>JAAAXO010000624.1:0-246269 GCA_011799875.1 Thinopyrum elongatum | reverse complement strand
ACCCCCCTCCGGCGCCACGTCGGCCTACATGGTGGGGGTATTTTTTTTTGTTTTTCAAACGGTGCATTCTCAGTTTTTTATCCATCTAGACTGTAAATTAGCTATATATTTTTTGCTTCTATTCCTAGTGATGGTAGTGATGGAGTACGGAGAGATTTACTGTTCTGTTGAGAAGTGGTGTCTTTTGGTCAGCAAACTGAACTCAAGGCAGAAAAAGCGTTTTGCAAGCACTAGACTAGAAAAAATGTTGATGATTCCTAGTGTGCTCATGCGCAAGTGTTTGCTTAAGTTCATTATTAAATCATATGCGTTGGACAGAGATAGGTTCATCATGCCATCAAAAAACGGTGCGATATCATTGCGCGCTGAAGATGTCTTTGATATTTTTGGTCTAGAGAACAAGGGCAGAGATGCCATGAGAGCTTTAGGTAAAGGGGGGTTAAAGGCGAAGGTGAAGGTGCCGAGTCGTTTCATAGATTCCAGTACGAATGAAATAATGATAGACCAGCTTATTCAGGACATCACTACCAGTGGCACGTATGATGATGATTTCCTGCGTCGAATTGTGTTGGTTCTCCTTGGCACGGTTCTTGCACCGCACTCCACGATAGAAGTTCCTAATGCTTTGTACAAGTTAGTGGAGGATGTGGAGAGCATCAAATCATTTAACTGGAACGCGTTTACTTTACGCGTTTGCGTTGATGGCATCAAAAAGACCGTGTCAGATCTTACAAAATTTACATGGTCAGTGGGAAACCTTGCCCTCATACAGGTAAATTGTATGTTATAATATTAATTTCGAACTATAGTTTGCAAAATTAAGATTGCTAATATATTTCATGTTCATGCAGTACTTGTTTTGGCAGAAAGTGCAGCCACTCATGAAGAGACATTCGATCCACTGGCTCATGAATATCCGTTGATCTTAACTAGGACAGAAGATGAGGCACTTAAGCGTGTCGCGTATGACACATCGTACGACCCGGGAATGGGATGTAAGTATTTAGTTTGTAACTGCATGCACTTATGTTACTATTTAATGTTTGAGTAATTTGAACTTATTTAACGTGTCTCAGATTGATGACATATAAATGATAGGTATAGACAAGGCATTAATTGCTCGAAGGAAATTCCAGAGAAGAGTTGAGCCAAGATCGAACATGTCGTGCCCGAAAAAGGAACGATAATAGAGATGAGGCTTTCGTCGATTAGGGATACTACCTTAGATCAAGTGATGAAATGCATCAAAGATATGCAAAAAGAAATTCGTCTTCTCCCTGAAAAATGTGCTGAGGTAACGAGTGTTGTGTACTTCAATTTACATGGGATTATTCATAATGTTTGCATGTAGTTAATGCTTTCGATGTGCTATTGCAGATAGTAGTGGAGAAGCTGGAGAAGGAAGGTCTTGTCTTCAATCGAAACAGGGGGTTTGGTGATGATGTTGAGTTCGTGGAGCATAGTGAAGACTGGATGGGGAAGTATCGTCCATCAAAATATTGGACATATGTAAAATCTACTCCTCCAAAAGAAGACATGGAGGCATCCTTCACCATGGGTAACGGGAAGAAGTCGGCGCGTGAGAAAGGTGTGCATCACAACACACCCGGTATAGGAGATGAAGGCGACCCCTTCGTTATTGAGGAGAATGGTAATTCACCCGACCCATCTCTAGCAACGGTAGACACAAATGACTTTCCAGCTCTTACTGCAACCCCCAAGAATATAAATACAATGTCAGACGGGTCTACCGCCGATAAATCTGAGGAGCTTGGAGCTTGAAACATATGAAAGCGGACAAGGTCAAAGACCCTAATAACCCAGATAATGACTGAATCGGCCCTAGTGCCCATCTAATGAGGAAGAAATACACCGACAAGTAAAAGAAGATGAACAAAGAGCATTTTGATTCCAGCGACGGGGACGTTGACCCTAAGGTGGCTATTATCGCTAGAGGTGGTAGGGCGGGTGGATGGATGGGTTTCACATCGATTCCGTCCAGGCCTCCAACGTTCCCAAACTCTCCATGATCTGGGCTATGAGTATGAGATCAATTCCTAGCATAGAGCATGGCCCTGTGCACGGATGGTCATGTTCGAAGCAATCCAGGTTGGTTGTTCTTCATTGTCAATCCAATTGTCATGCATGTTTGCATTGCAACACTGATGACAATGTGTTGACATGTTGTAGGCCCAGTTGGATGAAGCAAAGAGACTGTGGGAGGAGGCACAAAGATAGAGGGATGAAGAACGGTCCATCGTCGAGGCACATACTGCGCAAGTGCAGTCATTGAAAGAGTTGGTTGCCAAACTTTTTGTCATGACATCAAAACTATGCTACAGACAGCGTCCACTTCTCCACATGTTACTGGCTTGAACATGGTGAGTTCCCTTCGAACTTTTTAAATCACCATCTACGTCCTTATCATTAACCTTATCATGTCATGTTCTTACAGCTGAATCCATCGATTGGATCAAACAATGTGCCCGTAGCTGCATCTGGAGTTGGGCAACCAAGCCCAATGACTACTCCTAGTGTTCCCGCTCCAAAATCAAAAACCGTGTGAGCTCCAAGTTATGTTGATGAACTTCATGCTTGTGAACTTCCAATGCATGTACTTGTGAACTTGTTATATATATACACTTGTGCTTGTGTGCTTCAAAAAATCGAGTTTGTATAGAGAACATAGTTTTGCTATGTATGTTGTGGAATGGTGGTTTGGCTATTATGTGGCACTAGATGTGACATGTGGGAAGTGATATTACTGCTATATATGTGGGATGTTATTTCTATATGTGTTTTGTTGCATGGCTGATTGGAAAACAAATTTTAGAAAACAACTGACACAGACTTTGTCGAGTACTGTACTCGGTAGTCAAACTTTGCCGAGAACCGAACTTGGCAAAGGTGCCATGTGGTGCCCTCTGGTTGCTCGGTAGAGACTTTGCCATGGTTGAACCGGAAGTTCTCGGCAACGCGAAGGCGTTGTGGTTTTGCTACATGTGCGTGTGCCCAGATTTGGCATTCGACAAACTAGAGAACACAACAAATTGTGTTTACCGAGAGCCTATCGGAGCAACTTGGCAAACAATGGGCGCACGACGAAGCGGTGTGGACACGTGTTGACCCCTTGGGCCTTGGCCTTTGTCATGTGTGAGGCACATAATCTCGGCAAACATAGCCTCTCAGTAAAGTCCGGAGACCACGTGGTGGGCGCTTGTGGGGCGGTCTTCGCCTAGTGCCTCTGGTAAGGTCTTGATGAAGTTGAACTATCGGCGAACCTGGCAGGACATGTGTTGGCCTTGTGTGCTTTTATATTTACCAAGTTCGTCGTGCTTCTCTTCGCAAATCTATGTGCCATGTGGCCAGCACCGTATCCGTCCGGCCTGTCAAGTGCTTTTTTCTTTGCACGAGTACCCTGGTTAGGTCTCGACAAAGTGGTTGCCGAGTCGCAATGGCTGATACTCGATAAAATGGTGTTTGCGTGAGGACTTTAGGCCAAGTAACCTTAGCCAAGAAATGAACTCGGAGAACTGTCTACCGAATTGGAATCAGCTTTTGCCATGTTTTACAGGCACTCGGGAAACCTGGAAATTGCAGTAGTGCAACAAGGTAACAACGGAAAAATACCGCCATTGCCAGGTATAACGAATTAGAGCCAGGCCTAGAGTATTCACCCTAGATCTCGAAACCAGGTACTTGGAAAGGACCCTGCAGTTTTAAGCTACGGTTAGCTGACCCGAATAACTCGCGACGATACTGACACAAACGAAGAATAACTATTACTCCCTCCGTTCCAAAATAAGTGTAGTTGATTTAGTATGAAGTTATACTAAATTAGTGACACTTATTTTGGGACAGAAAAAATACGGGTTAATATATCCAAACTAGCGCAACGTCCGTGGTAACTTCGTTAATCGTGAAACTCAGAGACGTTCAAATGGACGTATTTAGCATTATTTTTCAGGAGGGGTAGTAGATGTTGTGTGAGTGTGTACATGCGGTGGTGTGACAATAATCTGCACCCACTTATGTAATTAACTAATTAGCTTGGTCCAGCGCAGCTGTTTGCTGCTGTCACTACGAAGTCATCCAGTGTAGATAATGACGAGATGTGATGGTGGGGTCATGGCAATAATCTACATCCACTCATACTACGAATGTGTGATTTGTTTACCTCTAGAGAATATTGTGATTAGACAGAGTTAAAAACTTGTTAAGCAGATTTGCTCTCCGACACCAGATCGTTCACTTTTGACAATGCGCATCGCTGTCCCGCTTTTTATTTTCACTTTCTCAAAGGTTGGTGAGTTAATTCAAGCTTTTCCCCTCCCCTCTCCGAGGCGCACCCGCGAGCGCCCTCTGGGGGATCCCTAGCCGCCGGCCCCCAACCCTCCCCTCCCTCGCCGCCGCCCCGAATCGCCGCTGGGCGAAGCCTGGCCGGCGTGGGCGGCGGCAGGGTCATCCCACCCCTTCCTCGCGGAACCCCGGCTGGCGCGTGACGGCTGCCGCTGGAGGCGCCGAGCTATGGCGGGGCCTAGTAGCGCTGCTTCGGGCGTGCCCGGTGGCGGCGGTTCGGAGGCCTTGTGGGGCCTCGAGGTGGCGCGGCGGCTGCCAGGAGGTGCGTGCGTGGGCGCGGATCGGCGCCGTTGGGCGGCGGATCTGAAGCCAGGCGGCGTGGGCAGCGGTTAGGGTCCGACTTCGGGCTCCCAGCGGCGGCGGATGGATCTTCCCGTCACGGGCGTGCGGCGGTTCTGCTCGGGCGACGGCGGTTCCGGCAGCGGCGTGGTGCTTCGGGCGGCGCAGCTCTGGGGGGTGAGGGAGCGGTGGTGCGACCACTTGGTGGCGGGCTGGCGCGGCGGCTGGCGGCGGCGGTCTGGCGGGCCTGGCTCGGCGCTCACCTGTGATGGCTCCAACGGACGGAGATGCGGCTCGTGCAGGGGGTTGCGGAGACGGTGGCGCGCCCACTGCAGCGCGGCGACGGGAGCTTCAGGAGCCATTTCAAGCTCGGCTGGCCCTACGTGCCTGGTGTGCTCCTCTTGCTACGTCCGGTCGGTGACCGCCGATGGCGGTGGAGGTGTTTCCCTCCCGCGTGGCGGCGGACTCTACCGCTCCTTGTTCCCGGCTGCTTCCTCTCGACCCGTCGGTCCCGCTTCGATCCCCATGGAGAGACGGCGGTGGTGGCTCCAAGACCGTGGTGGCGCATGTTGGATGGGCGGCGAGTTTGGTGGAGCGTGACGGATCGGTCGGGGTGGTGGGTGTGTGCTGGATGGGAGAAATCCCTGTTGGCTTGGCCGGCACTAACGCGGCGACGCCCGTGGACGCTGTCGTTCCTTCCTGAAGGGCGTCGGGTATCCCCCTCACCCACTCCCCCTCGCGTACCGGGGAAACCCTAGGACCTGTCCAGGCAGTAGCATCGTCATCATCGCGTTCCTTCTTGAAGGTGTTGCTTAGTATGCATGGGTCCGAAGCGCTAGGAGTGTGGTCGATATCTCCGGAGGGCGCAGCGGTTGCGGGTCATCGTTGTTTCCATTGATCCGACTCTGTTGTCATTTTTTTCTTTTGTATTTTCTCTTCCGTTTCTTTTGGGCGTGACTGTGCTGCTTCCGCCCAGCACCTATCGTTGGTTTTATTGGTTGGTTGCTTTGTAATACAAAGCGGGGAACCCTTTTTCGGTAGTTAATTCAAGCTTAGTTTTCATCTCTCTCTAATTACACTTGGCACTAAGTCGTCTTTCTTGTTTTCCTTGTCCCACCTACTCCCTCCGTCCGAAAAAGCTTGTCTCAAGCTTGTCCGTCAAATGGATGTATCTAGCACTAACGTGATGCTAGATTCATCCATTTGAGGGACAAGTTTTTCCGGACGGAGGGAGTACTTAAGTATGAAAGGAGGCACCACTGTCATTTGGCGTGAGCGTGAGGCAAAAGCATATCTTGGCATCAAGGAAAAATTCAGTCCAGATTCAATTCAGCTCAGCTGCTTTGTCAATTAATTTACTCGAAACAAAAGAAAAAGAAGCTGCTTTGCTTTGCTTTGCTTTGCTTGCTCCATCGATGAGAATGGGATGCTTTGCTTTCTTTGCTTCTCTCCACCGGATGCTTTACCAACCTCCGGCTGCCAACGAGTAGCCGGTGGCATTACTTCCCAAATCCCAATCCCTCCAGGCTCCAGGTCTTCCCCAGCACCGCCATCGGCCCTGCCCCCGCCGGTATTCGTCGCCGCCGACTGCTGTGCCGTGCAGTGCATCCCATCAATCTCAAAGGTTCGTGACGTAGTTAGTTAGTGTTCAAGTTTTATTTCCTTGTCTCTGTCTGCTACTTAAAACTCACTTTAATTTCCTCTAATTGTAATCACAGCGGAAGGCCAGCAAGTTGACCAATGGCGATGGTGTTGGATGCTTTTGCATCCTACATCGGGGACTGCCTCAAGCAGGTGGTACAAGATGAGCTCGGAACGATGCTGGGCGTCTCAAGCGAGATCGACAAGTTGGGCAACAAGCTTCTGGACCTCAAGAACTTTCTTGCGGACGCCGATAGGAGAAACATCACCAACGAGACCGTCCAAGTCTGGGTGGGTCAGCTCAAGCGCGCCATGTATGAAGCTGCTGACATCCTCGACCTCTGCCAGCTCAAGGCCATGGAGAAGCGTGGTCCGTCCTCTGTAGAAGCAGGGTGTTGCAATCCCTTGCTCTTCTGCTTGCGGAACCCCTGCCATGCTCGTGAGATTGGCACCCGCATCAAGGCTCTCAACCAAAGGCTTGATGCATCAAGGAGCGGAGCGCTGCTTTCAACTTCATCAATCTCAGCTCCTATGGGGATCGTAGCAGCAATGCCGATGCCTCTCGCCATGGTAATCCAAGCCGGGAGACAGTAGGGGACTTTGACCGTTCGACTGTAGTTGGGGACAAGATCGAAGAAGACACAAGAGCACTGGTGGCCCAGATCATAAATAAGGGAAAAGAGGTCAATGATGGCATAATGGTGGTCGCCATCGTAGGTGTCGGTGGGGTTGGCAAGACCACCCTTGCCCAAAAGGTCTTCAATGACGAGGCAATCCAAGGTGAGTTCAGTAAAAAGATATGGTTGAGCGTCAACCAAAACTTCAGTGATGTTCATCTGCTAAGAAGGGCCATCATCGAAGCCGGAGGAGATGCCCAACCACCTGAAAGTTCAAAGACCAGCCTTCCCGAAACCCTCAAGAACACATTGATTGACCAAAAGACCTTTCTCGTAATGGATGATGTATGGAACCATAGAGCATGGGATGACGTGCTGAAATTACCCTTAGTCAATGCTACTGCTTCAGGCAGCCGAGTCCTCGTCACTACCAGAGATGAAGGTGTTGCCCGAGGGGTGAAAGCTATATGGCCGTACCACCATGTCGACACATTAGTGCGTGAAGATGCTTGGTCATTACTCAAGAAGCAGATCCGTTCTTAATTAAACTCTAATCTCTTTCGTTATCTTCATCTACTTATTAACAGTACTATGTAGTTAATTACGAGAAATGTTAGAATGCTCACAAATTCATGAGCCATTAATTACATGTAATTTAGTGACTTCCAAGTACTATTACCTCTTGGAGGTAAGAGGTTGTCAATCATTTTGTAAGGCTAAGATTACTTTGCAAGTGCCAACAAAGCATGGTGCCAAACAGTGATGAGAGAGTATATTCTTCTAGCAGTATGTTCCATCTTGTAAAAAGAAATGGAAGAAAAAAAATGTTTTTTCTAGGCATAAAGTATGTAAGTTACATGTGGAAGCCACTGCAAAAATCTTCAGTGTGTAGGAGAAAGATAAATAAATAGATTAATAACCTTTCTTTACGGCATGTACTTCCTGTACTTTGAATATTCATTACATAGTCAATCATACCTTGATAAAGGGACAGATACATCAACTAGTCCTCTTTAGAGGTACTCCCTCTGTAAAGTAATGTAGGATGTTTTAGATCACTCAAATAGTGAGTGATCTAAAACATCCTATATTAGTTTACAGAGGAAGTAAAACTGAGTGCCTTAGAGGATCTTGGTACATAGTTAATTAACGGCATCGGTCCCTTGTATTGTGTGTTCGCAGGTATGCTCAAGTGAGATAGATGAAGACCACATCAATACACTAAATGATATCGGACTGAAAATTATACAGAAATGTGGTTGTTTACCAATTGCTGTTAAAGTGATGGGAGGACTCTTGCGTGAAAGAGGGGGGCTACGTCGTGACTGGCAGCAGGTTTTGGATGATTCTAAATGGTCAACAACTAAAATGCCGGATGATCTCAACCACACAGTATACTTAAGCTATGAATATATGCCTTCTTACCTGAAGCAGTGCTTTTTTATACTATTCTTTTCTTCCTAAAAGTAGAATTTTTGATATGGATCAAGTCGTAGCAATGTGGATAAGCGAAGGATTTATTCATGGAAACTCTAGTGATTTAGAAGAATTGGGAAGAAATTACTACAAGGAGTTAGTATCTAGGAACCTTATAGAGCCAGATAAATGGTATGTTGATATATGGGTTTGCAGCATGCATGATGTTGTTCGCTCATTTGCTCAGTATATGACTAAAAATGAAGCACTCGTGGCTCAAGATGGAGACAATGATATTCTTGCTAAACTTAGTTCACAGAACTTTCTTCGATTGTCCATAGAAACTAACCAATCACAATCAGGTGACCTTAATTGGAAATGTCTACAGGCGCAGCAATCAGTGAGAACATTGATCTCAACTATCCAGATTAAGATGAAGCCTGGTGATTCATTTGTTACTTTTTCTAGTTTGCGGACTCTGCATATAGAATCTGCAGATATGGCTTCATTGGTTGAATCGTTGCATCAGCTCAAGCACCTGAGGTATCTAACACTAGTAAATGCTGGTATATCAGTACTTCCAGGAAACATTGGCAAGATGAAACTATTGCAATTCCTTAACCTTGGTGGATGTACAAAATTGGTGAATCTTCCTGACAGCATTGTGAAGCTTGACCAGCTGAGGTTACTTGCACTTCCCGAAGCAAGTAGGGTACCTAGATGGTTCAGTGGTCTGACAAATATGAGGAAACTAACTATGTTTCGAGCCCATATGGATGGTGATTGGTGCAGTTTGGATGAGTTGGGGCCTCTTTCCCAACTCAGATTTCTTGCATTAACTGAATTAGAGAATGTATCTGCTGCCTCGTTTGCTGCTAATGCTAGGCTCGGCGAGAAGATGCATCTTACCAGGCTACTCTTGCACTACACCAGTCAAGTGGGAGATGATGGGTTGGTCAAAGATAAGGAAGGTGTCTCTGAGGAAGAGCAGCAACGAATTGAGAAGGTTCTCGATAAGCTTTGCCCTCCACCTGGTTTAGAAGATCTTCAAATCAATGGGTATTTTGGCCGGCAACTCCCGAGCTGGATGATGTCCACATCAACGGTGCCCCTCAACAACTTGAAGACTATATTGTTTGATGATCTGGCTTGTTGCACACAACTTCCCAGTGGGTTGTGCCAGCTCCCCAATCTGCAACGTCTACAGGTCAATGGTGCTCCATGCATCAAACATGTTGGGACTGGATTCTTGCAGGCGGCAGCAGCTTCATTTCCAAGGTTAAACGAATTGAGGTTGTTGAACATGGTGGAATGGGAGGAGTGGGAGTGGGAGGAGCAAGTACAAGCCATGCGCCGTTTGGAGAAACTTGTGCTCAGTAAATGCAGACTGAGGCATGTTCCTCCAGGCCTTGCCTCCAATGCAAGCTCTTTGAAAATATTATTTCTACAATATGTCAAGCACCTCAGCTGCATTGAGAGGTTTCCTCCTGTTGTTGAGCTTACAGTGAATGGCTGCCCTGACCTGGAGAGGATCACCAATCTCCCCAATCTGCAGACGCTTAATATCGAGAACTGCCCAAAGTTGAAGGTGCTGGAGCGTATCGCTTCACTCGAGCGGCTGGTCCTGGAGGATTACAACATGGAAAAACTCCCAGAATACATGCGAGACATAAAGCCAAGTCATCTGCAGTTATCCTGCAGGATATGGTTGCTCTGTGCGGTTGCCGAGGAACAATCTGGCACTGAGTGGGACAAGTTCAGCCAAGTGGAGCATGTCAAGGCATATGCAGGTGATGGAGACAACCAAAGAAGATGGTACGTTTTGTACACGAGAGGAGACAGATGCAAGTTGGATTCAAATATTAGCAGCTCTACCATATTTGAAGGTACGGAAAATCAAACATACGTACAAGCTTTTTCTTAATTTGTTTGAGCACTCTGATTCTGCCAGTTTATAAGTTCATATGATTTTATCTCCTGCTTTTTGTCCATATATGCTGCATGATGACCAGATATATTATGTACCTTCCTAGTGCATGTTGCTAAGTATCTGTCTTCTTACATCTTCTTCTAGGTTTTCTCGAGTTTAACATATCTAGAGTATCATGTAACCAGTTTTGTATTTTTCTTGCCATGCAGAAACCTTATCATCTTCTATGGTCGATGCACAAGGATTTGAGTCTCTGTATAGAATGAGAAGAAGCACCTTCAGTTATGTCTGCAGCTTGGTGAGGATCCCATTTTTTGAAGATATGATGGCAAGGGATCACACTTTTGTTGATGGGAGATTGTTGTCTTTGCAAGACAGAGTAGCTGTCGCTCTTGGAATGCTGAACTCTGGTGACTCTCCGGTTATCGTAGGATCCTCTCTTGGTGTGAATGAGTCAACTATCTCGCTGGTAACTCAGGTGTTTGTTAAGGCTATGTGGGACCGAGCATTTCACCACATCAGCTGGCCTGGCTCCGCTAAAATGGAGAAGATGAAGCGCAAGTTCGACAAGATACACGGCTTGCCAAACTGTTGTGGCATTGTACAAACAGCTCACATCACATTTGGATCACAAAGCGGCGACCATGAGGAGAATGACAGCATGCTAATGCAAACCATGGTTGATCCAGATATGAGGTTCACAGACATTTGGTTGGGGCCGTCAGGTAGCATGAACCAATTGAGTGTTTTACACGACTCTTGGCTCTTCAAGTCCTGCCAGGAGGGTACTGTGCTGAATGGCAGTAAGCTGAATTTATCAGATGGCTTGGATGTTGGGGAATACATAATTGGTGATGCAGGATACCCTCTCCTCCCCTGGCTTCTCACACCTTATCACCTGGAAGACAAGGACCACTCTGCAGAGTTTCCTCCTTATCAAGCCGAGTTCAACAGGAGACACGCTGCAGCATCAACCATCATGACTGCAGCGCTCGCGAGGTTGAAAGACAATTGGAGGATCCTGGACAGAGGGGTTTGTTCATGTCCACCTTTTAGAATAATCTATGCGTGCTGCATGTTGCATAATATAGTGATAGACATGGAGGAGGGGGAGGAGGAGGAGCAAATTGCAGGGCTGGAGGTGCGGCAGATAGCGGACGAGGACGCCGTCAGGGTGAGGGACGTACTGTGCAAGCACTTGATTGAATCTAGAGGTAAATCAGCATAGCTGTTAATGTGTTTGTTTAAAAATTCAAGCACTTGATTGAATCTACAGTATTACCTGACGCTGTCCTTAACAGTGTCAGGTAAACAAGTGATGTGTATTTTCACGAGAGAACAGTTAATACTGTAGCTGCACTTGGACAGAGTAGTTTGTTTTGTTTGTTGGTTGCTGTAACCTCAATGAAGAATTTTTAAACAGAACGGCGGTGAGGGAGCCTTGCATGTTTGTTTATGTTACTGCCACTAAACTGTGGTGCCGTTGACAGAACAATTAATGCTGTAGCTGCATGGAGACTGCAGACTGTTACACTGAAGAATTCGCAAGGTCGTAGCAGGTTAGTCTTGTCTGAATATTTATGCACGATAGGTGTACCGATTCATGTGCATTGTGGATGGATATGTCACTGTAATGCTTTGGTCACATCCTTGTTCCTTGGCTGGTCGTTGCTTTGCTTCTCCTCCACTGTAAGATTAGTTTGCCAAAGGAAGGTTTCAGTCATCATTCCTTTTTCTTTTTCATGTGAACAAGAGCATGATGCATCTGTGATATGCAATTCATTTACAAACACTTGTTTCAGTATGTATACAGTAGTGTGCTCAACTGATGCTCATCGATTTGACTCTGCATTAAGCAGACTCGCTGGCATGGCATGAGGAATGACCAAACAAACTTTGATATGTGGGATATGCAAGAGCTTGAGAATCAACCTTTAAGAGCATTTTGCAAGATGAAGAATGATATGCAAAATGCAATAGTTCACAGATGGCTATGATATGCAACATTCAGCACATGAGATCCTACAATTTACGGCGCAAAAAAAAGAGATCCATCATTTGAAACAGTTGTCATCCCCACAATTGTTGTCCTTAAGTCTCCATGCTGCTACATTACTAATTTATCTCCCGACGCATAAAAGCTTACCACCAATAATACAAAATACAGTCACACCTTTTTTCTAGAAGAGCCGACTCAGTCATGATTACAGAAGGAGATGCTTTATTTGTGCTCACCCCCCTCCCCCGGGACCTTTATAAAGGGATGCGCGAGACACGAAACAGTGGCACGACTCCCAGAGATTGCGCAAGACGAAGGGCGGCACGTGGAGCAACGACCCATAGAACAAACACAAACTTACCGCAACTTGGGATTGACCCAAAGTAACCTTTTCTAACGAGTGCCCCTTTTTTCTAGAACTCTAATGGACGCCACTATATCTCGTTGTAAGCAAGACAAAGGGCAAGCCTCGCATCGGGGAAGCTCCAGATGGCCGGCCCAGCTGCGCGGGAGGGTACAAACTCCTTTTTCTATTTTTTGCTTTATTGTTTACTTGTTTATACTTTAAATATTCTAAATATATACTAAAGAAACTCATATAAAAATGTTTGAAAATGTTGAATGTGTATAGAAAAGTGTGTTACATGTATATAGAAAATGTATTAAAAATGACATGTATTCAAAAAAACATTAATCAAACATTTCAAAAATACTGAACAAGTATTGAAAAATGTTATCAAGCATTAGAATTTATTTTATGTGTATAGAAAAAATGTTGACCATCTATTTAAAAAAATGATGGCTTTTTTATATGTACATAAAAAATGTAATCAAGCATTTAAAAAAAGTTGAACAAGTATTTGAATAATGTTAATCAAGCATTTGGTAATGTAAATGGGTTATAGAAAAAATATTGACAATGTATTAAAAATGATGTGATTGATTACCATGTACTCAAGCATTTGAAAAAAAATGTAAACAAGTTTTGAAAACATGTTAATCAAGCATTTCAAAAAAAGTTGAACAAGTATTTGAATAATGTTAATCAAGCATTTGGCATGTTAAATGTGTATAGAAAAATATGACAATGTATTAAAAAAAAATGATGAAATTTGATTACCATGTATCAACCATTTGAAAAAGTTTTTGTTAAACAAGATTTAAAAAATGGTAATCAAGCATTGAAAAAAATGTTGAACAAGTATTTGAATATTTTTGAATGTGTAGAGAAAAATGTTGACCATGTATTAGAAAATGGTGAATTTTTTATTCTTGTATATAAAAATGTAAACCAAGCCTTTCAAAAAAAATGCTAAACAATTATATAAAAAATGACAATAAACTTATTAAAAAATGTTAAATCTGTATAGAAATGATGACCATGTATTAAAAAAATGTTAATCTTGTATTTTAAAAATATCAAAAAGATATAAAATTGTTGACCACGTATTCAGAAAATGTTGATATTGTATTTAAAAAATGATAAATGTGTATTAGAAAACTTTTCTTTATATATACGAAAATTGTAGAATGAAAAAATAAAGAAGGACGAAAATAAAAAAAGAAACCAACGAAAAATATTACAAAAAATAAAATCGAAGGAAAAAAATGTAAAAAGAATTGGAAAACTATGAAAACCAATAAAGAAACAAAGAAAAATAATATTGAAAACCAAGAAATAAAACACAAAATGAAGATCACGCAGAAAGTAAAGAAAAATGAAAAATAACCATGAAAAAAAGGCAAAGAAAAACAAGAAAAACCCGAATTATAAGGACGAAAAAAAGAAAACCAGATAAGAGATAAGAAAGCCAAAGAAAAAACAGAAAGAAAACAAAAAGGGAAAAACCCAGGTGTTTTCCCTCAAGTTGGTCGCATCTCCTATCTTAACGCATGCATCCAGAAGGACGATGTATTATATGTAATAAAATAGATATATTTAGAAACTACATTCTCGTATGAATCCAATGATAAGCTTTCGATGACATATACACATTTTTAGTTAGTCAAATCGGTAACCAAACTACATGCACGGCCCTATGCATTGAGACAGAGAGGAGTAAAAAGGCTAGTGAGAAAACTCGATGAGATATCCATTGTTAGTGCTCACGGGACAGCCCAGGCATAAACTCTGGTGGGTTTCTTTTTTGAGAGAGAAAGGCATAAACTCTGGTGACTCTATTTTTGGGACAGTCTATTATCTGGGTCACCTCCTTCAAAAACCGGCATGTCTATGCTCGCTTATACCAAGAAGTATAGCCACAGTCTTTAATTTTTAATTTCAGTATTTGCTTCATTTTTTCACTTTTGTTTATTCTTCCAAATATTATAAATACATATATTAGAAAAAAAACACTTTACACAATAGTTTTGAAGAAATGTTAATTATGCATTTAAAAATGTTAAATGTGTATATAAAAATTCTTTTCATTTATATATTAAAAATGAACAGTGTGTATGAAAAAATATACATAAAGCATATCATTTTACCAACAAAATTTAATCGTTTGTTGGAAAAATTTAAAACTTTATATGAACAAACTATTCCTATATATACAAAAAGTACAGGTGTGTATGGAAAAAAAGTACAAACAAAAATTATGTTAAGAATTAAGTTTTAATCGGTATATCGAAAATCTTTAACACACACTCACACACACAACATATAATGATTAAGTTAACTGACGTATACATAAAATGTGGGTAATGTGTATGGCAAAAGTAGACTTATAGAAAATATTAAATCAGTATATTTGAGAAAATGTTAATGACTTATACTATCAAATGTCCATGTTTATAATGAAAACACGTTGCCATGTTTATGAAAATTAGATTAGAAAATGTTTTTAAGAAAGAGTATCACATATTCCTAAAGTGAACGTGTATAAAGAACTGTTCGTTATACAAAAATGTACAACTGAGTATGGATCAATAGATATTAAAACTAGTTTTCAGAATTGTATAATCCTGTATTTGAAATGTGATCAACTGTAATAAATGGTTCCTGATTTGTAGAGGGAATAATGTCAGTCAAAAACAAAGAAAGAAAGACAATAAAACCAGATGAAAAAAAAGGACTTCAAAAAGAAACAAAAAGAGAAAAAGATTTTTTTTAGAAAGAAGACAAGACAAAGAACGAAAGCAAAAAAAAAACCAATAACAACACATGAAAGAACTGAATAACACCAGTGAAAAACAAGAAGGCAAAAAACGAAAAATATCATTGAAGACAACAAGAAACTAGTAAAGGAAAAGAAAAATAGAAGACACCGGACTAAACCGTACAACCGATTATGCGAGGGGTAGGGTCTGAAGGATGGGAAGGAAAGACATCATGGTCTCAGTAATTGGTTCAAACGAGGGAGCATGTATCTCGCCTATTGAAACCAGCGTTGAAGATTTGGGCTGCGTGCTTATGTGAAAAAGCTTCAACACCTGATAAGCTCGAACCACAGTCGAGAAATGGTCTCATAGGTACGAAGGAGACTGTTGGTGTACACCTTCTATCACAGATCCGAACAAGACATTTGTTGCTAAAGATGGATCCTTTCTAGAGAAGAGAGTTTTCTCTCGAAAGAAGTGAGTGGGAGGAGGTAGAACTTGATGAGGTAACTGTACCTTCTCCTTATTGGTAGTTCATCACAGAAATCAGTTCCTGTGACTCCTACACCAATTAGTGAGGAAGTTAATGATGATGATCATGTAACTTCAGGTCAAGTTACTACCGAACCTCGTAGGTCAACCAGAGAAAGATCCGCACAGAGTGGTACGTAATCCTGTTCTGAAGGTCATTTTACTTGACCATGACGAACCTACAAATTATGAGATTCCGCGAAATGGCTTGAAGCCATGAAATCTGAGATGGGATCCATGTATGAGAACAAGTGTGGACTTTGGTTGACTTGCCCGATGATAGGCAAGCCATAGAAATAGATGGATCTTCAGAAGAAGACTGACGCTGACGGTAATGTTACTGTCTACAAAGCTCGACTTGTTGCGAATGGTTTTCGACAAGTTCAAGGATTGACTACGATGAGACTTTCTCACCCGTAGCGATGCTAAAGTCCGTCCGAATCATGTTAGCAATTGCCGCATTTTATGATTATAAAATTTAGCAAATGGATGTAAAGACTGCATTCCCTGAATGGATTTCTGAGAAGATTTGTTATGATGCAACTTGAAGGTTTTATTCGTCCAAAGGATGCTAACAAAGTATGCAACTCTAGCGATCCTTTATGGACTGGTGCAAGCATGTCGGAGTTGGAATAAACGTTTTGATAGTGTGATCAAAGCATATGGTTTTATTACGACGCTTTGGAGAAGCCTGTATTTACAAGAAAGTGATGGAGCTCTATAGCAGTTCTAATATTATATGTGGATGACATATTGTTGATTGGAAATGATATAGAATTTTTGGATAGCATAAAAGGATACTTGAACAAGAGTTTTTCAATGAAAGACCTCGGTGAAGCTGCTTATATATTGGTCATCAAAATCTATAGAGATAGATCAAGACGCTTAATTGGACTTTCACAAAGCACATACCTTGATAAAGTTTTGAAGAAGTTCAAAATGGATCAAGCAAAGAAAGGGTTCTTGCCTGTGTTACAAGGTGTGAAGTTGAGTCAGACTCAATGCCCGACCACTGCAGAAGATAGAGAGAAAATGAAAGTCATTCCCTATGCTTCAGCCATAGGTTCTATCATGTATGCAATGTTGTGTACTAGACCTGATGTGTACCTTGCTACAGTTTAGCAGGGAGGTACCAAAGTAATCCAGGAGTGGATCACTGGACAGCGGTCAAGAACATCCTGAAATACCTGAAAATGACTAAGGATATGTTTCTCGTTTATGGAGGTGACAAAGAGCTCGTCGTAAATGGTTACATCGATGCAAGCTTTGACACTGATCCGGATGACTCTAAGTCACAAACCGGATACGTATTTATATTGAACGGTGAAGCTGTCAGTTGGTGCAGTTCCAAGCAAAGCGTCGTGGTGGCATCTACGTGTGAAGCGGAGTACATAGCTGCTTCGAAAGCAGCAAATGAAGGAGTCTAGATGAAGGAGTTCATATCCGATCTAGGTGTCATACCTAGTGCATCGGGTCCAATGAAAATCTTTTGTGACAGTACTGGTGCAATTGCCTTGGCAAAGGAATCCAGATTTCACAAAAGAAATAAGCACATCAAGAGACGCTTCAATTCCATCCGCGATTACATACGGATCTGAATGTTGCAGACCCGTTGACTAAGCCTCTCTCATGAGCAAAACATGATCAGCACCAAGACTCCATGGGTGTTAGAATCATTACTGTGTAATCTAGATTATTGACTCTAGTGCAAGTGAGAGACTGAAGGAAATATGCCCTAGAGGCAATAATAAAGTTGTTATTTATGTTTCCTTATATCATGATAAATGTTTATTATTCATGCTAGAATTGTATTAACCGGAAACTTAGTACATGTGTGACTACATAGACAAACAGAGTGTCACTAGTATGCCTCTACTTGACTAGCTCGTTAATCAAAGATGGTTAAGTTTCCTAGCCATAGACATGAGTTGTCATTTGATTAACAGGATCACATCATTAGTGAATGATGTGATTGACAAGACCCATCCGTTAGCTTAGCACGATGATCGTTTAGTTTGTTGCTATTGCTTTCTTCATGACTTATACATGTTCCTATGACTATGAGATTATGCAACTCCCGAATACCGGCGGAACACTTAGTGTGCTATCAAACGTCACAACGTAACTGGGTGATTATAAAGATGCTCTACAGGTGTCTCCAATTTTGTTTGTTGAGTTGGCATAGATCGAGATTAGGATTTGTCACTCCGGTTGTCGGAGAGGTATCTCTGGGCCCTCTCGGTAATGCACATCACTATAAGCCTTGTAAGCAATGTGACTAATGAGTTAGTTGCGGGATGATGCATTACGGAACGAGTAAAGAGACTTGCCGGTGACGAGATTGAACTAGGTATTGAGATACCGACGATCGAATCTCGGGCAAGTAACATACCGATGACAAAGGGAACAACGTATGTTGTTATGCGGTTTGACCGATAAAGATCTTCGTAGAATATGTGGGAGCCAATATGAGCATCCAAGTTCCGCTATTGGTTATTGACCGGAGATGAGTCTCGGTCATGTCTACATAGTTCTCGAACCCGTAGGGTCCGCACGCTTAACGTTCGATGACGATCGGTATTATGAGTTTATGTGTTTTGATGTACCGAAGGTAGTTCGGAGTCCCGGATGTGATCACGGACATGACGAGGAGTCTCGAAATGGTCGAGACATAAAGATTGATATATTGGACCATGTTATTCGGACACAGGAAGTGTTCCGGGAGGTTTCGGATAAAACCGGAGTGCCGGAGGGTTACCGGACCCCCCCCTCCCCCCCCCCCCCCCCGAGAAGTTATGGGCCCTTAGTGGGCTTTAGGGGAGAGAGAGGGCAGCAGCCAGGAGGTGGCGCCCCCCCCCCCCAAGGGAGTCCGAATTGGACTAGGGGAGGGGGGTGCAGCCCCTCTTTCCCTTCCCTCCCCCTGTCCTTCCTTCTCCTCCTAGTTGGACTAGGAAAGGAGGAATCCTACTCCTACTAGGAGGAGGATTCCTCCCCCCTTGGCGCGCCTATGAGGGCCAGCCGACCTCCCCCCTCTCCTTTATATACATAGGGAGGGGGGCACCCTAGAATACATCAAAGTTGATCTTAGCCGTGTGCGGTGCCCCCCCTCCACAGATTTCCACCTCGGTCATATCGTTGTAGTGCTTAGGCGAAGCCCTGCGTCGGTAACTTCATCAACACTGTCACCACGCCGTCGTGCTGACGAAACTCTCCCTCGGCCTCAGCTGGATCAAGAGTACGAGGGACGTCACCGAGCTGAACGTGTGCAGATCGCGGAGGTGCCGTGCTTTCGGTACTTGATCGGTTGGATCGCGAAGACGTTTGACTACATCAACCGCGTTACTTAACGCTTCCGCTTTCGGTCTACGAGGGTACGTGGACACACTCTCCCGCTCGTTGCTATGCATCACATAGATAGATCTTACGTGATAGTAGGTAAATTTTTTGAAATACTGCGTTCCCCAACACTAGGAACCTTATAGAGCCAAATAAATCGTATGTTGATATATGGTTTTGCAGCATGCATGATGTTGTTCGCTCATTTGCTCAGTATATGACTAAAGATGAAGCACTCATAGCTCGACATGGAGATGATGATATTCTTACTAAACTTGGTTCACATAAGTTTCTTCGGTTGTCCATAGAAACTAACCGATCACAATCAGGTGAACTTGATTGGAAATCTCTACAGGCGCAACACTCAGTGAGAACATTGATCTCAACTGTCCAGATTAAGATGAAGCCTGGTGATTCATTGTTACTTTTTCTAGTTTGCGGACTCTGCATATAGAATCTGCAGATATGGCTGTACTGCTTGAATCGTTGCATCACCTGAAGCACCTGAGGTATCTAACACTAGTAAATGCTGGTATATCTGTACTTCCAGGGAACATTGGCAAGATGAAACTACTACAATTCCTTGACCTTGTTGGATATCCAAAATTGGTGAATCTTCCTGACAGCATTGTGAAGCTTGCCCAGCTGAGCTTACTTTCACTTCCCAAAGCAAGTATGGTACCTAGAGGGTTTAGTGGTCTGACAAATATGAGGAAACTACGTATGTGTCAAGCCCACATGGATGGTGATTGGTGCAGTTTGGATGAGTTGGGTCCTCTTTCCCAACTCAAGTTTCTTGAATTATTTCAACTGGAGAATGTATGTGCTGCCTCGTTTGCTGCTAATGCTAGGCTCGGCGAGAAGATGCATCTTATCAGTCTAATCATGTACTGCACCAGTAAACTGGGAGATGATGGGTTGGTCAAAGAGAAGGAAGGTGTCTCTGAGGAAGAGCAGTAATGAATTGAGAAGGTTCTTGATAAGCTCTGCCCCTCCACCTGGTGTAGAAGACCTTGAAATCTATGGGTATTTTGGCCGGCAACTCCCGAGCTGGATGACGTCCACAACAATGGTGCCCCTCAACAACTTGAAGACTATATTATTTGGTGATCTGGCTTGTTGCACACAACTTCCCAATGGGTTGTGCCAGCTCCCTAGTCTGCAGTTGCTACAGGTCTCTCGTGCTCCATGCATCAAACGTGTTGGGGCTAGATTCGTGAAGGCGGCAGCAGCTTCATTTCCAAGGTTAGACAAATTGATCTTGTACAACATGGTGGAATGGGAGGAGTGGGAGTGGGAGGAGCAAGTACAAGCCATGCGCCGTTTGGAGAAACTTGTACTCAGTAAATGCAGACTGAGGCATGTTCCTCCGGGCCTTGCCTCCAATGCAAGCTCTTTGAAAATATTGGATCTACAATATGTCAAGCAGCTCAGCTACATTGAGAGCTTCCCTTCTGTTGTTGAGCTTACAGTGTATGGCTGCCCTGACCTGGAGAGGATCACCAATCTCCCCAATCTGCAGAAGCTTACCATCATTAGCTGCCCAAAGTTGAAGGTGCCGGAGTGTATCGCTTCACTCGAGAGGCTGGTCCTGGAGGATTACACCATGGAAAAACTCCCAGAATACATGCTTCACATAAAGGCAAGGCATTTTCAGTTATTCTGCAGGCCATGGCTGCTCTCTTCAGTAGCCGCGGGACAATCTGGCACCTAGTGGGACAAGTTAAGCCAAGTGGAGCATGTCAAGGCATATGCACGTGATGGAGCCAATCAAAGAAAATGGTACGTTTTGTACACGAGAGGAGACAACTGCAAGCTGGATTCAAATATTAGCAGCTCTACCATATTTTAAGGTACAGAGAATCAAACATACAAGCTTTGTCTTAATTTGTTTGAGCACTCTTTCTGCCATTTTATAAATTATTTTGATTTTATCTCCTGCTTTTCGTCCATACATACTGCATGATGACCGGATATATTCTGTAACTTCCTAGTGCATGTTGCTAAGTATCTGTCTTCGTACTTGTTCTTCTAGGTTATCTCGAGTTTAACATGTCTAGAGTATGATGTAACTAGTTTTGTGTTTTCCTTTCTATGCAGAAACCGTATCATCTTCTATGGTGGATGCACGTGATATCTTCCCGTGAGTCCCTGTGCTTGATCGTGCACGTTTGCGTGTATGATTAGTGCACGATTGAGCCGGGGGCGGCACATGGGGGGAAATTTCTCTAAGTGCGGGGTTATATACCCACACCTTTGGTCCCGATTTGTGGCACGAACCGGGACCAATGCAACCCTTTGGTCCCGGTTCGTGCCACCAAGCGGGACCAAAGGTCTCTTTTCGTCAGCCCAAAGGGCGGGAAGTAGAGACCTTTGGTCCCGGTTGGTGGCACGAACCGGGACCAAAGGGTAGCATTGGTTTGGTCCCGGTTCGTGCCACCAACCGGGACCAATAGCCTGTGCCTGGCACAACCGCGGTGGATGTTTAGTCCCACCTCGCTAGCTGAGGTGCTTCGGCACCAGTTTATAAGCGCGGCTGTGCCTCCCCTTTCGAACTCCTCTCTATTGCAGGCCTACTGGCCTAAACGTGTCTCTCTGCCTGTGGGCCTACTGGGCCTTCTGCGGGCCTGAATCCTGGCCCACCTGGCGGGTTGGGTTTCTAGTCGTATTCAGGCCGTGGTGGCCCAGTAGGAGGCATTTTTTTAATTATTTTTCCAGTTTTTTTGTTTTGTTTTTTGCATTATTTATTATCTTTTGTTTTTTGCTTTATTTTTTTAATTCTTTTTGCTGTTAGGTCACAAAAATTATAAACTTTCTGTTAGTGCCATTAGTTTTCAAATTTGAATAGTTTAAATTTGAATTCTTTGAATCACTAGTTTGTGAATAACTTTACTATAAAAATAGATTTTTGAGTGATTCTTTTTCCTGCTATTTAATATTACTGTGTTTTATCATTATATTCAAAACCAGATTTTGTTATTTTAGTTTCTAAAAAAAATCTTTAAAATATTCTTTTTGGCTATTAAGTTTTCTAACAAAAAAATTCTTTATGATATTTCTTTTTTGCTATTAATGTTTTGAACAAAACTACTTTGATAATTTTAGTTGCATAATTTTTTTATAATTTTAGTTTCAAAAATACTAGAAGTTTATAAAATGTTTTTAGTTGATTCCTTTTGCTATTAGAGTTTTATAAAAGCTTTTAGTTGATTTTTTTGCTATTGAAGAATATTATAGTTTTGTTTTAGTTGATCATAATAGAATATTTTAATTGATTTTTTTAGTTCTTTCCTTTTGCTATTAGAGCTTCATAAAAGTTTTCTAGTTCATTCTTTTTGCTATTAGTTCATTCTTTGAGCTAAATGACCCTAAAATTGAAAAGCACTTCAAATGAACTGTGAAAAGGTTGAAAGTTGGTATGGTATCATCATTTCACCCACATAGCATGTGCTAAAAAGTTGAGAGGGTTACGGCAAAAACTAGATGCACTTCATGTACAAAATGGACAATCTCTTTCGAAGTATCAGGGTTTCGGACTAAAACTCATCTGTTACAAAAGGAATTTCATTTTTTTGAACTTATTTGAACTCCAGACTTTTTGTGTGTTCAAAATGCACCATTCAAAGCCACATCATCAATTTTCAACCCTTTCTGACTTCATTTGGTATTTTTCATGCATTTACTGATTTTTTTTAGCTAAATGACCCTGAAATTGAAAAGCACTTCAAATGAACTGTGAAAAGGTTGAAAGTTGGCATGGTATCATCATTTCACCCAGATAGCATGTGCTAAAAAGGTGAGAGGGTTATGGCAAAAACTGGATGCACTTCGTGTACAAAATGGACAATCTCTTTCGAAGTATCAGGGTTTCGGACGAAAAATCATGTGTTACAAAGGTATTTCATTTTTTCGAACTTATTTGAACTCCAGACTTTTTATGTCTTCAAAATGAACCATTCAAAGCCACATCAACAATTTTCAACCGTTTCAGACCTTATTTGGTATTTTTCATGCATTTAATGATTTTTAAGCTAAATGACCCTAAAATTGAAAAGCACTACAAATGAACTCTGAAAAGGTTGAAAGTTGGCATGGTATCATCATTTCACCCACATAGCATGTTATAAAAAGTTGAGAGGGTTACGACAAAAGCTGGATGCACTTCGTGTACAAAAACGGACAATCTCTTTCGAAGTATCAGGGTTTCATACGAAAACTCATCTGTTACAAAAGGCATTTCATTTCTTCACATGTAACTGCAGTGATATTCTAGATCAAAGGCATCATCATAATAGTTGTGGAGAGAAAGTCTTCACTTTTTCTTCCCTTGTGTCCTTTGCTTATTGCACCGTAACCATGGATAATCTTCATCGTTTAACAGGGTGCTTGGGTCAGCCTTGACTTTGAAGGGAGGAATTTCATTAAACTTTTCATAATCTTCAGACATGTCTGTCTTGCCCTCCACTCCCACGATGTCTCTTTTTCCTGAAAGAACTATGTGGCGCTTTGGCTCATCGTATGATGTATTCGCTTCCTTATCTTTTCTTATTCTCGGTTTGGTAGACATGTCCTTCACATAGAAAACCTGCGCCACATCATTGGCTAGGACGAATGGTTCGTTTGTGTACCCAAGATTGTTCAGATCCACTGTTGTCATTCCGTACTGTGGGTCTACCTGTACCCCGCCTCCTGACAGATTGACCCATTTGCACTTAAACAAAGGGACCTTAAAATCATGTCCATAGTCAAGTTCCCATATGTCCACTATGTAACCATAATGTGTGTCGACCTTTCCCCTCTTGGTTCCTGCATCAAAGCGGACACCACTGTTTTGGTTGGTGCTCTTTTGATCTTGGGCGATCGTGTAAAATGTGTTCCCATTTATCTCGTACCCTTTGTAAGTCAATACAGTCGAAGATGGTCCCCTGGCCAATGAGTACAGCTCATCAGAAAAAGTGTTGTCACCCATGAGACGTGTTTGCAACCAACTGGCAAAACTTCTGATGTGTTCACATGTAATCCAGTCGTCACACTGCTCCGGGTGTTTGGAGCGCAGAATATTCTTGTGTTCATCGACATACGGGGTCACCAAGGTAGAATTCTGTAGAACTGTGTAGTGTGCTTGAGACCAAGAATGCCACTCCCTACATATTATTGAGTCCGCTCCTGACATGCCTTTTCCAGTCAGTCTCCCCTCATACCGCGATTGAGGGAGACCAATCTTCTTAAGGTCAGGAATGAAGTCAACACAAAACCAAATGACATCCTCTGTTTGATGACCCATGGAGATGCTTCCTTCTGGCCTACCGCGGTTACGAACATATTTCTTTAAGACTCCCATGAACCTCTCAAAGGGGAACATATTGTGTAGAAATACAGGGCCGAGAATGGCAATCTCGTCAACTATATGAACTAGGACGTGCATCATGATATTGAAGAAGGATGGTGGGAACACCAGCTCGACACTGACAAGACATTGCGCCAAATCACTCCTTAACCTTGGTAGGATTTCTGGATCGATCACCTTCTGAGAGATTGCATTGAGGAATGCACATAGCTTCACAATGGCTAATCGAACGTTTTCCGGTAGAAGCCCCCTCAATGCAACCGGAAGCAGTTGCGTCATAATCACGTGGCAGTCATGAGACTTTAGGTTCTGGAACTTTTTCTCTGCCATATTTATTATTCCCTTTATATTCGACGAGAAGCCAGACGGGACCTTCATACTGAGCAGGCATTCAAAGAAGATTTCCTTCTCTTCTTTGGTAAGAGCGTAGCTGGCAGGACCTTCATACTGCTTTGGAGGCATGCCGTCTTTTTCGTGCACACATTACTGGTCCTCCCGTGCCTCCGGTGTATCTTTTGTCTTCCCACACACGCCCAAGAAACCTGGCAGGTTCACGCAAAGATTCTTCGTCACGTGCATCACGTCGATTGCAGAGCAGACCTCTAGGTCTTTCCAATAGGGTAGGTCCCAAAATATATATTTCTTCTTCCACATGGATGCGCGTCCCTCAGCATCATTCGGAGCAGATAGTCCGCCGGGACCCTTTCCAAAGATTACTTGTAAATCATTAACCATAGCAAGTATGTGATCACCAGTACGGATGGCGGGCTTCTTCCGGTGATCTGCCTCGCCTTTGAAATGCTTGCCTTTATTTCGACATTGATGGTTGGTCGGAAGAAATCAACGATGCCCAGGTACACATTCTTCCTGCATTTGTCCAAATATATACTTTCGGTGTCATCTAAACAGTGCGTGCATGCGTGGTATCCCTTGTTTGTCTGTCCTGAAAGGTTACTGAGAGCAGGCCAATCATTGATGGTTACAAACAGCAACGCATGTAGGTCAAATTCGTGCTGGTCTTGCTCATGCCACACACGTACACCTTTTCCATTCCACAGCTGTAAAAGTTCTTCAACTAATGGCCTTAGGTACACATCAATGTCGTTGCCGGGTTCCTTAGGGCCTTGGATGAGAACTGGCATCATAATGAACTTCCGCTTCATGCACAGCCAAGGAGGAAGGTTATAGATACATAGAGTCACGGGCCGGGTGCTATGATTGCTGCTCTACTCCCAAAAAGGATTAATGCCATCCGCGCTTAAACCAAACCATACGTTCCTTGCGTCACCTGCAAAGTCCCCCCCCCCCCACTTTCTCTCGATTTTTCTCCTCTGCGACCCGTCAGCGGGTGCTCTCAACTTCCCGTCTTTCTTACGGTCCTCTTTGTGCCATCGCATCAACTTGGCATGCTCTTTGTTTCTGAACAGACGTTTCAACCGTGGTATTATAGGAGCATACCACATCACCTTGGCAGGAACCCTCTTCCTGGGGCGCTCGTCCTCAACATCACCAGGGTCATCTCGTCTGATCTTATACCGCAATGCACCGCATACCGGGCATGCATTCAAATCCTCGTACGCACCGCGGTAGAGGATGCAGTCATTAGGGCATGCATGTATCTTCTGCACCTCCAATCCTAGAGGGCATACAGCCTTCTTTGCTCCGAACGTATTGTCGGGCAATTCGTTATCCTTTGGAAGCTTCTTCTTCAATATTTTCAGTAGCTTCTCAAATCCTTTATCATATACACCATTCTCTGCCTTCCATTGCAGCAATTCCAGTGTGGTACTGTGCTTTGTGTTGCCATCTTCGCAATTGGGGTACAACCCTTTTTTGTGATCCTCTAACATGCGACCGAACTTCAACTTCTCCTTTTCACTTTCGCATTGTCTCTTTGCATCAACAATGATCCGGCGAAGATCATCATCGGGCACATCGTCTGGTTCCTCTTGATCTTCAGCTTCCACCGTTGCAGCATTACCGTATTCGGGGGCACATAGTTGTCATCATCCTCTTCTTGTTCGTTGTCTTCCATCATAACCCCTCTTTCTCCATGCTTGGTCCAAACATTATAGTGTGGCATGAAACCCTTATAAAGCAGGTGGGTGTGAAGGATTTTCCGGTCAGAGTCAGACTTCGTATTCCCACATATAGGGCATGGACAA
This sequence comes from Thinopyrum elongatum, assembly GCA_011799875.1. Lineage (NCBI taxonomy): Eukaryota > Viridiplantae > Streptophyta > Magnoliopsida > Poales > Poaceae > Thinopyrum > Thinopyrum elongatum. The sequence goes on along the minus strand of JAAAXO010000624.1, from coordinate 219,547 downwards.
CACATAAAACCATTCTGCTTGTTTGCCTCAGCCACTTTGAGAAAATTATGCACTCCCTTAATGTACTCGGAGGTGCATCTGTTACCGTACATCCATTGCTGGTTCATCTGCGTGCATTACAGATAATTAAGTGTGTCAAAAACCATTACAGAACATCATGAATTCAGAAGTGACCAAATTAATAGAAGTTCATCATCACATTAAAACCAAAGTACATACATAGTTCTCATTGGACAACACATAGCTCTCTAGAGCATCTAATTAAACCTAACATTGGAACTATGTAAAGCATTTCAATGCAACAACAAATGCGATCATAATCGCAACTAAGGTAACAATTGATCCAACGGCATAATGATACCAAGCCTCAGTATGAATGGCATATTTTTTAATCTTTCTAATCTTCAAGCGCATTTCATCCATCTTGATCTTGTGATCATGGACGACATCCGCAACATGCAACTCCAATCTCATCTTCTCCTCCTCAATTCTTTTCAATTTTTTCTTCAGGTAATTGTTTTGTTCTTGAACTAAATTTAACCTCTCGACAATAGGGTCGGTTGGAATTTCCGGTTCACATACCTCCTAGATAAAAACATCTATGTCACGTTGGTCGGCATAATTGTCATAAACACCAAATGAACCAAATAGTTATAAAAGATAATATATACCACATCCGAATCATAGACAGGACGAGGGCCAACGGAGGCGGATACCAAAACCATCGCACTATATAATAACAAACAATAATAAAAGTAAGAAAATTACACAAGTATCTATCTAAATCATACAAGTAAGAACTTTTTTCTTTTAGAAATAAGATAAGAACAAGAGGCTCACCACGGTGGTGCTGGCGACGAGATCGGCGCGGGCGATCGATGGCGGTGAGGACGGGGACGGGACAGGACGAACCGCCAAACATAGACAAATCTTGAGGAAAATGGAGCTTGGACAAGTAGCTTCGAGAGGAGAAAGCTTAAGTGTGGCTCGAGCATTTCATTGAACACCTCATGTGCATAGGAGGTGAGCTAGAGCACCACAAAGCTCTCCCACGGCCGGCCAAAAAAACAGAGCACTCCACTGCTCTACTCGCGGGCAAGGGGGTATATATAGGCATCTCATTGGTCCCGGTTCATGGCTGGAACCGGGACTAAAGGACCCCATTTGGTCCCGGTTCCAGCCACAAACCGGGACCAATGGTTGTGGGCCAGGAGCGAGGCCCATTGGTCACGGTTCATGTCTGGAACCGGGACCAAAGGGGCCAGACGAACCGGGACCAATGGCCCACGAGGCCCGGCCGGCCCCTGGCCTCATGAACCGGGACCGATGCCCCCATGGGTCCCAGTTCGTGAGTGAACTGGGATTAATGGGCTTACCCGGCCTGGATTAAAGCCCTGTTTTCTACTAGTGGAACAGAGGTAGTACATTACACAAAATCATAGGTGGCATGTAGGAATTCCATTGCACTACATTAGGTTCCCTTAGAGTGCCTGCTAGTCCAGTACATAGAGTCATGGCTAGTTTATGCAACACACACAATCATTAATTGGTGGTTTAAATATGCGCAAGGGATATGCAATGTATTATCATGTAGAGATATCTCAAATTAGCCGTGTCAACTTGCAGATGGGGTACCGGAATGAAAAAGTACAAGATGTATGTGGCAATTTCATGGAACATCGCAAAAAGAGGAGAGGCAGCGGTGAGCCTATACAGTGTGTTATGGTAGGTCACTCCATTGCAATCATTGTGGCATGTTATTTGTATGACAGTGTTGTTGGCCAGGGTTCTTAGGGGCAGTTATTTCGAGTTACCCTAAAAAAATAAGCCTCTTTGAATATAAACTCCAGATAATAAGCCAATCAGTTCTTTTCATTGTCTGCTTTTTCAGCTTATCTATGGTATGATCAGTGAAAAGTCTAGATTACATTACATTTTATCATTTTTCTGCCCATATGAAAATTAATTTGACTAGCAAACATCATGAATTGAACCCAGTGTAGTAATTAATATGATAGGAAAACAAACCATCAATATTTGTTCAAAATGCAAATACGAAGACACCATCTACTTGGCACAATCTACTTTGGTCAATGTCTTCCATAGAGAGCCCATTGCCTAATTTAAATGAAGAACTCATTGCCTAAATTTAAATGAAGAACCATTATTTATCAAAATTCGATGGTTCAAGTGGCTGGTTATTATCATATAGCAGCACCACCTGAAAGCATCATATAGCAGCAGCTCATAGCAACTCATCGTACAGTAGCAGCAGTTAGCAATTCATCATATGCCAGCAGTAGCTCATAGCAATTCATCATATAGCAGCAGCAGGAGCAGCTCATAGCAATGCATCATATAGCAGCAGCAGCTCATAGCAATTCATCATATAGCAAATCAGAATGAAAATTTGGCAAAAAATCAGAGGAGATCCTCACCTTGTTGGATGAGCTCATCCTTCAATAGCACCTAAAGGCCACGGCCTGGGAGGAGGGGAGGGGGAACGAGGTGCCTTCTGCCGGAGTGGGGCATCGACCATAGTTGTGCGGCGACCGCCGGAGTAGAGCGTTGGACGGACCATAGCGGAGCAGCTACTGGAGACCATGAGAGTGAGGGGCGGCGCCAGAGGGAGGAGCAGCCGGGGACCTGTGGCGGCGGCTCGCTGGAGGAACCCTAGCGCTGCAGGCAGTGGATCGAGGTAGAGGGAAAGGGGAGAGGAGATGCAAGCGGGCAATGCAATGAAAGCTTGCGTGTTTGTTTTTACTTGAGGGTCGGGTGTGACGCGGGCATGAGCAGTGGCTTTTTGAGTGTAATATAGGTAAACAACAGAGTCATTTCGGTATTCCCCTTCCCTTCAATTTTTAGTGAGCTTCTACGCGAGGCACCCCCCCCCACCCCCAAGCGAAATAAGTTAAGCCCAAGCCCATAACTCAAAAACGATTTATTTACATCTTTTATGGCTTATTTTGACAATAAACTCTCAAAAGGCAGAATAGAACTGGCCCTTAACCTGCAATTCAATTGTTCGTGCAATGATGAATTACTCCTGCCTGCTATAGTGTACATTTAGGCATCGTACATGGCATAACCTAATACATGTGCATTTCATTATAGAATCTGAAATATGCAATGTTTATGTTAGTTCATACGTTGCACATAATGTTTAAATGCCTCTTAAATCTGGTCAGTCAAGTGATGGTCTTTAAGCCTCCTTCTATGCTTCTTTTCTTGATATGTAATTCAGTGTTGTGCAAGATTTGCTCACACGTCTGTTTAATTGCTTGTTTGTATCAGCCAGCCATACTAGGAGTGTTTGCTTTGATTACTTACTGTTCTTGATCTAATAGAGCTTGTCAATGATTTAAACACTAAGGGCTGCTATAGTGGGGGCTTGTATAACTCATAGATGACATAAAGGTTTGAATGTACACTAAACTAGGCTCTCCAAGAGTACCCGGAGGTCCAGTTCGAAGGTATGCCTAGTTTTTACATAACGCACACTTAGTAAATGCTCATTTCATTGTGTGCAAGAGATGTGGCATGTTTCATTATGTGGTGTTGTTTCGTTATAAACTCATCCTTTGGTGTTCTTCACAGACTGGAAAGTATGCATATTTATCTTCCAAGAAGACCAGTAACTAGTTTTTGTCACCTTGCAGAGGGGGTGCAATGAAGATAAGATTAAGGATTTCCAAGTACAAGATGTTAGGAAGTAGCCTTGCGAGAGAAGAAGGAACAGCGCTGAGCCTGTTCAACTAGTTATGATAAGTTACTATATTACAATTGCCAGGACATCCTATTTGTCTGACATTGTGATTGCGTAGGGTTCTTCACCTGTAACCCAGTCATTGGGCCATTGATTAAAATTCTCTCCGCTCACTACTATATGATATTCTAACTTTTTTGTAAATCAGATGTATGTAAACACATTTTAATGTGTCTGTTCACTCATTACGGATGCAGTCTACTTTTAAATATCTAAAACATCTTATAGTAGTGAACAGTGTGAAACTGCTTGCTGCTATGGTAGAGTTGTCGATGCCATAAATGTCATAACCAAACGCACGTTCACATCATTAGCCTCCCTATCATTACTAGGATTTTGATTACATACTAGTCAAGATACTTCATAGGGGGCAAACAATATTACATTACTTGTTCCTTTATATAGTAAATGTAGTTAGGCCATGAATGTTATTGAGGCGTGCATGTATGCATGCCGCCAACTCAACAGTTCAATTGCTTGTTTGTTTCATGCATAGTTAAATTGATCTTTTCAATTGATTTATTTGTACTCAGTTAATGAGATGCCCAAACAATGATTTCTGATGTAGGGTACTTGTATAACTATTAGTTGACATAATTAAAGGCCTTACCATTTAATTCCTCTGACAAATTGTGCCTGAAGCTTTGAAGTCTATTAACCAACTATTACTGCATGAGTCTTACAGTCTAGTTTATAGGAGGCTAATGATTGCATAGTTTTGCTTGCTGTAATAGTTTTGTATGAATCCCTCTGCTATTCATTATGCTCCCTAAGACTCTTCTGGAACATGGCACACAATGTTCCAGCTAGTTAATTGAATTACAGAATGGCTAACTACTTTCTTACTTATACGCAAGATATATATAATATTCAGCAGCTATGTGTGGTCTAAATGTGTAACATGTATGTGTTTTAGATTTGGCCCCAACATCATGCTCCTCTGGTGAGCTAAGAGAGATTTCTGTACGCGGGCTGCATAGACTACCATTTTTATAATTTTTAAAATATCACCTGCTTATGCTTCAGGATGTGTAAAATTATTGTTAGTCATGTTTCGCCATGTACAAGATAGTCTGTCTTGCTCGCTTCACTATTGTAACTATATTTTTGCTCTAGCCATCTATACTTACAGAAATATTTCAGGATGAAGTGTCATCAACGCAAAGATCTGAGAGCAGTGTGGCATGGCCGTTATCAAATGATTATTTATTGGAATTGGAATGTGCTAGTGTTTTCGAGCATCAACTAGAAATGGCAAGACAACGTGTATATGATTCTGAACATGTAATCAATATGTTGAGACTGGACTTGCAGGTATTAGATATAGGAGTCAGAAAAATGAAACAAGACACTGAGGTAACCACAAAGGAAATGGAGATTTTGCAGACCGAAATTTGTGCTATCTGAATCCAGTCAATCCTATTTCTGAAAAGATTATAGTTCAAATGATAAGTTCTGTTGATGCGCGTCCATGATGTATGAGCTTTATTTACCTAGTGTATGTAATTTGCTGTTTGTGTACGCTTTATTACCACTGGTGTCGAACTATAATGCCCAGTGGATATAATCTGCTGTAATTTCTTTATTGTATAGTGTAGCATTATTCTTCGTTTCTATGTCTTAGTCTATTTATTCTATACTCTAGGTTTTTTAGAGGCAATAGTATAGAGTAGAATAATTATTTGTATATGCTATATCGTTGAAACGGGGCCAACATGCCAAAACATTATCTGGACGCCATCCGAATGAACAAACATGTGTAGTCAAAGTGGTCCTTAATTGGGCTGGTCAACCAATATTTAGTGGATCCCAATCGATGTGGCTCATCGTAACAACGACTCTTAGCAGGTCGTTAACAGGCCGAAAGCTCGATAGGGCCGTATAAATGGAAACGGCCCGTGGGCCTCTAGCAGGCCGAAATAAACATCAATTTTGTCTTCGCCCTTTTACTTGACGGTCCAGTAAGAGGCCAAAAGTGTTTTGGACCAAAAGAGCCCCAATTTACAAATTAGGCTTTTAACAGGCCGAAAATCGCGTCGGGCTGAAATTGTGCCCTGGGGAACATGGGCCGCTAATGGAAACAAAATCAGGTGGCACCGTCAAAGGCCCCACTGTTGTGTGGGTCGTTAACAGGCCGAAAGACAAAACGGGCTAGAAGTTGGCCCATGTACAGAATGGGCCGAGAAAATGCCGAAAGTCACAACGGGCTAGAAGTTGGCCCAACTACAGAATGGGCCGAGAAAAGGCCGAAAGACGTACCGGCGGTATATTGCTCCACATCTATAATGGGCTGCTAACAGGCCGAAAGAAGGTCGAGCCGTAATTGAGTCTAAAAACGTAGCGGGCTGTTAACGGGCTAGAAGTGACGATGGGCTAGAAATTGTCAAATCTAGAATAGGCCTTTGATAGGCCGATTCTGTGTAACTCGTATGGGCCGTGGTTGTCAATGAGCCTGACGCAAGTAGGCCGCTAATGGGCCGGTATGGGCCGTGGTTGTCAATGAGCCTGACGCAAGTAGGCCGCTAATGGGCCGGCCCGCTTATTTTGACATGCCCGGCCTTTTAACCTAAACGGACCACTCTGGGCCGTGCCACGTATTGACGTATCATAGGCGCCTGCTGTCCATTGGACGGCTGACATCTGTCGCGGCGCGGAGCTGACATGTGGTTCCGTCGGCCAATGAGAATTTTACATGTGGAAAATCGCCATTGGTTCGTGCTGTTAGCGGGTTATCGGATCCAAAACCGGACCCGATAGCTTAACGATGACCCGTTAGAGTGGAGGTCACGTGCCGGTTACCCTTGACGAAAGCACTTCCATGACGCGACATTTATCATCACGGAAGTGGACAATTCTGTGATGATAATTTTGGACTTGTCATGAAACACTTCTACGACAGCACAGGTATGACTATCTTAATTCTGTCATAAATCGTCATGGATGTACATGCATGACAGAAAACATGACCTACTGTGACAAACATGTACGATCACGGAAATGGTTTTTTGTGTAGCGTAGCCTCTCGACGAGCGCAGGCCCTCACGCCACCGGCTCGTACCCATGAGAAGGAAGGTGGTCACTGCCAGCCACACCCCACCGCCGAGCATTCCCGAGCCACCACCAGCCCACCAACCCGAAGCACCGAACTTCACCAACCATGGCCAGCCATGGCTTGCACTAGCCACCAGGGGGAGCCCAGCCAGGGCCGGCAACCGCCGCCAAAGGGCAGGCCCGCACCACAAGGGGAGCCGGCAGCCAGATCTGGCCGCACCAGACCGGGCCACCCAACCACCACAGGTGCGCCCCGAGCGGCCCTCCAAGCGACCACCAAGAGGCACCAGGACCGCACGACACACACGAGACCTCTCTGCCGCCCCCGAGTCCGCGCCTCCAAGGTACGCCAGATTCATGAGGGAGGGTGGGATTTTACTGACCAAAACAAGGAGTTTTAGCAACCGCGGCCGGTTCCCAAATCTGTACCCGAATGAATCACCGCCGCCTGGGCTGCCGAGTATTACAACGTCACCGGGATTTTGGTGGGAGGGAAGGATTTTACAGCACCGCTAACTTCACCTCGGCGCCCAGATCCAATCCCGCCAAAGATTACACAAATATCTAAGTACCAAATTTGAGACCCAAAGTGTTCTGACGAACTAAATTCAGAGATTCATACTTAACTCACAACATCTTAGTACTTTCAGAGGAATGATTCGGGAGTACAATCTCGTTACAGGAGGAACTAGCCAACCAGGAACACTAGCAGCGGAAGGGGGAAACCCTGGAAATGTTAAGATGGTTCTCCAAGTCTCTAGAGGCGTGGCTTCATAGACTTACAATTGAGAGGAAACGAAGGAAAAGCAAAAGAAGAGGTTGAGCTACTGTTGACTTTGTGGGAAAGTAGAAAAGCGACCTGGGCGCACGCACGAGCCGTCCGATGCCTGATCAGCGGCTGGATCGTTGACTTTAACTCGCGAAGCGGAAGGAAGGAGACGCGGCCGATGGCAGATGAACGTCGATGGCGTCTTCCCGCGTTGGTCTCTTCATTCAATCTTAAATGAACTTATGCGACAGTGGCAATTTCTTCAGAAAGAACGCAGCTGGGTCCTGACATACCGAAGTGGGACTCTTATTGCCAACCGTCTCGAGTCGTGCCGGCCGGATCGACCAAACAGTATCTACGTTAGGTACGTTGACAGATAATAAAGCAAGGCCCACAGGTAGGTCAAGGGTGCATACATATCCAGTGCAAGGACAACAGAGGTCCATCTTCACGGACGTACTTCATTTCCTTGGCCGCATAGCAGTGCTACGTTGGAACTCGATTTGGGTACGTTCTCGGGTCCGATGCGGTGAAGGATTCTGTTCCAAGTCTGTCTTCGGTTTGGCGTATGTGCAATATTAACAGAGTCTACGCCGCGCATCCGATCGGAACCAGCCTCGTCGGAGACAACGTACGACCAACCCTTCCCTACCGAGCTCTATACTCAAACACGATCGATCGATGGCATCACGGAAATACCAAGAAAACGACATAGGTGCGCCGGCGCCAGAGTGAGATATTGTGACACCATGGACCCTTCCGACCGATCTCTTGCTTCAGATCGTGTCACGCTCCGACCTGCCCACACTCATCCGCTGCGCCGCAGTCTGCAAGCTCCTCCGCCGTGACATCCTCAGCCCACCGTTCATCCGTCGCGTCGTCACGCAAGTGGCTCCAAGCATCCTAGCCTACTGCACCACCTATGACGAGCGACCCTTGACTTTGGTCCACCCGGTCACATCGGCCACCGTGTCCTTCTGCCATGACTTGATCTTTCCCTACTTGTCACGCCGCGACGCCAAGCTCTTTAACTGGTACTATCCAGTGACGTCCCGCGGCGGCCTTGTTGTCCTCTGCCACCTACTACACATCGACATGCGATCCGAGTCAGAGTTCTCCTCCGACATGTGCGCGTAGGACCCTATGACTAACCACCACACCTTCCTCTCAGAACCGCCTATGTGGAGTACCCGGAACAACTGGCAGTACGTGTTGCTCACTGCCGCGGATGGCATTAGCTGCTCCTTCATGCTGCTCTTCTTCGATCTGAACGGATGGAAAATAAAAGTACATGCCATCACATCCTCCTCTAGTGCCTGGGAGCCTGTGTCCACTCACTTGAGCGACCTTGACTTTTCATGGATGTCCATCAATAAGTGCAGCGCCCCTGCCGTCCTCCATGGTGGCGTCATCCACTGGCTTGTGAACAACAGTGACAAAATCATCGCATACGATGTGGGCACGGGGGCCTCTGGATGGGTGAATCTTCCACCCACCAACCACAAAGGAAGCAATCTCCACTTGGCAACATCACCCGGTGGAAACCTATTTAAACTGCTTTCCATAGAGGGGTACAAGATATCAGTGTGGCTACAACTCCCTAAAGTCCCATCAGGTGACGGTTGGTTGCTGGAAAATGTGACCGACATTGAGGACAAACTACGATCAATGTGCCCAGACATCCGTCATGGCCGTTGCAATGCAGCCGTTCATTTCACGGGCTCGGGAAAGAAGAGTGGTGACTTGGTGCTGCTAGAGGTATGTCAGGGTGTTCGCTGCCAAATGTTTGTTGTTCTTGATTTGGAGACGAATGAGATGCATGTGCAAAACAATGGTTCCTCGTTGTTGGAGATCGACCTATCATATCACCTAAAAACCATGAAAGCTTTCTCCTAGCTAGCTAGCAGGACCGGTAAGTAGGACATAGTACAAATTAATTTTAGTATTCCATGAGTCGAGCCGCTAAGAGGACTTACCAAAATTTATGGGATGTACATCGTATACATGTACGTCTACAACTCACAATATACAATGTACATCGCCGTTTTAGAATTTTTTGTTGGTCCATAACCGGACTTACCGGTACTTCACCCCAAACAAAAGGGCGACCTTTTGAAAATCCCATAATTTTCAATTTTCATGGAAATCTGAAACTATTCCTATTTTAGTTATGTGTGCTTTATACTTTTATTTAATGTGCAAAGAGACGAGACACGAAGGCAAAACATGTATGTGCACGTGAAATGCTCGATGAGGTGGGATCGACCAACAACAGGACACTCTCGGCAAATCTCCTACTCCATATTGTCATCAGGGGCGCACTGCAATGGAGTCGCGCGAATCATCTTCTCATTGGAGTTTGACTTGCCGGCCTTTTTCCTAACTTGTATGTACTGCGCCTTTGGCCCTAGTGAACTACTCCCTCCGTCCCAACTATATCATAGTTTCAAAAATGGTCATAAATTTTAGGACGGATGGCGTAGTTTTTTTTCTCGTGCATTTTTGTTGAACGTGGTGCATTTGTGTGAGAAACAATCAGAATTCATTTGGCTTATAGCCATATGTTCATATAATCCTGCCGCGTTAGACCAACAAACAAAAGCACATGTTGTGGGTGCTGCACTAGCTCAGAAAGCTGGTAGATCAGGCGTTACGGTCTTCAGTTCAGTAATGAAACCTTAAACCTGAAGTGTTGAGTTCAGCCTTTCAACAGAGTTGGTATAGCCAAGGGATGGCTGGAACTGTAGGATAACATTCAAATCATGAGGATCCAATGGCCCATCTTGGATCTTGCACGCCGACACACGTCAACAATGACTTTCCTTTCTTGCTTAGTTAGCCGTTTAATCTGTTACTTCAGACTTACTAGAAAAATCCTAAAAAAGAACACATATTACTAACTCGTTTCTCTGTTTCGTGTCACCACATTGGGCTGCCCCTTTTTCATAAGTTTACCACACATTCATGCATAACTAGAGGTAACCAAATGCACACCGCATGAGGAAACCTTCTGAAGACACAAATGCATCAATGTTCATGCACATGCCTTTGCCGCTGCCCCTCTCCATCGCCTTCGAGACGAATGCCAGAGGGAGACACAAGAGTCCAGCACCGCCTTAACCGAGTAGGCACCGTCACCGAACGGGCCTGTTGAGTAGACCAAGATGGTGGCATGTCGACCAAGTCCCAAACCCGTGCCATCTCGGTTCCGGTTCTACTCACTTCAGCCGATGGTCGGGGGAGAAAGGCTGGATCAACCATCCTGAAGCCCCAAACCGAGAACCACCACCTTTGACTTCCCCAAAATGACAATGCCCCACAAGGGAGTTTGGCTGCAACAATTGGATGATAGCACGAACATATACCACCAATACCATGGAGCAAAGCATCCTCCCGACAGGGAAGGTGTCGAGGCGAACTTATTTGTCGTAGTGCCACCCCGTAACCATGGCGGCTCATACCAAAGATATGCTCCTACTTTCAACATGGTGGGAATGGAGGTGTCGATGTTTCCACCCCATCCCTCCTCTAACATGAGAAAATCAAATGCCACGGATATATATTAGTTCCAACGCCAAGAAAAAAAGAGGTCCCCTGGAAAAAGGAGATGAGATCCGCCTAGCATGCCCACCGCATATCCCATCCTAGCAAAGCCAAGTCATTGGTGGCTCGTTCATTAGATCAAGTACAGTAAGGTAACGTAGGCAGGCTGTAAGACTATAAATATTATAGTTTTGCTCAGTTGGAAGAGAGAGAGAAAAGGAGAGAGAAGAGAAGCAGAATACTAGTTAACAGCCGGCTGCAGCACGTGCTCCTAGAGACTTTGTGACAGAGTGAGGTGGGCCATGTATCAAAAAAATAATACACATCAATAATTATATCTCATTATAAATGTATATGAAAAAAAAAAGTAATAAAGAAGTTGCTATTTTTCTTTAAAAAATTAAAATAATATGATGTCATGAGTGTGACGACCCCGGCTTAATCGTGCACTAACCATACACGCAAATGCACACAATCAAGCCTAAGGACTCACTTGAAGCTATCACAACACAACTCTAAAACATAAATAAAGTCATACAACCTTTATATTACAAGCCAGGGCCTCGAGGGCTCGAATACATAGCTCGATGGCATACAAGCGTCAGCGGAAGCATCAGATATCTGGGTACAGATATAAAAGATAAAACAGAATAAGCCTTTAGAAAAGCGGGGCAAAACTAAAGCTACGATCGAAAGGCGTAGGCCTCCTGCCTGGGACCCTCCGAACCTACTCCTGGTCGTCGGACAGCTCCTCGCAGTAGTACTCGCCAGGAGGATAGTAGTAGTAGTAGTAGCCGTCGGCGGGGGCAGCTGCCTCCGGGGCTCCGTCGTCTGGTTGCATCAAAAGGATATGGGAAGAAAAAGAAAGCAAAGCAAACGTGAGTACTCATCCGAAGTACTCAGCAAGCAAGGATCTACACTACATATGCAACATTATCAAAGGGAGGCTGTATATGTGGACTGAGCTGCAGAAATGCCAGAATAGAGGGGAAAGCCTAGTCCTATTGAAGACTAGCATCTTCATCATCTTCAGCAGTCTTGCAGCATTAGAAGAGTGCAGATTAGCATAATGTAAAGTAGTAGTGTTATCAACCTCGCCCAGAGATCCTTCCTCCACTCCCTGCAAGAAAGCAATCCCAGAGACATACTATCCAGTTCTCATCTCAAGTCTCCAGCTCTACTTGTACCGATCGGGATACAACTCCGAGTGTCGGTTACCGTAGGACAGGCTATCGATAGATATTTTCTTCCCTGCAGGGGTGCACCAACTTACCCACCACGCTCGATTAACTCCGGCCGGACACACTTTTTTGGGTCATGCCCTGCGTCGGCCAAACGATACGCCGTAACCCGACCTAGACTTAATAGAGAGGTCAGCACGCCAGACTAAACCTATGCCCCAAGGGGTCTTGGGCCATCGCCCCGGGAACTCCTGCGCGTTACGTGCACCGCCGGTGAGCAGACCTAGCCCCCTTATACAAGCGCAGGGTGTTACCAGTCCAACCCAGCGTGTGCCGCTCAGTCGCTGACGTCCATTAAGCTTCGGCTGATGTATATGACGCAGAACGCCCATACTATGCTCACGTGATGGTTAGTGCTATCGGGCCAGAGGCCCCTCGGATCAAATATCCAAACCGGTTAGTGGATTAGGAGCGCGCGGTAACGAACAGAGACTCACGATCGATGTGACCCCGTCGCCCCGTCTCGAGGACTTGTGGCAAGGGCTAGGAATGCCCGGCCACGCCTCGTAATTATCTCGCGGGTACCCTCCATGTCAACCCGACTCCACATCTCTCGCAATTAAGCTCGCGCGGGTACCCCTCAGGGCCGACCCATCTTTAGTAACATGGTTCAGTGTGAAGTCATAGTAACCATAGTATCCGTGTGTCTAACACCAAGGGGAACCCTGAGGAATCACCCTCGATGGAATTCCACCTGATGTTATCGTCAAGGTGAACGAAGGAGGAATCACCCTCGAGGTCCACTCTTGAGGAGTTGCACGGTAGTGTCGTTACCGGGAATGGAGAAGGAGGAATAACCCTCGATGACCACAACCGATGAACTAACCTACAATGTTAACATCAGAAGTGCTGACGAGGTATCACCCTCGGCACTCGATGGTAACCCAGTAGTGTCGAGCAACTAAGGGGGAAGTGATGTGCGGTGACGGGGCCTGGTCTTCGATCCCGTTGATAGGGTCTTCTAATAATCCAGAGGGGCAGTCGGAACAAAGTGGGGGCCTCTGATGGGTCTCTACCCAGACTATACTAAATAGTTTAGGACAAGCAGGTAGGTAACAATAGCAGGTTACAATAAGCAGGCTATGCAGCAGAAATAGGATAACCGTAACAGCAACAACTTCTAATGCAAGCATAAGAGAGAAGAGAATAGGCGATATCGGAATGTTCAAAAGGGGGGGTGCTTGCCTGGAAGCTCTGCGGCAAGGGTCTGGTCGTCAGGGGCGTAGTCAACCTCCGGAGCTGCGACGGTCTCGGGGACTACGTCGGTGGCGGGGTCTATCGAGAGAGAAGAGGGGGAGGAAACAAATAAATACACAGCAAATAATGCAACATAGAGCATGCCATGCCTACGGTGCAGTGCAGGGTTGCCTAAAGATATGTCTAAGTCATTTTAGTTATTTTAGGATTAAAGTGGAATTTATTAACCGGTATGCATGCACTATACATCTATTGGAAACGGACGAAAAGTTATGGGCTCACCTACGTAGACGGTTCCGACATGGAAACAGACAACACGATCAGATTCGCCTCATTGTTCTGAGCAACTTTCATGTAGAAAGTTTTTCGATCCGAGCTACGGTTTATTTTCTACGAATTTTCAATAACTTAAACATTTTCTGAGTTATTTAAAAAAACAGAAAAAGGATTACTGCATCAGCATGACATCAGCAATGCGTCAGCCGTCGGCTGGGCTGCAGACTGGGTCAACTGACAGGTGGGTCCCACCTGTCAGCCTCTCTGGGTTTAACAGAGGGTTAAACTAATATAACAGACATAATTAGGGGTGTGGGGCCCATTAGTCAGTGACTAATTAACTAATTAGATTAGTTTTTAATAAAAAGTGGTTTAATTAGTTTATCCAACGTGCGGGGCCCACTTGTCAATGGCTATAGCGCCACGTCAGTGACGCTGACCCGGTCAAAGAAGTCAACTCGGGTCAGGGGCCCACTGGTCAGTGTCTCGGGGCGGGCCCCAGCTTCGGCATGTCGGACGCCGGCGCCGAACGCGGCAGGGAGCTCCGGCGAGCTCGGATTTCGCGCTCGGTGGCCCGTTTTCGGCGCGGTTTGCTGCAATCAAACCGCCAGTGCCGCGCGCGTCGAGTGGTGTGACCGGTTGGACTCGGGGATGGCCGGAGCTTCACCGGCAATGAGCGAAGGCTGCGGTGGTTCTTCGGGTGCGAACGGAACGCGGCTCCTAGGGGTGTTTTGAGCGAGCTAAGTGGCTGGGCGGCCTCCTGGGCGCGCTGGGAGCATGACGGACAAGACGGCAGGGATCGGGCGGCTGCGCTTCGAGCTGCACGCCGGCAATGGCGGACGGCAGCGCGTGGCGTCGGTGACGGCTAGCTACGGGGTAGCAGCTCGCAAACGGAGGTGGAGAGGAGAGAGAGAGACACTCACGTAGGGGCTCACGAAGGCCGGTGCTCAGTTTAGTAGCAGCATCAGTCGAGGGAGGTCGCCGGAGTTCCGCAGCGGCCGGAGAAGAGGACGATGACGTCGCGGCAGCTATGTGGTTCCCCGACTCCAACCGAACGCATCAGGGGAAGGGGAGGACGCTGGCGGAGCTTGCGGACGCAGTCAGCGGTCGCAGGGCCGCCGGTGGCCGGGGAATCGACGGAGCCGCGGCGGCGATGGCGTTCGGGCGAAGGGGAAGAAGAGGGGAACGAGCGTGTGAGCGAGTGAGGGAGGCAGACGAGTGGCGCGGCGACCAGGGGGGACGCATGGGCGAGTCCTTATCCCCTCGCGCTCCTCTGCCCTCGTCGCGGTGTCGTGCGGCGAGCGCGGCCATGGAGACGGTGACACGGAGGGAGGAGTTGGTGGAGATGGGCTGGGCCGGCTTGGCCCGGTAGCCAGGTAAGTGGCCTGTCAGCCTTTTTTCCTTTTACTTCTTTTCTGTTTTCAGTTTTGTTTCTGTTTTTGCAATTTTAGTTAGGCCACCATTTAAGTTTTGTAAAATAGGTGATCTAGTCAGTCAAATATAGGGCAATATCTAGCACTGCCACAAAATGATTTGGAGTCCAGATCTTTTCATTTGGATTTTATTTCAATGATACGGGATTAAATACTCCTGTCTTGTTACTCTTTCTTGATGTTAGAGCCACTTAACTAATTTAATTCATATTGCTCTTATTTTTATAATTGCTTCTGAAATATTTGCAACTTTATGAACAATTTTGATTTGTTGTTTGAAGAAATAATTATTTGACTTGCATTTTGAATTTGCATTGAGTTGGATTATTTCCTAAATGTATTTTGATGATGATGATCATGATGACAAGACATGTTGTCTAGGTTAATGACAGAGTAAAGATCTGGGGGTGTCACAAATCTCCTCCACTACAAGAAATCTCGTCCCGAGATTTAAGTGGGGAAGAAAAGGGTAACTTTGGGAGAACTGACCCTTGTAGGGTTAATTATCTGGTGAACAATTCAGGGAATGTGGTAGAAGTATCTCCCGAGTTGAAACTTAAGAGAACATCGAGAGCAAAGTATGAAAGTACAATAAGAAGTTTCAAGCGGATGGACCTCTGATCGATACCTGAACAGATGGTGGAAAGGGGTTCAGAGCATCGGGAATGGATCATCTCTCGGCGAGTGGCTCGTGATAACAAACAAAAAGCCAAGATCAAAGGGTACTTCGGAATCAAGGATATACATGAGAGTCAGGTTCCGATCCTGTGGAGCTGTGAGGGGTGTCGATCAAAAGTAGGGAGAACGGTGGCATCTTACCGGTCACGACAACATGGTATGTCAGCGAAAAGTCTGTCAGTTGTGTCGGTAACATCGGCGGTACCAAGGGCAAGGGACGAAGAGAACCACTTTCCTGCTCGTTGAATGAGGCGGACCAATAGGCAAAGTTCTCGTCCATCGGTGGTTACCGGAATGTCATCAACAATAGTAACAGGGTCTCACTGACAAGGTTGTACATCGAGGTGTTATATAAGCAGGGAATTATTCTGCTTATGTCATATAGATCACGAGAAGGTTAAACAAACCAATGGAAAGGAAAATGTGGTTATACACAAGAATTAGGAGTGTAACTTTTGCCAAGGAAAAGTAGAGCATGATATACATGCCAGATCAACAAGCACATCAGCATTTGGATAAAGGGGCCAGGGAATTCATGATGTTATCCATACAACGGTGTTTGGATAATAGAGCAAGAAACATTTAGCGTTGCGCTTCCAATGTACCTTTTGATATTCGGGATGCCACAATCATGCCTCGAGGTAGCGATGATATGGTGTTGTAAGAAAAGGTTGGCTCTGAAGGCCACATGAATACATGGGGAATAACTTCAGTAATAGTAAAGAAAACAAGGTATGAGCAAAACATAACCAAGTCTGTGTTGGCAGGAATACAAGGAGGTTGTCGATGATATCACAAATCATCAAGGGGCACGGATGGTATTTCTAGCCATGAGTTCAATTGATATCTCTGAAGAAGCCAAAGTGTTGACGGTGATCATGACAAACTTTGTCGAGAGACTCCATGAAGATGCCATCGAGCAGCGACGACATCAAGCAAAAGGAAGGATGAAGTGAAAGGCTATGAGAACCACAGATTCGACACAAGCTCGAAGTCAAGCTTGTTGTTCGAGGTGAAATGATAATTTGAGGAAGATGGACGTAAGCTTAGCTCGTCGTCGGAAGTTGCTCCGGGCATAAGGACCAGGTAGCACGATAATGATATAGTCGATCAAGCTAGGAATGATGGGGTGGGGTATCATTCCAATAAGAATTCACAAGAGGAAGTGCAATGACACAATATCCTCGAGATAACAGGGGCATTACTTGTAGGTAGATCAGAATAGAGGTTGGACAGGTGAATTGATCTGCAGAAGACAAGTATTGTAACTTGTCCGGGAAATGGGATTAAGGAGAAACTATGGCCAGATTCACGACTATAAATGATCAAACCACCGATACAAGATGAACTTATTGTAGGAGATATGCCCTAGAGGCAGTAATATCAGTTATGTTGTATCTCCTGGTTTGTAATGAAAGTTTATGTTCCATGCTATAACTGCAATGATTCTCGAGTCTACAATAAAACGAGGCTTGGAGGGAAACTCATGTGCACGTGTGGGATAATAAACGGAAAAATGTATTCCTGGTCAAGCCTCTATGACTGGCTCGAGTATTGCATGACGATCCTGTTTTCCTGATCATGGGCATGTCTATGCCGGCAATTTTGAGGGCACAAATTGTTGGTAGAACACTTGTGTTGAATCGACCCAAATTGATGTTATGCTATGAAATGCATTCGTCACAAGTTAATGGTTTATAACACAGAGAAGTTAATGTTTGCATAATTCCTTAGACCATGAGAGTATCGAGTTCCTTCATACTTGCTTAGTGAACTTTGGGGTTGGTTAAACGTCATCCGTAACTGGGTGGCTATTACGCCGGCTTACGGGTTCACGGAAAAGTATGGCAAGTAACGAGATAGCTCAAGATTGGGATTTGCTCCTCCGACATATCGCGAAGAGATATACGCGGGCCCTCTCGGTGAAACGGTATCCATCATCGTCTGGCCAGACAACTTGTGATTTGATCACTGGGATACCGAAACACGGAAACGAGAAAAGAGAACAAAACCGGTAACGAGGTAACTTGCATAGTGGACAAATTGTTGATCCACGGGGGTGCAATAAATCTCACCTCGGGTGTTTTGTGACATATCGCGAAGCAACAGGAATAGCTCACGGCAACTGGAGGTTCACTCGAATATTCGTTCGTGTGGGTATAGGGGTCAATATGGGTGTCCACGGCTCCGATGTTGATCATTGATCGGAAGGGGTTCCAGGTCATGTCTATGCTTCACCGAACCTATAGGGTCACACGCTTAAGGGTCATCTATCTGCTGAATACTAGACAGGGAGTCTGAGAGAAAATCACAGAAAAAGTTTCGGACACCGAAAAAGTTTCGGACAGCGGAAAAGTTCCGCAGAGAGAACACCGGATGAGTTTCGGTGAAACTGAAAAGTTGTTTCAGGGGATACCATTAAGTCAAAATGGTTTCGGCACATGCCTGATAATTCTTGGGTGGTGCCAGAATCATTCTGGAAACTTCTGGGAATTTTCTGGAAGAAAAACCGGAAATGTTCCGGAGCTGCCGGAACCACTTCAGATTCTTTTCGCAGATGAAAATCACTAAACGGGAATTGTTCCGGAACGCATTGAAAATTATTTTAGTGGGTACTGGAAATGTTCTAAGCCCACATAAATATTTTCAGTTCGAACGGACGCTGAAAAATGTCGTCGTGAATAGTGAAAATCAGCTTTATGGTTATTTTTTGGAAAGCC
The DNA here is from genome assembly GCA_011799875.1 of Thinopyrum elongatum. Classification (NCBI taxonomy): domain Eukaryota; kingdom Viridiplantae; phylum Streptophyta; class Magnoliopsida; order Poales; family Poaceae; genus Thinopyrum; species Thinopyrum elongatum. The sequence continues at coordinate 200,873 of JAAAXO010000624.1, read as the reverse complement.
ATTATTTTTGGGATTTGTCCCAAGATATTTTTGGGGGTGACATGGATGGATGAGGCCCCCTTTGGGGGCCCCTACAAGGAGATGACCGGCCACATGGGGGCTCCTCCTTGGAGCCCCCACTTGTCCCTTGATTTCTCACTTGGGTCCTTGTGAAAGGACTTCATCCATGTGCATTTTGGGTTTTCTTGTAAAACCACCCTACCCCTTGGGTTTCCTATAAATAGAGGAGATGGGGGCTGCCATCTCTTCATCCCTTGCTCTCATACACATGCCATGCATTATCTGGTTCTTCTCTCCCTCCCACGAAAAGAGTTTCGTAGAGCCGAAAGGCTGTCTGGGTTCCGGCAGGAACTAGTTCTGGACGGCGAAGCCCTGCCGGATAGCTGACACCGTATGTGTGCAACCCCATAGAGAGGTCGTAGTTTCGGTCTTTTGCCCGAGGGGCTATTCGAGTGTCCTCCCGAAGGGCTGTCCGAGTCTCCGTTCGAGTTTCGAGGGTCCTCCCAAAGGGCTGTCCGCGACATCGTCCGGGGGACTGTCCGACCGCCTCCCGAAGGGCTGTCCGACGAGGGAGTACATCCTCGCGGTTGGGAGGTTGTAAATCCTAGCTGCGGGGATCTGCACCAACGATCTCCACCGACTCTTCTTCCGCTGCGCTTCGAGTCGGTACGGATCAGATCAAACCTTGTATGCAGTCTCCATAGTGGTCCTGGGCGTGCTCGCTATACCGAAAATTTTCGTTTTCTGTCGCGTTCCCCTACACTTATAACAAGGGGTAATTATTTTTTCGAGCAGCTTCCATGATGAGTTCTACATTGGGTCCATGGGCATGAACACAAAGGTTCAAGGTCGACTCCCACTTCTTCAATGCATAACCTTTCATTCACTCCTCATTTTCAAAGAATTTGTAGTGCGGAAGATTTATTTGGTGAAGCACCAGAAGAGTATGACTCGTAGAAGTTTCTGGGTTCTCGCAGATGGCAGAAGCATAGATACAACCCATCGGGACAATTTTACGAATCCATACAACCATCAACCAAAGCAAGGGATGCGAGTTCGAAAGAAGAGTATCGAAGTCAAAGCAGATGATACAATTTACCGGAGGTACTAAATACCAAGGGAAGAGCTCATAAGATGTTTGAATATTGTCGGGGCCGGATTTCGGGGACACAACATAACCCAGAAATTTAACCCCTTGTGTTACCACCAGCCCAGGTTTACTGTTACTGATGGACACGTCCTTATTACAGATTACCAAGCTATTACAAGAATTGGATACAAGACGATAAAGGTCAAGACGATAAATGACTCGTGGTTCTCCAACGCCGATGGGGCTCCATTCCCACAGGAACAGCTGACCCAGATAACTCCTATCCGCGTGGCCGCTAACTCTAGGCTCTGCACGAACGTCGCGGTGGTACTCCTCGAAGAAATCCTGACCTGGCCAAGTAAATAGCCAGGGACAAGCCTGTGAGTACGTTTGAATGTACTCGCAAACATCATGAACAGATGATATACCGAATGTAGCAGATATTATGTGATCAAGTTGAATTAAAAATTATATGCGTATGCTCATGATGGACTTAAAGGCATGCTGTCAGGAATTAAATCATGGCATGATAACATATTAGCATGTGCAAATAACTGGATATATATAAAAATATTAGTGATAAACAAGGAAGATTAAAGGAAAATAAAATAAAGGAATTGCCAGTCGGATGTCTAAAATGACACCGCGGCAGGTCTTGAAGAGAAATGCCAAATGGGTGTCTAAAAGAGATATCGGACGAGACAGGACCATCAGAGAACTCAGGCGACGCCATGATCGGACTTGAAGAGAAATGCCAATCGGGTGTCCACAAGGGTAGTGGCGTGATAAACCGCCTGTTAACTCGAGGGACGCCACTAAGAGGTCTTGAAAATAAATGCCTATCGGGTGTCCACAAGAGTAGTGGCGTGACAGACCGCCTAATAACTCAAGGGACGTCACGGAGAGGTCTTGAAAATAAAATTGAGTGCCCGGGGTAGTCTAGCCAGCCCCTGAGACACTCAGGAATATAAAATAAGATAAACGGGTTAGTCCACAATAATATGTATAACCACAGTAATATTAACAAGCATAGCACAATATTCATGATAGCATCAGGGTGACAATAAATATTCTGCAAAAACAATTCAGGCGCATTTTAATTATTTCCTCCGGAGACCAACACTAAGACCGACACTTGACCAACCCAGACTGTAGCACTTAACTGCGGACACGGCTATTCGAATAGGTTTAAACTCTGTAGAGGGTGTACTCTTTACCCACAAGTATAGGATTTCTTTAGCCAGTACCGTGACACTGGCTAATTCCCATTACGGTCTTTGGGTTGAAAACACGCCTAACCGGCAGACACCAGATTAACCGTCCGGATGCCAGGAATCACCCAAAGCATCATTCCAGAAAAACTCTATGTCGGGGAGACAACAATCTCGAGTAGCATGGGATCACTATTAATACGCGTGGATTACAAGGCAGCATCCCCTCTCGGCAACAACCGGTAACACCCATGCCCCCAGACCCGATGACAGGATTTAGTCCATGGCCATGGAAACCCTCATCGTGGCCCTCTGTACGGTGTGTGCATGGAAAGGGGTTAACAACCGACTAAACCATACCCCACCTGTGGCAGGGACAAGTGGCAGCACAAATCAAGTATGGGGGTTACCGGAACAAGACTCGATCTACGGTCGACTCAGGAGGCTTAAGTTTCCTGCAACGGTTAGCACAACAAGGTATTCCTTCAACAGCAATGCCAACAGGGCCACAACCCTTGCATGCTCCAACATGAACAACAAACAAGGCATGATCACGCTCCAACGTGATCATCCTCCTGCCGGTAACGGTATTTCTCTTATGCCTGCTCCTGCAAGTTAGTCATGGCAACACACGTTGCACGGTACGATGAAACATGCCAACACTACACACAGGCAAAAATAGCCATATGCCAGTTTTATTTGAATTCAACATATTCATGATGCAATTATCTTGCAAACAACAACTATGCAATTCACCATATCAAGTGTTCAAGATGCTTGCCTTGAGCGTGCAGAAAGATTGGGTGCACTCCAAAAGTTTGAGAATTTTATCTTCCCTCCATTTCCTATTTTCAAAAATATTTAAATACCATATGAAACAAAAACAATGCCAAAAAGTGTTTCAAATATTTTTGTAATAAATACTAAAATAAACTAGAGGAAAAGTTAGGATTTACAGAAAAAAATAATCAATTTATTAGGAGATCAGAAGATTTTCCTAGGGGATTTCTTAGCTGGAAATATCAAAGAATTGGGCTATTTAATAGATCCATTAGATACCAAACTTTATGAAAATGTTCACCTAGTCTACATAAATAGGGCATGATTTTAGAAGTCTGTAGAAATTTGAATCATCAAATTTGAGTTTGAAATGGCTTCTGTAGGATTTTTAGAACTATGCTGGAAAAAGAAAAGAGAAGGGCAGTAGCACGCCCTGGGCGAGGTTTAACCGCAAGGCGCCACTGGGCCGAGCCCAGCCGTCCAGCCGTGCGAGAGGCGGAGATGTCGAAGACGTAATCGCAGGTTACGCTTCCACTTACAGACGCGGACCCCGACTACTAGTCGCTGACGAAGGGTCCCGCCGGGTCCACCCGTCGGGTTTGACCGGTCCACGTCGGCGTTTCTCCCGTGGCAGAACAGAACGGCGCTCCGACGAGGCTCGCTGGCGAACGGCGGTGCCGTCCGGGAAGCCGAGGACATCGTCGTGCTCGGGAGGTCGAGGCGGTCCTTCTGGTACCTTCCATGGTAGCTAGGGGGGACGGAGTCGCCGGCAATGCCGATTCCGGTGGGCGGCGGTGTCGGGCGGCAGGGGGAATTTCGCCCATGACTGACCCCGTGCAAAATTGAGTGTGGGGATGAATTCGCGGGGTTGAGAGGAATCTTCTGGTGAAGGAAGTGGAGAGGGAAATGCTTTGGTTTCACCGGATTTGACGGGAGAGTGGTGGCGGCAGTGGTTGCCGAAGACGAGGGAGACGGCCACTCCCGGTTGCCTGGCTACTCGGGAAAGTACAGAGAGGTGGAGGGAGATGTACTGACGACGAGGGGAAGCTTGAGGAGGGTTTTATAGTGCGGGCGAGGCGGTTCGGTGGCTTCCGGAAGAAGACACGACGGCGGCGGCGATTGATGGCAGTAGGTGGGGCCGGTGAGGTCGGTGGAGAGTCAGGAGAGATAGGTGAGGTCGTTAGGGGTCGATGAGGGAGTGGATGAGCTCTGGTGGTTGGAAGTTAAGAGGCAGAGACGTGGCGGAGAGGAGTTCATCCGGCGGCGACGGTGGGTGCCGTGGTCGGCGATGGCCGGCACTAGGAGCCAAGGGGAGGTGTCGGTGAGGGTTAGGGATGATCATATGACCCAGGGGTGGACTTGGGCGAGCAGGGGAGGCAGCAGCAGAGCGGTAGTAGCTCGATGCCAGCGGTGCAATACCCGCGCTCTGGCCGTGCGCTCTGCATGCGCACCAAGTGCTCGAGCATATGCCAGGGCCACTAAACAAGCTTGGATGCTAATGAAAGTTAACAGGCCTAGGCAAAATGGATAGGTAAGGCTATTAGACATGCTGGTTAGGTCAGGGAGGCAACTTCCCAATGTAGTCTTTCGATCATGCCAAATCTGGCCATGCACTCTAGGTGTTTGTTAAAATGATCCAGGGACCTAGGGCTTTTAGATGACTACAACAATTACCAGATTGGTGTCTCCTTAGATGAAACTAAGAATGGCATGGTTAGTTTGGCAATAGAGAAAACTTGGTAATGCAAGTTTGGTGAAAATCAAGTCTGGATAGAAAATGCAGTGGATAAATTGGACAACTAAACATATGACTATGGGGCTGACCTCTTGGACTTAAGGGTTTGGTTGGAAGGACTATTAGCAGGGAAAATTTTCAGAACTGTTTGAGCAAGGAAAATTGAGGTTGTAGTTAAAACTCAAAAACAGGACAAAATTGAAAAGAGGGAGTTACATTCAAAATTTTCAAAACACCAAGTTAGGTTTTTGCATAAAAGTGATATATAGGCATCACATGACCTCCCATAATTTTTGGTGGAATTTTTTAAGGAATTATTAATAATAGTTGTAGTGCAACAGAGGCATTTAAAGATTTGAAAATCCTATTAAAATAATTATTTAGAGGCAAATTTTGATATGAAATCAATTGTTATTAAAATATAAATGAAATATTTTTAGAAAACTACCAAAACCAAAATATTATTAGCAAAAATTTCTATATGGAGGGAAGAATTTTGGAAAACGGAAACAGAAAATACCTTGAAAATAATAAAGGACTTGATATAATTCAAAATTTTATTTCTGGCCAAATTTTTATTTAGTAAAAACATGATTAAATTTTTGGGGTGTTACAAACTCTACCCCCCTTAAAAAAAATCTCGTCCTCGAGATTTGTTAGGGTGATCCTCAAAATTTAACCCACCTTTCGAGGAAATTTTTCTTAGCCATTTAAAATAACTTATTTAGGCACAGTTGACGTGGGTTCCTGATAATTGGTGTAACTACAGTGAGGCACCAGTGCTGTGGTTCTACTGTGACTGTTACGACAAATTTGGAAAAAACATACATTCCAAAATTCGCATGCCGTACTCCAGTGCACAGTGCTCTCTCCGGCTGACAGGTGGACCTAGGGCCCACTGTCAATCTCTTCTTCTTCCTCCAGCTCTCTTATCCTGCTCCCTCTTGCGCGCTTTCTCCACCTGCAGCGTCTAGCGCGTAGGGTATCTAGGGTTGTACTGTGGTAGTGCGCGGCGAGCTAGCTGCCGGTGCAGCATGCACTCACCTCGCGGGCCAGCACCTTGTCGGCACTGCTCGCGGGTTTGCCTCTGAACACCGGTGATCGGGAGACGAGCGGCGCTGGTGGACCTCGTTCACCATGCACCGAGCCCGAGCTATAAAACGAACGCAGTGTTACTCTCTTCTTCATCACACCTTGCCTCACTTCTTCTTCCTCCTCCTTTTTTGTTCGCAGGAGCTCGGACGAGGCTCCAATGGAGGACGTGCTTCCGGGGTGGTTTACGATTCTCATGTCCGGAGCGGTGGCGGCATTGCTCGGGTTCACGCTGCTCGTATGCGTGATGATCCTTGACGATCGCCGTGATGCCGCCGCTTGAGTGGTGGCTCTTCGCGGCGGCGGTGGTCATGAGGACTAGGCATCGGTGGTGGTTACGAGTGAGTGTTAGCACCTCCGTAGAAATAAAAACCCACAAATTTTTCTTCAAAAAAATTTGTGGTGAGGTGAGAGTGGTCTGGTGTGCGAGGCGGTTGATTTGGTGCTAAATGTGTGTGTGTGTGTGTGTGTGTGTGTGTGTGTGTGTGTGTGTGTATGTGTGGTTCTGCACTTAGTGCATGTAGTGGAGTGAGTGTGACTGTAAGCCGGGTGTCGTGGCGGTGTGGGAATTAATTCTATGTTTGCGTAAATTATTAGTCGCGGTGATCCTTAGTAAAATCTCCATAATTACTCATACGCAACTGCAACCAAATATTTTATTCATTGGGTAAATCCCAAGATGCAATACAGATATGAAATCATGCAATTTAAACGCTAGGATAATGAACACAACCATGGTCTCTACGGTACAAGGGTAAAATCGATAGGGTCCTGAGAAAATATCCCCGGCAATGGAACACATTCTTCTTCCCCCGGAGAAAGTGGATGGAGGAGTCGAAGAACGTTCCCTCCTTGGTCTGGCAACAGTGGTCCGCCGATGGCGATCTAAGGATTCAGAATAGCAAGAGTCTGGAGGAAGTCCATCACTTGTTGGTTCAAACGCTCTTGTGCGACGACATATTGAACAAGGTTGGCTAGCATTGGATCTCTCTCTGATTGTCTGCAGGGGAAAGATGCTTCTTCTCCGGGTGCTGCGCGGCTCGGGAAGTAGTAATACCCACTTTCGCGGGCACGGGGCACCGCAAACCGGAGACGGGTAATTGCTTCATAGGCAGCAACTTCTATAGCCATTTCTGAAGTTGGCATAGATTTCCCGATGAAGACGACACTTGTTGGGCCTTGGTTTGGGTCTACTGGTGGGATGTGCGCGACTGCCCAATATTTCGAGCCATTGTGGTTGATCCTCGATTTGAACAGCTCGTACTGGGGTGGTTGCGTGGAACCAAGAGTGTTGCAGGTGAAATCCCACAATATCTTGACAAAACTGCCCAGGGTTGCATCTGGGGTTCTTAGATGAATCCCAAAGTGCGACATGGGGGAAATGGTGGTGGAGGCAGTGTACAAAGTGAGGGATGCTGGCTTTGGTTACGAGAGTGGTCTCCTATATAGTGCCTGGGCTAGGAAACATAAACTAGCATGGTTGCGATTCTGAGTATCGGCTCTGTTCTAGAGTGGTCGAGTCAGTGTCGCAAATATAAATCACAAAATGTGACGTATTACTGTGGTTGTCGGTTAGGGGGATAGGTTGGGAACAGACTGTCAAAAAGATGTCAGCTGCCACTGTGCAGGCTTATCGGATGAGATGGGCTTGACTGTGGACAGGAAAGGATGTGAATGGTGTGGAAACCTAGAGATAGCGACCAGGCTAAGATAGGATTAGCCAATGGTCAGCCTAGCTCTGATACCAAGGCTGTCGGGGCCGGATTTCGGGGACACGACATATCCCAGTAATTTAACCCCTCGTGTTACCACCACCCCAGGTTTACTGTTACTGGTGGACACGTCCTTGTTACAGATTACCAAGCTATTAAAAGAATTGGATACAAGACCATAAAGGTCTAATGTTACAATAGTGATTCCGGTGGTGGATGACGGAAATGACTCATGGTTCTCCAACGCCGATGGGGCACCATTCCCACAGGAACAGCTAACCCGGATAACTCCTATCCGCGTGACCGCTAATTCTAGGCTCCGCACGGACGTCGCGGTGGTACTCCTCGAAGAAATCCTGACCTGGCCAAGTAAATAGCCAGGGACAAGCCTGTGAGTACGTTTGAATGTACTCGCAAACATCATGAACAGATGATATACCGAATGCAGCAGATATTATGTGATCAAGTTGAATTAAAAATTATATGTGTATGCTCATGATGGACTTAAAGGCATGCTGTCAGGAATTAAACCATGGCATGACAACATATTAGCATGTACAAATAACTGGATATATATAAAAATATTAGTGATAAACAAGGAAGGTTAAAGGAAAATAAAATAAAGGAATTGCCGGTCGGATGTCTAAAATGACACCACGGTAGGTCTTGAAGAGAAATGCCAAACGGGTGTCTAAAAGAGATATCGGACGAGATAGGACCATCGAAGAACTCAGGTGACGCCACGAGAGGTCTTGAAAAGAAATGCCAGACGGGTGTCAAGTGACGCCACGGTCGGACTTGAAGAGAAATGCCAATCGGGTGTCCACAAGGGTAGTGGCGTGATAAACCGTCTGTTAACTCGAGGGACGCCACGAAGAGGTCTTGAAAATAAATGCCAATCGGGTGTCCACAAGAGTAGTGGCGTGACAGACCGCCTAATAACTCAAGGGATGCCACGGAGAGGTCTTGAAAATAAAATTGAGTGCCCGGGGTAGTCTAGCCAGCCCCTGAGACACTCAGGAATATAAAATAAGATAAACGGGTTAGTCCACAATAATATGTATAACCACAGTAATATTAACAAGCATAGCAAAATATTCATGATAGCATCAGGGTGACAATAAATATCCTGCAAAAACAATTCAGGCACATTTTAATTATTTCCTCTGGAGACCGACACTAATACCGACACTTGACCAACCCAAACTGTAGCCCTTAACCACGGACACGGCTATTCGAATATGTTTAAACTCTGTAGAGGGTGTACTCTTTACCCACAAGTATAGGATTTCTTTAGCCAGTACCGTGACACTGGCTAATTCCCATTACGGTCTTTGGGTTGAAAACACGCCTAACCGGCACACACCAGATTAACCGTCCGGATGCCAAGAATCACCCAAAGCATCGTTCCAGAAAAACTCTAAGTCGGGGAGACAACAATCTCGAGTAGCATGGGATCACTATTAATACGCACGGATTACAAGGGGGCACCCCCTCTCGGCAACAACCGGTAACACCCATGCCCCCTGACCTGATGACAGGATTTAGTCCATGGCTATGGAAACCCTCATCGTGGCCCTCTGTACGGTGTGTGCATGGAAAGGGGTTAACAACCTACTAAACCATACCCCACCTGTGGCAGGGACAAGTGGCAGCACGAATCAAGTATGGGGGCTACCGGAACAAGACTCGATCTACGGTCGACTCAGGAGGCTTAAGTTTCCTGCAACGGTTAGCACAACAAGGTATTCCTTCAATAGCAATGCCAACAGGGCCACAACCCTTGCATGCTCCAACATGCACAATAAACAAGGCATGATCACGCTCCAACGTGATCATCCTCCTGCCGGTAACGGTATTTCTCTTATGCCTGCTCCTGCAAGTTAGTCATGGCAACACACGATGCACGGTACGATGAAACATGCCAACACTACACACAGGCAAAAATAGCCATATGCCAGTTTTATTTGAATTCAACATATTCATGATGCAATTATTCTTGCAAACAACAACTATGCAATTCACCATATCAAGTGTTCAAGATGCTTGCCTTGAGCATGCAGAAAGATTGGGTGCACTCCAAAAGTTTGAGAATTTTATCTTCCCTCCATTTCCTATTTTCAAAAATATTTAAATACCATATGAAACAAAAACAGTGCTAAAAAGTGTTTCAAATATTTTTGTAATAAATACTAAAATAAACTAGAGGAAAAGTTAGGATTTACAGAAAAAAATAATCAATTTATTAGGAGATCAGAAGATTTTCCTAGGGGATTTCTAAGTTGGAAATATCAAAGAATTGGGCTATTTAATAGATCCAGTAGATACCAAACTTTATGAAAATGTTCACCTAGTCTACATAAATAGGGCATGATTTTAGAAGTCTGTAGAAATTTGAATCATCAAATTTGAGTTTGAAATGGCTTCTGTAGGATTTTTAGAACTATGCTGGAAAAAGAAAAGAGAAGGGCAGTAGCACGCCCTGGGCGAGGTTTAACCGCAAGGCGCCACTGGGCCGAGCCCAGCCGTCCAGCCGTGCGAGAGGCGGAGACGTCGAAGACGTAATCGCAGGTTACGCTTCCACTTACAGACGCGGACCCCGACTACCAGTCGCTGACGAAGGGTCCCGCCGGGTCCACCCATCGGGTTTGACCGGTCCACGTCGGTGTTTCTCCCGTGGCAGAACAGAACGGCGCTCAGGAGAGGCTCGCTGGCGAACGGCGGCGCCGTCCGGGAAGCCGAGGACATCGTCGTGCTCGGGAGCTCAAGGCGGTCCTTCTGGTACCTTCCATGGTAGCTAGGGTGGACGGAGTCGCCGGCGATGTCGATTCCGGTGGGCGGCAGTGTCGGGCGGCAGGGGGAATTTCGCCCATGACTGACCCCGTGCAAAATTGAGTGTGGGGATGAATTCGCTGGGTTGAGAGGAATCTTCTAGTGAAGGAAGTGTAGGAGATATGCCCTAGAGGCAATAATAAATGTTATTTATCTCCGTGTTCATAATTAGGTTTAGGTTCCATGCTATAACTGCTGTGGTTCCCGAGCCCGTATATCCATAAAGGCTCTGGGGAAAACCCATGTGCACGTGTGGAATAATAAACGGTAAAATGTATTCCTAGTCATGCCTCTAAGACTAGCTCAAGTGTTGCATGATGATTATGTTTTCCCAATCATAGGCATGTCTATGCCAGCAACTTTGAGGGCACAAATGTTAGAAGAACATTTGTGTTGAATCTACCCGATTGATGTTATGCTATGAGATACATTCGTCACAAGTTAATGGTTAATAACACAGAGATGGTTAACGTTTGCATGATTCCTCAGACCATGAGAGTATCGAGTTTCTTCATGCTTGCTTCATGAACTTTGGGGTTTGTTAAACGTCATCCGTAAATGGGTGGCTATTACGGCGGCTTACGGGTTCATGGAAAAGTGTGTCAAGTAACTTGATAGCTCAAGATTGGGATTTGCTCCTCCGGCGATGGAGAGATATCTCTGGGCCCTCTCGGTGTTACGGTATCCATCATCGTCTGGCCAGACACTTTGTGATTTGATCACAGGGATGCCGGAACACGGTAAGGAGAAAAGAGAACAATACCGGTAACGAGGTAACTAGCATAGTGGACAAGTTGTTGATCCACGGGAATGCCAACATGTCTCACCTCGGGTATTTGTAACATATCGCGAAGCAATAGGAATAGCACACGGCAACTGGAGGTTCACTCGAATATTCATTCGTGTGGGTATAGGGGTCAATATGGGTGTCCACGGCTCCGATGTTGATCATTGATCGGAAGGTGTTCCGTGTCATGTCTATACTTCACCGAACCTATAGGGTCACACGCTTAAGGGTCATCTATCTGCTGAATACTAGACAGGGAGTCTGAAAGAAAATCACCGAAAAAGTTTCGGAGACAACGGAAGAGTTCCGGAGAGAGAACACTGAAAAAGTTTCAGTAAAACTAAAAAGTTGTTTCGGATAAAACCATTGATGCAAAAAGGTTTCGGCAAGCACCAGGAATGTTTTGGAGGTTGCCAGATTGGTCTGGTAATTTCTGGAATTTTTCTGGAGAAAAAACCGAAAAAATGTTTCGGAGCTGCCGGAGTTGTTTACCGGGTAAACAAAGATGGTTTTAAATTAAACCACCATACTGGAAATGTTCCAGGGCGTGTCCAGATAATTTTAGAGGGTGTCGGAAATGTTCTGGGACCTTTCGGAATTTTCAGAAGTAATAGTCGCGGAAAACATCTTGTCCCAGCGTGAGGGGACAAGATCCCACGATACGTGGGGGCTGTTTTGGGGGCGCTCCCCTTGAGGGGGCAGCCCCTTGTGGCTGGACAAAGATGCTGGGGGGGCCCCCCATGGTGGGGGGCAGCCCCCACAAATTGTGGAGAGTGTTGGGAGAAAGGTGGGGCCCCATGGGGGAACACCATGGACAAGGGAACATGTTTTTCCCTTGTTTGGTGGGAACATGTTCTCCTTGTTTTGTGGGAACATGTTTTCCCCATGTTTAGTGGGCTGAAATTTCAGCCCCCTCCACCCCTTCCACCACTATATAAGGAGGAGGAGAGGTGCTCTCCAACTCCACTCCAACTCTCTCACACAAGCCATGCATGATCTGGCATTCTCTCTCCCTCCCACGAAATAGTTTCGTAGTGCCGAAAGGCTGTCTGGGTTCCGGCAGGAACTAGTTCTGGACGGCGAAGCCCTGCCGGATAGATGACACCGTATGTGTGCAACTCTCTAGAGAGGTCGTAGTTTCGATCTTAGTGCCCGAGTGGCTGTTCGAGAGTGCCTCCCGAAGGGCTGTCCAAGTGATGGTCCGAGTTCTGTGAGTCCTCCCGAAGGGCTGTCCGAGTGACCGTCCGAGTTTCGAAGGTCCTCCCGAAGGGCTGTCCGCGACACCGTCCAGGGGACTGTCCGACCGCCTCCCGGAGGGCTGTCCGAGTGGCGGATGAGGGTATACATCCTCGCGGTTGGGAGGTTGTAAATCCTAGCTGCGGGGATCTGCACCGCCGATCGTCATCGACTCTACTTCCGCTGCGCTACGAGTCGGTAACGAAAATGATCAAACCTTGTATGCAGTCTCCATAGTGGTCCTGGGCTGGTGCGTAGGTCGGAAAATTTTTGTTTTCTGCTGCGTTACCCAACAGTGGCATCATGAGCCGTGCTATGCGTAGATGCAGGTTGCGATCTAGAATACATAGAGATGTATGGGTGTTGCACAATATAATTAGGTAGTAGATGAGTTCTATTACTGAAAATTATTTGTGCGGGTAGCAGATGAAATCTGTTACTCGATGTTCTTGTTGCTTCCCTCGAATTTGCGTAGTCCTGATCTTGACAGCATTGTGGAATCTGACAAAGTTCTGGCAATCTGCGATCCTTTCATGCTGCTCCTGAGTATGCTGATTGACAGATCAACGAAGTGCTAACAGTTCTTTGGGTTCCACTTTAGTCAATGAAAGATGGATGTTTCGCAGACAAAAGGGCAATGCAGATATGATCTGCACGGGGGTCATGCGTATGACGAAGTTCAGTATGGGGCTCGAGATTTTATTATCTCGTGTTTCATACACCCCGCGTTGTTAATCTAGCAACTTGGATTATCATACTTGATGATGGACGTTGGTAGCTTCAGTTTGTTTCGAAACCTTAGAAGCCACGAAAAACAATTTTTTGCATGAACCGATTAGAGGCGTCTAACTTGGTTTTGCAGGAGGGTTTGCATGTGCATTTGATGTGGTATAGCAGTGCTCATATTTAATTTGATTATGTATGAGATGACTATATGATGTAAATTGATTAACATGACCTGCGTGTCATGATTCGGCATGATGGCTGGAGCCATATGATTGTCATTTTAAAATGACCTGCGTGTCAACCTTGTTGTAATGCATTATTTTATTAGCTATAGAGATAGCAATATTATCTGGTGCATTGACAAGGTGGTGGAAATCTTCGCAAAGGTGAACACCGACGCGAATGCCGAAGACGAAGAAATACAAGACTTCTCTGTCAGAAAGGGCTATACCATATCATGCTATTATGAATTGCCTGAGATGTTTATCCCTTATGATGCACCCTTCTTGATTGCACGGTAGTCGCTTTTATTAGGGTGATCTCTCACAAAAATATCAAGTAGTTAGTGTTCTCCCAAGTGTAGCACCGTCACGGCACCCAACTTTTCGGGGTGCGCCATGCTAACATGGGTACGAACGATTAGGGATGTGTGAGGCGGGTGAGTTGAGACCTCGCAGCGAGATCACTTGGTTGTCTTGATGTTCAGGCATGAAAGTCATGAGCTCGGAACACACGCATCGAAAGATGAACAAGAGTCACATAGAGATGTGATCGGCAAGTTTGCCTAACGATTGAAGTTCTCGTCATCAGTGATGCTCACCATCAATGCCGTTGAATTGAAATTTGTGTCTTGAATCGCTCACAATCAATTATGAGAGATATTGATTTGAGTGGGAGCGCGCTGTAGAATTAATTCTTTTAATTCTCAGTGCAATTAATTTTAAACACTGTCTAAAGTGTGATTTGCATAATAGTTGTAGAATTATGGCTCGCATTTCCACCTTCCCTATTAATTTTGAATAGCTGTTAAATATCTGGTTAATACTTTACGGTTGGTAACATAATGTGAGGATTGTCCTCAAGAGTGCCAAGAAGGACTTTGTCCTATCGCATACTTTCGGTATTCTCTCTCTTATGCTATGGAGCATGTGACTCTCGTCCTTCGATCCAAAAGCTAGAATTCCGCTTTCAGTCAAGTGCAATATGTTTGCTTCCATGAGACCCGAACTTCGAAATTTTGGATAGTTATGTGATATTCATGGAATCTGAAAATCATTTTCAGAGACAGACAAAGGCTAAAAGATATGAGATATCCAAAGCAATGTTTTGTTTGCAAACTATTAGTAAAGGAGTTTACTATGCATTAGACTGAGAAGAGAGGGATCCAGAAGAACGCCTGTCATATGATGAAAGGTGAATAAAACAACAACTTAAAGAGAAAGGAAGTGTCCGAAGGGTGTTAGTGAAACTTTCACGCCTAGGAAATCCAGGTCTAACGCTACTCTTAAGTTGGGTGCTTCTTCTGAGAGTAGGAGAAATACTGAAAGTTAAACTGTTAGAAGTATAAAGGCAATAAGAAAGAAGACTGGAATATCCAGCTCATGTATGAATGTCATACAAGTTTTTGATGTATAAAAGGCTGGTCAAAGATATAGTTCTTGGGAATTATGATTAAACATGTTAATCACTAATTCTTGGGTATTGTGAGACAATCACAAAGATACCCGCTCGATTGCATTCTGTTGCAACTCGGTGTAAGAATTACTATGGCCTAAAAAAATTAGCCAGGAATGAGGTTGAGATACACACGTGGAACATAGTAAATGTTACTATACCTTCCATCGGTGTATTACGCATGTATTTACTTTCATAATTCATTTTAGAGTTTCACACTCTAGCCCTTTGCATAAGGTATGTTGCAAGAAGGTTGTTCATAAGAGAACTTTTGATGTTCGGTGTTATGAATAACATAAGGGCCATATTTTCATTATGAATGAGATGTATGTTATGAATATTGATAATAATATATTACCTCTGGATTTACATTCATAATTCAGTTTAGAGTTTTACACTCTAGCCCCTTGCACAATGTTGTTGCAAAAAGAGTTGTTCATAAAAACAACAATTGTTGTTTAGTATTATGAATAACATGAAGGGCCATACTTCCATCCAAGATGGGATGTATGTTATGAATATTGATGGTAAAATGATACATCCATAACACTGACGCTAAATGTCGCAAGACTAAAAGAATACCACACAAGTGTGGCACTGCATTTGGTCACATTGGAGAAACCCGCATGGAAAATTCCATTATGATGGATTTTGAAGTCGTTTGATTTTGAATCATCTGACACTTGCAAATTTCCTCCGAAAAGTGAAGTGACTGAAATACCGTTCACAGGCCATAAGGAATGAGCAACAAACTTATTAGTGATCATACATTTTGATGTGTGTAGTTCAATAAATGTTGTTGCAAGTAGTGGATTTATCTATCTTCAGAAATGACTCAAGTAGATATATGGATATTTACTTGATGAGACGTAAGTCTGAATCTTTTGAAATCATTCGAAAGGTTTTCAAATATGAAGTAGAAGTTATTGTAACAAGAAAATTATGTTTCTACAATTCGATTGCAGAAAGAAATATTTGAGTTACAAGTTTAGCGAATGTCTGATGAGTTGTGAAAAGAGTTTCATAACTTACACCTCCTGGAACACCACTGTGAGTGGAAAGTCCGTGAAGATGTAATCAAACCATTTATGACATGGTAAGATCAAAGATGACATAAATAAATTTGCCATTATCCCTTTTAAAGTGATGCTTTAGAGACTGCGGCTTTTACACTGAAAAGAGCTCCATCAGGTCTGTTGAAATAACGCCATGGTATGGTACGCCCAACCATGTTATATCTTTTCTTAACATTTGGAATATGGGGCTTGTGTAAAAGGTTACAAACCTATTCCAAATCAGACAAGTGCTACTTTGTAGGTTATCCCAAGTAATTGGGTATTCCTCCCTCACTATACCGAGGCAAATAGGTTTGCCACAAAGAACGGTATGCTTTTCGAAGAAAATGGTTCTTTCAAAAGGTGAGTGGGAGAATAGTGCAACTCGACAAGATAAACAGTATCTTCGTCATCAGGTCAAACGAAAGAGACCTTGGAAGTAATTCCAGAGTTTCCTACTGCGACTGATACGGAAGTCTCTACAATAAAATGTATGGACTTCGGTCAAACTTGCAGCTGAACCACGTAGGCAAGGCTCGTGCAAACCTCTCAGGTGCGCAAACGAGATATTGTTGTTAGACAACAGTATACCTACGATACACAAGGAAGCGTTGATGGGCCCTGACTCCGGAATTGGCTAAATGCCAATACAATCCGAGATAGTTTCCATATAAGTGATTCAAGATTAAAACCTTGATACACCTTTCAGAAGACTTAGAGTCTGACGAATATTTATGGAACTATAACTGATACGAATAAAAATGGTTTATCCATAAAGCTCGACTTGTTGCAATATACAAGTTCAAGGAGTTGACTACGATGAGGTTGCTTCACCGTAGCGATGCTTAAAGTCGGTTCGGGTTGAACTAGCAATTAATACATATTTCATATCATGAGATATAAAACAATGGATGACAAAAGGATTTCCACCTGATGGAAATGAAACCAAGGACTTGCATGTGTTACAGTCCAAGGTATTTTGTCAATCCAGAGGATGCTAGTAAGTATGCAAACTTCAGAGTTCCAGCAATGGACAGAAGAGAGCAAAATGGAGTTGGAATCTTTGTGTTTTGATGAAATGGTTAAAAGGATTTTGACTTCATCAATGGGTAACGAAGATGCTTGTAATTCAAGAAAGTAAGTGGGAGCATAATAATATTTTTAAAAACCTTGTGTGCTTGACACATTGGTAATTGGAAATAAATTTCTTGACACGAATTAGGACTTCATTTGAAAATAGTTTTTTCGATGAAGTGCTTGGGCTAAATAGCCTTGATATTAGGCATGATAATCTATGGAGATAGATTTACCTAATGGGGCTAAGCAATGAATACATATTGACAAGATGCTAAAATCTTTTAGCATTAAAAGGCCAAGGAGTGATTCTTGCCGAAGTCACATGGAAAGAGTTTTTGCAAGACTCGGTGTCCCAAAACACTGATGAGCAAAATACATAATGGAGATTCCACACACTCTTGTGTTTGGATTAATCATGTATTCCATGGTATGTAAAACAACCAGATATGTCCGATACTCCCAAGGTGTTGCGAGTATAGATACCAAAGTGATCAAAAGTACTGATCATGGGACAACAGTGAAAAAGGGTCATTGAGTACTATAGTAGCACTGATGACATGTTTTCTCACAAGCAGAGATCATGAAGAGTTCGTTGTAAAAGGTTACATCGATACAGTCTTCATCCATGCTCCAAGCGATTTTCGATTTAAGTTAAGGGTTTTGTGCAATACACAATATGGTGGCACGGTAGTTGGAAATTGTTCCAAACAAGTTACTGTGGCGAATTCTATAACAGAGGCGAAGTATGTTGCCACTTTTAAAAGCGACAAAGAAGATGTTGAATCACATAGTTCATTCATGAACTTAGTATGGTTCCAAGATAGCTTTTGTCAATGGGACACTACTGCAGGTAGTTGCTCCATAACTCAGTCTGAGGAATCTAGGTTCGACCTGTGATTCACATACATACAAAGCCAAGTCCACACAAAATATGAATTTTGTGAAAGCGTGAAAACGTGAGGATATGCAAAGATACACACGGAGCTGAAGTCGTCAGATCCGTTGGACATCAGGCTATACCACAAGCGAAGCATATTTACACCGGTGTGCCACAGGTGTAAAGTGCATTAGCATTAACTAGATTATTGACTCTAGTGCAAGTGGGAGTCTGTAGGAGATATGCCCTAGAGGCAATAATAGATGTTATTTATCTCCGTGTTCATAATTAGGTTTATGTTCCATGCTATAACTGCTGTGGTTCCCGAGCCCGTATATCCATAAAGGCTCTGGGGAAAACCCATGTGCACGTGTGGAATAATAAACGGTAAAATGTATTCCTAGTCATGCCTCTAAGACTAGCTCAAGTGTTGCATGATGATTATGTTTTCTCAATCATAGGCATGTCTATGCCAGCAACTTTGAGGGCACAAATGTTAGAAGAACATTTGTGTTGAATCGACCCGATTGATGTTATGCTATGAGATACATTCGTCACAAGTTAATGGTTAATAACACAGAGATGGTTAACGTTTGCATGATTCCTCAGACCATGAGAGTATCGAGTTTCTTCATGCTTGCTTCATGAACTTTGGGGTTTGTTAAACGTCATCCGTAAATGGGTGGCTATTACGGCGGCTTACGGGTTCATGGAAAAGTGTGTCAAGTAACTTGATAGCTCAAGATTGGGATTTGCTCCTCCGGCGATGGAGAGATATCTCTGGGCCCTCTCGGTGTTACGGTATCCATCATCGTCTGGCCAGACACTTTGTGATTTGATCACAGGGATGCCGGAACACGGTAACGAGAAAAGAGAACAATACCGGTAACGAGGTAACTAGCATAGTGGACAAGTTGTTGATCCACGGGAATGCCAACATGTCTCACCTCGGGTATTTGTAACATATCGCGAAGCAATAGGAATAGCACACGGCAACTGGAGGTTCACTCGAATATTCATTCGTGTGGGTATAGGGGTCAATATGGGTGTCCACGGCTCCGATGTTGATCATTGATCGGAAGGTGTTCCGTGTCATGTCTATACTTCACCGAACCTATAGGGTCACACGCTTAAGGGTCATCTATCTGCTGAATACTAGACAGGGAGTCTGAAAGAAAATCACCGAAAAAGTTTCGGAGACAACGGAAGAGTTCCGGAGAGAGAACACTGAAAAAGTTTCAGTAAAACTGAAAAGTTGTTTCGGATAAAACCATTGATCCAAAAAGGTTTCGGCAAGCACCAGGAATGTTTTGGAGGTTGCCAGATTGGTCTGGTAATTTCTGGAATTTTTCTGGAGAAAAAACCGAAAAAATGTTTCGGAGCTGCCGGAGTTGTTTACCGGGTAAACAAAGATGGTTTTAAATTAAACCACCATACTGGAAATGTTCCAGAGCGTGTCCAGATAATTTTAGAGGGTGTCGGAAATGTTCTGGGACCTTTCGGAATTTTCAGAAGTAATAGTCGCGGAAAACATCTTGTCCCAGCGTGAGGGGACAAGATCCCACGATACGTGGGGGCTGTTTTGGGGGCGCTCCCCTTGAGGGGGCAGCCCCTTGTGGCTGGACAAAGATGTTGGGGGGGCCCCCCATGGTGGGGGGCAGCCCCCACAAATTGTGGAGAGTGTTGGGAGAAAGGTGGGGCCCCATGGGGGAACACCATGGACAAGGGAACATGTTTTTCCCTTGTTTGGTGGGAACATGTTCTCCTTGTTTTGTGGGAACATGTTTTCCCCATGTTTAGTGGGCTGAAATTTCAGGCCCCTCCACCCCTTCCACCACTATATAAGGAGGAGGAGAGGTGCTCTCCAACTCCACTCCAACTCTCTCACACAAGCCATGCATGACCTGGCATTCTCTCTCCCTCCCACGAAATAGTTTCGTAGTGCCGAAAGGCTGTCTGGGTTCCGGCAGGAACTAGTTCTGGACGGCGAAGCCCTGCCGGATAGATGACACCGTATGTGTGCAACTCTGTAGAGAGGTCGTAGTTTCGATCTTAGTGCCCGAGGGGCTGTTCGAGAGTGCCTCCCGAAGGGCTGTCCAAGTGATGGTCCGAGTTCTGTGAGTCCTCCCGAAGGGCTGTCCGAGTGACCGTCCGAGTTTCGAAGGTCCTCCCGAAGGGCTGTCCGCGACACCGTCCAGGGGACTGTCCGACCGCCTCCCGGAGGGCTGTCCGAGTGGCGGATGAGGGTATACATCCTCGCGGTTGGGAGGTTGTAAATCCTAGCTGCGGGGATCTGCACCGCCGATCGTCATCGACTCTACTTCCGCTGCGCTACGAGTCGGTAACGAAAATGATCAAACCTTGTATGCAGTCTCCATAGTGGTCCTGGGCTGGTGCGTAGGTCGGAAAATTTTTGTTTTCTGCTGCGTTACCCAACAGGAAGTGGAGAGGGAAATGCTTTGGTTGCGCTGGATTTGACGGGAGAGTAGTGGCGGCAGTGGTTGCCGAAGACGAGGGAGACGGCCACTCCCGGTTGCCTGGCTTCTCGGGAAAGTACAGAGAGGTGGAGGGAGATGTACTGACGACGAGGGTAAGCTTGAGGAGGGTTTTATAGTGCGGGCGAGGCGGTTCGGTGGCTTCTGGAAGAAGACACGACGGCGGTGGCGATTGATGGCAGTAGGTGAGGCCGGTGAGGTCGGTGGAGAGTCAGCGGAGATAGGTGAGGTCGTTAGGGGTCGATGAGGGAGTGGATGAGCTCTGGTGGTTGGAAGTTAAGAGGCAGAGACGTGGCGGAGAGGAGTTCATCGGGCGGCGACGGTGGGTGGCGTGGTCGGCGATGGCCGGCACTAGGAGCCAAGGGGAGGTGTCGGTGAGGGTTAGGGATGATCATATGACCCAGGGGTGGACTTGGGCGAGCAGGGGAGGCAGCAGCAGAGCGGTAGTAGCTCGATGCCAGTGGTGCAATACACGCGCTCTGGCCGTGCTATCTGCATGCGCACCAAGTGCTCGAGCATATGCCAGGGCCACTAAACAAGCTTGGATGCTAATGAAAGTTAACAGGCCTAGGCTAAATGCATAGGTAAGGCTATTAGACATGCTGGTTAGGTCAGGGAGGCAACTTCCCGATGCAGTCTTTGGATCATGCCAAATCTGGCCATGCACTCTAGGTGTTTGTTAAAATGATCCAGGGACCTAGGGCTTTTAGATGACTACAACAATTACCAGATTGGTGTCTCCTTAGATGAAACTAAGAATGGCATGGTTAGTTTGGCAATAGAGAAAACTTGGTAATGCAAGTTTGGTGAAAATCAAGTCTGGATAGAAAATGCAGTGGATAAATTGGCCAACTAAACATATGACTATGGGCTGACCTCTTGGACTTAAGGGTTTAGTTGGAAGGACTATTAGCAGGGAAAATTTTCAGAACTGTTTGAGCAAAGAAAATTGAGGTTGTAGTTAAAACTCAAAAACAGGACAGAATTGAAAAGAGGGAGTTACATGCAAAATTTTCAAAACACCAAGTTACGTTTTTGCATAAAACTGATATATAGGCATCACATGACCTCCCATAATTTTTGGTGGAATTTTTTAAAGAATTATTAATAATAGTTGTAGTGCAACAGACGCATTTAAAGATTTGAAAATGCTATTAAAATAATTATTTAGAGGCAAATTTTGTTATGAAATCAATTGTTATTAAAAATATAAATGAAATATTTTGAGAAAACTACCAAAACCAAAATATTATTACCAAAAATTTCTATATGGATGGAATAATTTTGGAAAACAGAAACAGAAAATACCCTGAAAATAATAAAGGACTTGATATAATTCAAAATTTTATTTCTGGCCAAATTTTTATTTAGTAAAAACATGATTAAATTTTTGGGGTGTTACAAATATGAAAGATACTGTCGGATATTAATCCAACAAAAGATAAAGCATATGACAAAGGATCTGACGTGAGTGGCGGTACTCAACCAGAAGAAGAAAAATGCAAGGGCATCGGTTTATGGAAACATCTGAATAATTCGATGCTTAAATTCAAAAAAATTTGATTTCTAGATCGGTGTATCAGAATCAGATGCTCCGATCGAAGATGGATAGGTTGAACAGACTTAGAGGCACATCGATCGAATCTTGACTGGGCAAGTACCAGCTCATATCCGTAATGATGTCTGAGCCGGAAAGAAAATTTCCAAGGATTAATTGATGATTGCGAGTATTCGCACACACGTTGAATTCATAGGAACAGAATGACAATCACAAAGAATTTTGAAGGATATTGCTAGACATGTGGAATTAATCCTAATGCAAACAAGCAAGACTTTCGGGAGCACTAGGCTGCAGAGGATCTTCGGGAGTTCGAATTGTATTTCGAAGAATTTTGTGAGACATATGAACAACTGGGGATGAACGAATCCCCGACAAGTGTGAGGAATTATTCGTAGAGGTATTCCGGTGGAAAAGAGCTGCCAGGCAATCGAAAAAGGATTATCGAAAGTCGGAGAATACTTTCGGGTATCTTGTAATAACAAGAACAACTAGGGATGGAAGTATGAACGGCGAGGGTACACAGTTATCCACAGGGATTCAATGGTGTTAAGGAATTGCAAAAGGAATGAACACAAGTTCTCGGGAGAAAATCGGGGAGTATCTTCGAAATCTTCTGGTGAAGCAGGCAACCATCCGGAATGAAGGGGATCTCCGGGGAAAGTCGTTACGAGAACCTAAGTGTCGGCGTTAGTAAAATTCATTTAACCAGAAAAGAAGAGAGATCAGAGTCCCAGAGTATAGGCGAGGAATAAAAGATCGTAATACCACCCAATTGGCGACGTGGGCCCGTAAGCCACACAGCCAAGTTAGTAAAACAGTTTTTAACAACTAGACTCAACTTCGGCCAAGGAGTTGGAAAGGGGGATTCCTAGAGGCAGTCGGCTCTGATACCAACCTGTGATGACCCCGGCTTAATCGTGCACTACCCATACACGCAAATGCACATGATCAAGCCTAAGGACTCACTTGAAGATATCACAACACAACTCTAAAACATAAATAAATTCATGCAAGCTTTATATTACAAGCCAGGGCCTCGAGGGCTCGAATACATAGCTCGATGGCATACAAGCGTCAGCGGAAGCATCAGATATCTGGGTATAGATATAAAAGATAAAACAGAATAAGCCTTTATAAAGGCGAGGCAAAACAAAAGCTACGATCGAAAGGCGCAGGCCTCCTGCCTGGGTCCCTCTGAACCTACTCCTGGTCGTCGGACGGCTCCTCGTAGTAGTACTCGCCAGGAGGGTAGTAGTAGTAGTAGTAGTAGTAGTAGCCGTCAGCGGGGGCAGCTGGCTCCGGGGCTCCGTCGTCTAGTTGCATCAAAAGGATAAGGGGAGAAGAAGAAAGCAAAGCAAACGTGAGTACTAATCCGAAGTACTATGCAACATTATCAAAGGGAGGCTGTATATGTGGACTGGGCTGCAGAAATGCCAGAATAGAGGGAAAAGCCTAGTCCTATCGAAGACTAGCATCTTCATCATCTTCAGCGGTCTTGCAGCATTAGAAGAGTGCAGATTAGCATAATGTAAAGTAGTAGTAGTGTTATCAACCTCGCCCAGAGATCCTTCCTCGACTCCCTGCGAGAAAGCAATCCCAAAGCCATACTATCCAGTTCTCATCTCAAGTATCCAGTTCTAGTTGTACCAATCGGGATACAACTCCGACTGTCCGTTACCGTAGGACAGGCTATCGATAGATGTTTTCTTCCCTACAGGGGTGCACCAACTTACCCACCACGCTCGATTAACTCCGGCCAGACACATTTTTCTGGGTCATGCCCGGCCTCGGCCAAACGATACGCCGCAACCCGACCTAGACTTAATAGAGAGGTCAGCACGCCGGACTAAACCAATGCCCCCAGGGGTCTTGGGCCATCGCCCCGGGAACTCCTGCGGGTTACGTGCACCGCCGGTGAGCAGACCTAGCCCCCCTTATACAAGCGCAGGGCATTACCAGTCCAACCCAGCTGTGCCGCTCAGTCGCTGACGTCCATTAATCTTCGGCTGATGTATACGACGCAGAACGCCCACACTATGCCCATGTGATGGTTAGTGCTATCGGGCCAGAGGCCCCTCGGATCAAATATCCAAACCATTAGTGGATTAGGAGCGCGCGGTAACGAGCAGAGACTCACGATCGATGTGACCCCGTCGCCCCGTCTCGAGGACTTGCGGCAAGGGCTAGGAATGCCCGGCCACACCTCGTAATTATCTTGCGGGCACCCTCCAGGTCAACCCAACTCCACAACTCTCGCAATTTAGCTCGCGCGGGTACCCCTCAGGGCCGACCCATCTTTAGTAACATGGTTTAGTGTGAATTCATAGTAACCATAGTATCCGCGTGTCTAACACCAAGGGGAACCCCGAGGAATCACCATCAATGGAATTCCACCTGATGTTATCATCAAGGTGAACGAAGGAGGAATCACCCTCGAGGTCCACTCTTGAGGAGTTGCACGACAATGTCGTTACCGGGAATGGAGAAGGAGGAATCACCCTCGATGACCACAACCGATGAACTAACCTACAAGGTTAACATCAGAAGTGCTGACGAGGCATCACCCTCGGCACTCGATGGTAACCCAGTAGTGTCGAGCAACTAAGGGGAAGTGATGTGCGGTGCCGGGGCCTGGTCTTCGATCCCATTGATAGGGTCTTCTGATAATCCAGCGAGGCAGTCGGGACAAAGTGGGGGTCTCTGATGGGTCTCTACCCAGACTATACGAAACAGTTTGGGACAAGCAGGTAGGTACCAATAGTAGGTTACAATAAGCAGGCTATGCAGCAGAAATAGGATAACATTAACAGCATTAACTTCTAATGCAAGCA
The DNA here is from genome assembly GCA_011799875.1 of Thinopyrum elongatum. Taxonomy (NCBI): domain Eukaryota; kingdom Viridiplantae; phylum Streptophyta; class Magnoliopsida; order Poales; family Poaceae; genus Thinopyrum; species Thinopyrum elongatum. The sequence continues at coordinate 176,102 of JAAAXO010000624.1, read as the reverse complement.
TAAGAGAGAAGAGAATAGGCGATATCGGAATGTTCAAAAGGGGGGGTGCTTGCCTGAAAGCTCTGCGGCAAGGGTCTGGTCGTCAGGGGCGTAGTCAACCTCCGGAGCTGCGACGGTCTCGGGGACTACGTCGGTGTCGGGGTCTATCGAGAGAGAAGAGGGGGAGGAAACAAATAAATACACAGCAAATAATGCAACACAGAGCATGCCATGCCTACGGTGCAGTGCAGGGTTGCCTAAAAATATGTCTAAGTCATTTTAGTTATTTTAGGATTAAAGTGGAATTTATTAACCGGTATGCATGCACTATTCATCTACCGGAAAAGGTCGAAAAGTTACGGGTTCACCTACGTAGAGTGTTCCGACATGGAAACAGACGACACGATCAAATTCGTCTCCTCGTTCTGAGCAACTTTCATGTAGAAAGTTTTTTGATCTGAGCTACAATTTTTTTTCTACGAATTTTCAAAGATTTAAACATTTTTTAGAATTATTTAAAATAAATGAAAAAGGATTACTGCGTCAGCATAACGTCAGCAATGCGTCAGCCGTCGGCTGGGCTGCTGACTGGGTCAACTGACAGGTGGGACCCACCTGTCAACCTCTCTGGGTTTAACAGAGGGATTAACTAATCTAACAGAGATAATTAGGGGTGTGGGCCCCATTAGTCAGTGACTAATTAACTAATTAGATTAGGTTTTAATTAAAAGTGGTTTAATTAGTTTAACCAACGAGCGGGGCCCACTGGTCAGTGGCTGTAGCGCCACGTCAGCGACGCTGACCTGGTCAACGAAGTCAACTCGGGTCAGGGGCCCACTGGTCAGTGTCTCTGGGCGGGTCCCCGCTTCGCCACGGCGGACGCCGGCGCTGGAATATGCTCCGGCGAGCGCCGGACGCGGCAGGGAGCTCCGGTGAGCTCGGATTTCGCGCTCGGTGGCCCGTTTTCGGCGCGGTTTGCTGCAATCAAACGGCCAGTGCCGCGTGCATCGAGTGGTGTGACCGGTTGGACTCGGGGGTGGCCGGGGCTTCGCCGGCGACGAGCGAAGGCAGCGGTGGTTCTTCGGGTGCGAACGAAACGCGGCTCCTGGGGGTGTTTTGAGCGAGCTAAGTTGCTGGGCGGCCTCCTGGGCGCGCCAGGAGCATGACGGACGAGACGGCAGGGCTCAGGCGGCTGCACTTTGAGCTGCACGCCGGCAATGGCGGACGGCAGCGCGTGGCGTCGGTGACGGCTAGCTACAGGGCAGCAGCTTGCAAACGGAGGGGGTGAGGAGAGAGAGAGAGAGAGACGCTCACGTAGGGGCTCACGAAGGCCGGTGCTCAGTTTAGTAGCAGCAGCAGTCGAGGGAGGTCGCCGGAGTTCCGCGGCGGCCGGAGAAGAGGACGATGACGTCGCGACAGCTACGGGGTTCCCCGACTCCAACCGAACGCATCAGGGGAAGGGGAGGACGCTGCCGGAGCTTGCGGACGCAGTCAGCGGTCGCGGGGCCGCCGGTGGCCGGGGAATAGACGGAGCCGTGGCGGCGATGGCGTTCGGGCGAAGGGGAAGAAGAGGGGAACGAGCGTGTTAGCGGGTGAGGGAGGAAGACGAGTGGCGCGGCGAACAGGGAGGACGCATGGGCGAGTCCTTATCCCCTCGCGCTCCTCTGCCCTCGTTGCGGTGTCGAGCGGCAAGCGGTGCGGCGAGCGCGGCCATGGAGACAGCGACACGGAGGGAGGAGTTGGTGGAGATGGGCTGGGCCGGCTTGGCCCGGTAGCCAGGTAAGTGGCCTGTCAGCCTTTTTTTCTTTTACTTCTTTTCTTTTTCAGTTTTGTTTCGTTTTTTGCAATTTTAGTTAGGCCACCATTTAAGTTTTGTAAAATAGGTGATCTAGTCAATCAAATACAGGGCAATATCTAGCACTGCCACAAAATGATTTGGAGTCCAGATCTTTTCATTTGGATTTTATTTAAATGATAAGGGGTTAAATACTGCTGTCTTGGTACTGTTTCTTGATGCTAGAGCCACTTAACTAATTTAATTCATATTGGTCTTATTTTTATATTTGCTTCTGAAATATTTACAACTTTATGAACAGTTTTGACTTGCTGTTTAAAGAAATAATTATTTGACTTGCATTTTAAATTTGAATTGAGTTGGATTATTTCCTAAATGTAATTTGATGATGATGATCATGATGACAAGACATGTTGTCTAGGTTAATGACAGAATAAAGATCTGGGGGTGTTACAATGAGTAAAGGGTCTAAAGTTCTAGCCTGCGCATCGAGCGGCCACTTTGCTAGTTGTTCATAATAGAACAATAGTTGTTCGATGTTATAAATAACATAAAGGTCATACTTCCATTGTGAATGAGACGTATGTTACGAATACTGATGATGATATAAAACATTCATAATATTGACGCTAAATATCGCAAGACAAAGAATACCACATATGTGTGGCTCTGCATTTGGTCACGTTGGAGAAACCTGCATGAAGAAATTCCATAATTATAAATTTTGAAGTTATTTGATTATGAATCATCTGACACTTGCAACTTTCATCCAAAAGTAGAAAGGATAAAATAACGTTCACAGGTCATGGGGAAACAAGCAACAAACTCATTTGTAAACATCCATACTAATTTGTCATGTCTTTTCTTTTGCAAGAAGCTCTAACAACATTAAACGGAAGAGAGATCATATAAAACAAATCCCCAATATCTTCGTCCTTATTTGAAATGGCCACTATAACCAACAGGAGCTAGTGAGCAAAACAATGACAAAATATGTTGACCAGTTCTCTTAAAGAATTCTAGTTTTCAAGCCATTGAATTCACCCCTCATATTGCTTGCACCATCATAGCATTGTCGTCTAACTTGTTTGGAGCTTAATGGAACACCAGTAAGCCGGTCGTCTCCGTCATCCATCCTACCCACGAGCACAAGGTCGTGCCGGTGGCGCTCCATGCCACCGGAATCAGTGGCCCATACAACCACTACGCCATCCTCTCGCCTACCGACGAGGAGAAGAAGGCGGATGTGGTCGCAACCGCGGGCGCAGACGTCCTCCACGGCGTGGGACAGGGTGATGTGGGCCAAGGCATTGTGGACAAGTCGGCTCCTAACTCCGGCTAGGTAGGTCGTCGTGCAGAGGGCCTCACTGGAAAGGGCCGTCTCCGGGGAGGGTGAAGCTGATGATTCCGGCCGTGCTCGCCTTCGTATCGTAGAGATATATTGTTCGTCTCACTAGCAGATTGATAAGATCATGGATCTGTGATGTGAACGGAGGACCCCTTGGCTGTTGGGGATTCATGTTTCTACACCGAACTCATATGACATCGTGGATGATGACAACATTATACTTAACAAAATTAATCACATAATAATGTTGCTAATATTTTTCTTGGTTAACATGTTGAGTATTTGTTTTTCGGGGTAACGATTATAATGTCTATACTTGAAATGATTGCGCTAAATTTCAATTTGAAATATCCATCAAGAATGTGGGTTATGCTAGTGTTTTGTTTTTTTTCAATTTACTTTGAGATAGTTCATGTTAAGAAAATCAATCGTTTAATTGGACCCTAGTAAAATAGGACACAAAATTGCTAATAAATTTGTTCCACGATAGACTAATGCGATGTACTCGTACTTATTACGCCTATTTTGGTATTTCCAAATATCTTTCGAGAGCTCTAGAGCGTAAAACCTAACAAAAAGACATTAACATTTGTTCTTGGAGTATGATTAATTTTGCAACAGACATGGGTATAATGTATAACGAGTGTATAAATATTGTATGCTTTCAAGTACTTTCTTGATCAGTGCCCTACCTCATTCTATATGGAAACTCCTATGTGTGCGGTACATGTCATTCCACAAACTAAAGAAGATTGGTTTTAGGTTGGTTATAAACAACAGTGACATTCAGAATAAGGACGGGACCGATGACTGCCATGGATTGTGAATAAAGAAATTGACAGTTCGCAATGTGAGAAAGCAAAGTGGTTTTGATTGTGGATTTCACTTCCCAATATACCACTCGAAACTCTTGGTTTCGATTGATTGCCATCGGAAAAAGTAACAATAGCAGAACTTACCAGGCAAGATAAACAATGAAGTGTGTCGTGATGTCATTATGTCAATACCATGGCAAAAATGTAACAATACAGGAGCATACCTGGCAGGGATAATAGTATTACAGGTAAATTTGTTGTGACAAGGAATGGCATGTCAATATGATACATATATGGACATCTGAACCACACTCGCGATGGATCTTGGGCGCTCTTATGGGAGGACCATTGGCTGAATCGTAGGGCTATCTTTGAGATTGCTTCTAGTCTCTGGCTGCATTGGGAAGTGCCACATCAACAGACATTGGATGATAGACATTAAAGTTGAACTCTACTCCTTGCTATGTGACGACATCTTTGAGTATCGAGAGCCGTTTATAGCATCTAGCTGACAACATCGTTGGATGCCCTGCTATGGTGTAGGGCCCAACCACGAACGTAAGCCAATACACCTCCAAGACCTATTACGCCATTCTTTTTTGCGGGTCGGTGTGGTCGCCATCATTGAAGTTGAACGGGAAGTATTGGGGCCTCACTGGTGAATTTCTCCACTGGTTAGCATGTCACTATCATTGTTGCACCGCCAAAAGGCTAGTCGGACATTGTCTGCCGCAATACCAGCTAGAAGAGACGATGCCACACATCTTGGATGGCTTCCCTTTCTCGTGCGCCTTGTGCCAAGAGGTGCTCGCCAGGATCAGTCTAGCCATGAGGGTGACGATGTCCCGGCTAATGGGTCTCTCACCACGAAGTCTCTCACTTGGTGCCCTCATGTCGGCACAACCATGGTCCAGGTCGAGCGGCCCATGGCGCATGAAAGTTAGGTTCCTGAACACTTGACGTATACTCCAAGATGCTGGAAATCATCTACAACTTGTTCTCTTTGTACATAGCTGACTAGGATGTAACCCTAGCCGCCCCACCCCTCATATCTATATAAACCAAGGGACAGGGCTCGTAGAGGATACACAACAATCTCAGGGTTGATCATATGTACTTCGTCCGAAAGCAACAATCTCACGGTAGATCATCAAGACGTAGGGTTTATCTCTCCGGAGAGACCGAACCTGGGTAAAAATTTATGTCCTCATTACCATCATATCTAGACTGCTTAGTTCGGGGGACCCTACCCGTGATCTGCCGGATTTAGCTCTGTCAGCAGGTCATTGGCTACCGTTCTCTGTGTCAAATATGAATCGATTCTCCAGTATATTCTATGTAGGATTTGGATGCCCACAATCTAGTTTGATTATAAATGGCCTGACTTTCTAAAAAAACTATCATCATACGCTAGTGGTGCTAGGCGCTATGACCACACTGTTGGGTATGATCAACAATGAGGTGCTGAGGTTGGTCCGCGATAGGGGCGACTTCCTTGTGAACCTAGGCAACACCACCGCTAGTGCAATGAGCAAGTGGGGACAAGAAAGACTACCTTCTGGAAGCTAGAACACTTGTAGCACCGTTGGTTCAAGCAACATGAACGAAGTCATTACCATCCATTGTCTTTCTAGTACACAAGACCGATGATGCCGACACTCTTGCAGTCAAGCTCTAGATGTGAAGGCACATCTCAAGACCATTAACTGTGAAAAAGATGAGGTGGTGCGGAAGACGATCCTAATCAATCGGAATGTCGTCTTGCTCGACATACGAGAGCGCTATCCCTAGATATTAATCTACCAGATATGCTTAGCATCTTGGACGAGCCCCAGCATCCCAAGTCTTTCCAATCACATGACCAGCGGCAAGACACATCTCCTCATACTCCCACTAGTCTTCTTCATCCACAATCAGTGATATTCATCGAGTTTGTCCTCATTCTGTACTGGACTTATTTTTACTCTCACTAGTGCAGAATCGGGCTTTAGTCCCGGTTCGGAAGGACCTTTAGTCCCGGTTCTACGACCGGCACTAAAGGGTGGGGACTAAAGGCCCCCTCCTTTAGTGCCGGTTCGTCACGACCCGGGACCAAAGGCCCACCACGTGGCACGAGCCCGCGCCGGGGGGCTGGCACCAACCGGGACTAAAAGGTTTAGGGGTTTATGGGTCTATGGTTTATTTTTCTTTTTAATTTTGTGTTTTCTATTTAATTCTTTTTTATTTTAAACATATTTTACGCTACTACATATTGTACATGTTATGCATATACATAAATAGAATTTCTCGTAGAACCGATCATATATATATCATCGAATTTCTCGCACGACCATTCACATACACCTATATATATACAATTTGGTATATACAATTTCTCCTACAATTTGCAGATCATGGAGGCATTAGCTGTAATGGTATTCTAATTTGGGATCTATGACCTGGTCGAGCAAAAATCCCGCTATTTTCTCTTGAATTGCTCGTACGCGATCCGTTGGTAGGAGCTTATCCCGCATCTCCGACATCTTTAAAGAAGAGATCAATATGAATGTATTAGTTGTGTATATATATATATATTAGATAATGATATAAAAATTGTGAATAGTATTCTGGCAAACGTACCCAAATTTTTTTATCATCTTTGGTCCTTTCGGAGGTCATAATGCGAATGTTCTCGCAAACGTAGTATGCACATAAATTATTCCCCTGCGCCTGCCTCATGGTCTTTACGAGAATATAATAATTAATCAAGCATGATAAAGAGATGCACGGACGTAGCTAGCTAGTACTACTTAATTAATTACCTTGGGTCGCACCCATTTCAGCTTTTGTTTCCATGCGCCTTCAACCTGTATGATGAACTTTTCCCAAGCCCTGCCTGCCAGCAAAGAAAATGAATAAAGGAGTTATTAATTAGTTGATATCATGAAATAAAATGAAGAGGCCGACATAGTGCGATAATGATTGAAATTACCTGTCGATCATCCCCTTCACGATTGCGTAGTCATTAACGTCTTTAAGTAGTGAGTCCGATACTTGAACTTTTCCCTCGTCAACTTCAATGATTAGTAGGATCAAGTGGAAACTGCATGCGCACACGTTTGTATAATTAAGCGGGCATGTGCATAACTCATCAACTACACTTATTAACATTAGAACTTGTAGTACAAGATAGTGTCACTCAACCGAAGTTGTAAGAAAGTAGTATTTCTGGTTGGGTATTTAGTCGCTTAAAGAACTCTAGCAAGCTTCTCTCTGTGTCTTTTCTCGACCATTCAATTGTCCATGTCTGGTGATTAATGGTATTTGGGTCAATGAACCCAATGCCATAGCGTCCAGCTCTTTTCATTTCATACATCTTCATTCTGCATAATACCACAGAAAAGAATATAGTGATGATAATTACAGGTAATGAATGAGCACAGCTAGCTAGAGACTTAAATTACAGAAAGAAATCACTTACAGACAATAGCAGTTGACGATAGATTTGTCGAGTGCGTCTTGATTGAATAACCGAAACATTTCTTGAAACTCAACCCACAAATCTTTTGCATGGTAGTAATGCTCTTCCTTGACTTTCACCATGAGGGACTGTCGCCCGTTGTCTATTTCTCTCAGGTACCACTCATGCAATGTGCGCATTCTCGTTGATAGAAGCAGGATCTCCTCAGGCTTGACCAGAGGTTGCCGGGGACAAATTTCCATCTTATTTCCTCTTCTGTAAACGTTTGGAATTCCTCGATGCCTAGGAGTTGTTGAACAGTGACACTGGCCTCTTTAGCCCTCCTTCTATGATCGCCTGTTATTACCAGCTGACCTTCGGTACTCCCATGTGGTTGTACAATGAGCGGGGGGGTCGATTGCACTGCCTGTTCTCCCAGCTGGGGAACACTTTTCCCGCATTTTTTGGCAACTGCTTGGTCGAGCTCAAGCTCGACTCCATCTTTTTTGTGCACGATATAACATCTCGATAGATCGCTCATAGTCTGAGTACTTTTGCTTCACAGCCGGTTTAGCATTATCAATAAAGTATTGTAGCACTTTCTCAGGTACTTTCTCCTTTGACGGCGGCGGAGGGGGGGGGGGGGGGGGTCGGTGCAAAATGGGCCTGCACTTGGGCAGCCACTTCGGCGTTGTTTTCCTCCTCAGTCATGATGTAAGGCAACGTCGGAAGATGCTTGAGGCTTGGACCATATTTGAATTTCTTGTCTGTTGTACCGCTAGCCGCCGTAGCTGCGGCGCCTCTCTTCCGCTGTTGCTGAGGCGGCGGAGATGGCTAACGCGGTGTCGGACTTGGAGGAGGAGGAGTCGGCTGACGCGGTGTCGGACTTCGAGGAGGAGGAGTCGGCTGACGCTGTGCCGGACTTGGAGGAGGAGTCGGCTGACGCGGTGCCGGACTTGGAGGAGGAGGAGGAGGCTGATGCGGTGGCGGACTTGGAGGAGCAGGAGTCGACTGACGCAGCGCCATACTTGGAGGAGTCGGTGGCCTTGGAAAGACGATGCAATCCTTTTTCCATAGAATGATACGATGTATGGCCTCTCCCAGTGTGCGCTCCTCGTCACCTCCAGGAATGTCAATCTCTAGCTCGTCATATCCTCTCATCACTTCATCAACCCCGACACGAGCATAGCTAGCTGGAATCGGATTGCAATGGAACGTTGCTTCAGGGGGATTTGTTAAAGCATAGCCGTCCGCCACCTTCATGGATATGTTATTTACTTTCATGTGTAGCTCACAAGTAGTCCTATCTTTGATATCATCCATAGGGTATCTAGTCAGCAGTGCATCATCGGCCTGGGTGGAACCCACGCTGCTTCTTGGCCTAGATGGGACGGTGCTATCCAATGCTGGATCTGCTTGCTGCTGCAGCTGAGACGCCCTTTCCTGGCTAAGTGAGTTGATCTGCTCCTGCTGCTGCCTGAAAGTGCGTTCCAACTCCGCGTGCTTTGATTCTACCAGTTGAAGGCGGTCTGCTTTCTCCTTCCTCTTCTCCTCCTCCAGCTTCCTCTTCTCCTCCTCCTGTTGCCTCTTTCTCGCACGGCTTTTGTAAGTGTCGTTTCAATCCGCAAACCCCTCAAACCACGGAAGAACGCCTTTGCCTCGTGATCTTCCCGGGTGTTCAGGATTCTTCAGGGCGCGCGTAAGCTCTCCGTTCTCTCTGTTGGGCATGAACACCCCCATTCGAGCCTCTTCTATTGCAACAAGTAATCTTTCGGAGGCTTCTTTAAGACTTGCCCGCTCCAAAACCAGCCCTGTCTTTGGGTCCAACTTCCCCCCCATGCGCATAAAATCAAGTCCTGCACCTTTCGGGCCAGCTCAATGTAACTGGAGTGACCCCTGCAGCAATCATCTCTTGCTCAGCGATATCCCACTTAGACCGGGCCACCTCGTAGCCACCTGGCCCCAGATTATGGTGCCACTTCTTTTTCGCAGCAATAATCTTGTTTTTTCTTGACCGTTCTTGAGCTGTTTCTGATTCCTTGAATTTCACGAAAGCGTCCTAGTGATCTCTTGCCTTCTCCAGTGTTCCCTTGAATTCTGGAGTCTGCTTTCCTGCTTTGACGTACGCGGCCCATATATTTTTCTTGTGGTTGTTGAATGCTATCGCCATATTCTTGAGAGCACTGTTCTTGACTTTCTCCAGATCTGCATCTGTCAAATGATCTGGTAGGGTGAAATGTGACATGAGCGATTCTCAAAGCAGATCTTTTGCTCTTTGGTCGACAAAAGTAACATCTGGATCTCACTTTGCTGGCTTTTTTCATTTTTGAACGAAGATCGGGATTTGGTCCCTGACAATAACTCCGCATTGACGAAAGAACTTTTTCGCATTCTTCTTAGGTTCAAGTGGTTCGCCATTACGTTTGATGGCATCGATGTTGTACTTTACGCCAGCCTGCAACTTTTTGGCCAGGCCTCGAACTGCCCTGCTGTTTGTAGAAGATTTGCTCGATCCAGAGGGCTAAAAGAAGAAACATCGATTCGTTAATATATATGCAAATCAATTAAAACTTGTGATGATCACCAGATGCCTTATATAAATATACCTCACCGGTCTTTGTTATTTGAGGAACAACATTTCCTTCGTCATCATTGTTCTGGACTTCATCTATTCGTTCGTCTTCATCAAATATCATACCCTCACCGGTATTGTTCAGATATTGCGAGCCGTCATCTTCTTCATTCTCATCTGGGCTCGGGGAGCGTATGATGTCGAACTTAGTCTCTTCACCTTCTCTGCCGGTATTGTCCATAGCTTTTATTTAACTAATCCAGAAGAAAGATAAAACAATTTAGTATTCAAATTAGAATGCATGCAATCAACAAGGAAAAACAGAATCATAGTAGATAATGTCCATCTCGAATAATCTAGATAATATGCATCATCGAATATAATCTCGAATACATCGTCTCAAATATTATCGAATAATATATAATCTCGAATACATCGTCTCGAATATTATCGAATAAAATCTCGAATACATGTCCAGTATTATCACTAATACATCTTGAATATTATTATATATAAACATCACTAGCTAACATCACTCGCGGTGGACACCCAAAAAGAAGGAACGATCACGGGACCATAGCTCGGGTGAGATCCCTGAAGAACCTGCCAGGTATTGGAGAACCGGACGTCAAACGCAACCATGTAGCGACGGACGTGCTCGTCCTCCTCCCTGACACGGTGACGTACCGCCTCCGCGGGGACGCCAGCCTCCGCACCGAATGTGACCCACACGCCCGCCACCAAAGAAACTCTGGGTCGACGACGGGAGGCGGGTTCATCACCAAGATGCGCGCCCCTGAAGATAGCACCTCCCAGTGCTAGCCTGGCGGAGCCCAGTCCCGGACATGGCGCCTTTGAAGCAGGACGTCGTCGCGAACAGTCGACGACGAGGATGCGAACCGGGCATTGTTGACATCGAGAACAAATTCTATGCAAATTTAACATTTTCTAAATGCTTGATTGTGATTTTTGTAATTATTTCACTTGATTTTGCAAATACATAACAAACTTTTGCAAATACAACATTAAAAAATTAAATGCAACTTTTTTCTATGCAAATTTTTCTATGCTTGGTCAAAATTCCTCACATGTTTTCTATACATTGTATACATACATATACTAATTGCTAAACATTGGATCAAATGTCAAAATTCCTCAACTTTTTTCTATACATTGTATACATATATATATACTAATTTCTAGTCAAAATTCTTCAAATGTCAGAATTCCTCAAAATTTCTATACATACATTATACTAAATAATTCCTCAACTTTTTTCTATACATCTAATCATCTAGTGAAAAAAATTGTCAAAATTCTTCTGAAAAATGTCAAAATTGCTATACATATATACTAAAACATACAAAAATACATATAAATCATCTAACTTAAGAAAATGTGTGTGTGTGTTCATGCATTTGTGTGTGTGTGTGTGGGCTCGGGGAGGGGCGGCCATGGCGGCAGGGGGCGAGGGAGAGGGGGGAGAGGGAGCTCACAGCGGGGCGACGGCGAGGCGAGGCGAGTCAGGGGCGGCAACGACGTCGGGGCAGGCGCCGCGGCGAGGAGCTCGGGGAGGAGCGGGCGCGGGCGGCGTCGCGGGCCGCGTCGGGGATCGGGGAGGAGGACGTGTCCGGCGTCGGGGATCAGCGCAAGGAGGCGCGGGCGGCCGGCATCGGGGGCGGCGACAGGGAGGCGAGACGGCGTCGGGGCAGGCACGTACGGCGGCAGCCTGGCAGCGCGGCGATCTCCTCTGTAGTGGTCGAAGAAGCAAAGAACTGTGAAAAAATTTCAAGTGTTTTATATATATGAGGAGACCTTTAGTCCCGGTTGGAGCCACCAACCGGGACTAAAGGTGAATTTTGGCCAGTCCAAGCGGCGGGAAGCCATACCTTTAGCCCCGGTTGGTGGCTCCAACCGCGCAAGGTGCGCGTCGATGTTTAGTCCCACCTCGCCAAGCGAAGGGGGCTCGGAGCGGTTTATAAGCCCCGCCGCTACAACCGCGCGTTTTGAACTCCGCTCTAAGCAGGCCTTTATCGGCCTAACGTATCTGTGCTGCCCAGTAGGCCCTACTGGGTCGTACGGGCCTGCATCCTGGCTCAACTAGAGGTTGGGTTTCTAGTCGTATGCAGGCCGTGGCGGCCTAGTAGGCGGGCTTTTATTTATTTATTTATTTTTTTGTTTTCTACTTTATTTATTTTCTTTTGTTTCTGAGATGTTTTTTGCTTTATTTAGGGTTTCTTTGTGAATCTTTTTGCGTTAGGTCACAAAATTTATAAACTTTCTTAGATTATTTAGTGATTCTTTTTTTTGCTGTTTAATATTAGTGTGTTTTATCATTATATTCAATTTGGTAATTCTTAGATTATTTAAAAAATGAAAAACCTTTGTAACAAATGAGTTTTCGTCCGAAACCCTGATACTTCGAAAAAGATTGTCCATTTTGTACACGAAGTCCATCCAGTTTTTGCCGTAACCCTCTCAACTTTTTAGCACATGCTATGTGGGTGAAATGATGATACCATGCCAACTTTCAATCTTTTCAGAGTTCATTTTGTAGTGCTTTTCAATTTTAGGGTCGTTTAGCTCAAAACAATATGTAAATGCATGAAAAATAGCAAATGAAGTCCATCTAAACAATGTGTGCATGCGCGGTATCCCTTGTTTGTCTGTCCTGAAAGGTTACTGAGAGCAGGCCAATCATTGATGGTGACAAACAGAAACGCATGTAGGTCAAATTCCTCCTGATTGTGCTCATCCCACGCACGTACACATTTTTCATTCCACAGCTGTAAGAGTTCTTCAACTAATGGACTTAGATACATATCAATGTCGTTGCCGGGTTGCTTAGGGCCTTGGATGAGCACTGGCATCATAAGGAACTTCCGCTTCATGCACAACCAAGGAGGAAGGTTATACATACATAGAGTCATAGGCCAGGTGCTATGATTGCTGCTCTGCTGCCCAAAAGGATTAATGCCATCTGCACTTAGACCAAACCATACATTCCTTGCGTCATCTGCAAAATCTCCCCATTTTCTCTCGATTTTTCTCCAATGCGACCCGTCAGCGGGTACTCTCAACTTCCCGTCTTTCTTACGGTCTTCTCTGTGCCATCGCATCAACTTGGCATGCTCTTTGTTTTGGAACAAATCTTTCGACCATGGTATTATAGGAGCATACCACATCACCTTGGCAAGAATCTTCTTCCTGGGGCGCTCGCCCTCAACATCAGCTGGGTCATCGCGGCTGATCTTATAGCGCAATGCACCGCATACTGGGCATGCATTCAAATCCTCGTACTCACCACGGTAGAGGATGCAGTCATTAGGGCATGCACGTATCTTCTGCACCTCTAATCCTAGAGGGCAGACAACCTTCTTTGCTTCCTACGTACTGTCGGTCAATTCGTTTTCCTTTGAAAGCATCTTATTTAACATTATCAGCAACTTTTCAAATCCCTTGTCAGATACATCATTCTCTGCATTCCATTACAGCAATTCCAGTGTGGTGCCCAGCTTTTTCTTGTCATCTTAGCAATTTGGGTACAACAATTTCTTGTGATCCTCTAACATGCGCTCCAACTTCAGCCTCTACTTTTTACTTGCACAGTTTTTCTTTGCATCGGCAATGGCCTGACCAAGATCATCAGCGGGCTCATCTGATGCCTCTTCTTCAGCTTCTTCCCGCATTGCCGGCTCAGTTTCTTGCCTCATTGTTGTACCATCGTATTCAGGGAACCCATGGCCAGGATAGCTGTCGTCATCCTCTTCTTCTTCATTCTTTTCCATTAGGACCCCTCTTTCTCCGTGCTTGGTCCAACAGTTATAGCCGGACACGAAACCGGACTCAAACAAATGGATGTGAATGGTTCTTGAGTTAGAGTAATTTCGATCATTCTTATAGTCAGCACATGGACAACACATAAAACCATCTGGCCGATTGTTTGCCTCAGCCGCAAGCAGAAAAGATGCACGCCATTAATAAACTGGGAACAGCATCGGTCATCGTACATCCATTGCCGGCTCATCTTCATTACACAACACCGAAAAGAACAAATTAATACAAGTTCATACACACTTATTCTCATAAAACAACATACACACTCTCTAGCTAAAGCATTTAAATGCAACAACAAATGCGATCAAGATCGCAACTAAGTTAACAATTAATCCAACAACATAATGACACCAAGCCTCACTATCAATGGCATATTTTCTAATCTTTCTAATTTTCAAGCGCATTGCATCCATCTTGATCTTGTGATCATCGATGACATCGGCAACATTCAACTCCAGTTTCATCTTCTGTTCTTCAATTCTTTTCAAAAAAAAATTCAAATACTCGTTTTCTTTTTCAACTAAATTTAACTTCTCGACAAGAGGTTCGGTTGCAATTTATGGTTCACATACCTCATAGATAAAAATATCTATGTCAACTTGATGGGCATAATTTGTCATAAACACGAAATGCAACAAATATTATAAAAGAGAATATACCACATCCGAATCTTAAACCGGACGAGGGCCGACGTGGACGGATATCAAAACCATGCCACTATGTATAACAAGCAACGTACGGGTAAGAAAATTATACAAGTAACTATCTAAATCACACAAACATGATTTTTTTCATAAAAAGGATAAGAACAAGAGGCTCACCAAGGTCGTGCCGGCAACGGGACGGTGCGGGTGATCGACGGTAATTAGGACGGGGACGGGAAGGCACTAATTAAACCACACCTACATATGCAAACTAAGAAGTAAATTTGAGCTCAAATTGCATATAAATCAAATAAACTACCACGTATAAATACTCCCAAACTAAAACCCACAAATCACTATACTTATAGAGCATTGCAAGAGCTAATCTAGCAATGAGAGATGAAAGGACAAAGTTGCTAGCATTTGTGAACACTTGGATGGATGGGGTGCCTTCAAATCTTGACAAATTTTGGCAAAAATGGAGGATGAGCTCGAGCAAACGGGAAAATAGAGAGGAGAGGAAAGGGAAAGAACAGAGAGCTCGCGGGCTGGACGAAGGGTTTATATAGGAGTATCTTTAGTCCCGGTTCATGACACAAACCGGGACTAAAGGTGAGCCTCTTGTCCCGGTTTGTGTCACGAACAGGGACTAAAGGGGCTCGTGGGGCCCCAGCCTGCCACAAGCCTGCCACCACCCCTTTAGTCCCGGTTCGTGTCACGAACCGGGACTAGAGGTTCAACACGAACCGGGACTAATGATTCCCGCCCACCTAGCCATTGGAACCGGCACTAATGATCTCATTAGTACCGGTTCGTTTACAAACCGGGACTAATGCGGCTCACGTAAAGCCGTTTTTCTACTAGTGTCTGAATTGTTAATTTCATTTGCACAAGCTTGCCCCTTTGTTCCGGAGAATAATAATTGGCCATTAATAAGAAAAAGTGAACGAAAACCAATACGTGAGCAGCGCACACACACTGGACCGGAGGCCGCAAACTAGTCGAGTCGACGTCTTTGTCCCCCAAGTGACCTGAAGTTTTCAGGGCCTCCGAACATCGACAACACATAGCAGCCCCGAGGACAGCCAAGCGACACGAGCCGGCAGTCAAGACACTACAGATTTCCAAAGCCACCGCTCTGATTTTAAAACTGGCCAGCGCCGAGGCCACGTACGTAGGTTAGGTTACAGAGTTTTTTGTTACAGAAAGGAGGGAGTATGTCACTACCTCTCAACCGTTGTCAAATTCCATCCTGTGAAGCTTCCAAACCATCGTATCCTAGGCAGCATGCATGGCCATGCACTGCACAAGATTGATGCAGATGGTGGTGACTAAAACTTGAGACAAATTAAGCAGCAGGTACGCCACAAAAATCCAACATGTTGAGGTAACTTGCTGGCTGAAAGTGTTTCAAAAATTGGTTATGAAAGACTGAATAAGAGCTCAAAATCAATAATACCAATAATATATCCCACATGGTACTCCCTCCGTATAGAAATATAAGAGCGTTGAGATCACTAAACGTCAGAGGACTAGGGAAACAACGCGTGCCCAAACTCTGACGTATGACCTATATCAATTTAAGCAAGCAGTACTGCTTGGATACTCCACACAGATTGGTGTATCTTCTTCACTCGATTTAATTGATTTTTATTGCAGCAGACTCTACGTCCGTCGGTGGCACCGCCGCAGCTACCCCATATCAGCCGATGTGGTGCTGCCGCCATGGGGATCCTCCTTCTGCTGCCTGTTGTTGCAGAAAGCAGCGTGCCTCTCCAGGATTAGGGTGTCTTGAGTCGTACGATAAGCAGGGATTGCGGGCATACCGCTCCCGTACGCTCTGCTCGAACTGCGCGGCGATCTTGGCGCAGGCGGTGTCCGGGTCATTATCCGAGTCGTAGGGGCAGTCGGAGTCCTCGTCCGTCGTCGCATCGTCGTCCACCACCTTGTCGACCACCGCCGGCTTGTAGTACTTGATGAACGCCTCCACCAACGCCTGAGCCTTGAGGAATGCATCCTCCCCCTCCTCCCGGACCTCCGCCATGGCCTTGACGAATGCCTCCTCCTTTTTCTGCTCCTCCGACATGGCCTTGACGGTGAACGCCGCCTCCTCCACCGGCTGGGTCTGGGTTGCAGTGAAGGGATTCAGCGACAAACCATCCATCGCCGTGGAAAACTGATTCTTTTCGCAGGCCACAGCTGGATCTGCTCTCCGGCGAGTTGTGTTGGAGTTGCCGGTGGCGCGCGTATCTATATATCTCCTCTCCTGCGCTCGATCGGTTTGGAGTTGGAGTGGAACACGTCTACCTTGCTTTTTTCTTTTTGAGAAATACTATGTCTTACCTTGCTTGGGACGGGACCGATTATTATCGATTGACAAGATATTAGGGGCCAATATTTGTTGGGGAAATCTAATCAATCTTTGTTGGGCCAGTCCGGCACCATTTACTACTATTATTTTATCTCTATCTTTATTATTACTATCTAAAAACTACGCAAGGTTCCTTTTCCTGCCGACTGACCGCGTTCCGTCAAACCCTTCGTCCGCCTCGTGCGTTTCGCTTCATCTCTTCGTCCGCCTCCCCGTTAATCTCGGGAAACTGATTCGAAACATGCGGATGTAAACAGCTGTGCGTGCCCACGCACCACTCTGAATCTGTCCTTATCCAACGCGGCAAAGCAGAGCCATATGTTTCCTGTCCACGCAGTTGACCCCTTCATTCCCCACGGCCCCACCTCCGTCTACATCTCATCCACATAGCGCCCACTATGGCTGCCGTCGCCAACCACCTTCTCTCGACTGCCATAGAGCCGGCCTGGAGATGTTGCGTGAAATATAAGAGCGTTTATATCACTAAGCTCTTATATTATTTTTTTTTACAGAGGGAGTGCTATGCACAAAGACACGTCAGCAGTAAGCTCAACACCTAAATTACTTGAATGTTGGCTCAGGGTTTTTTACTTCTTAATAAAGTGATTTTGTTTCTCCTGGTGCATTGTTATTTGTAGGAATCATTATTCTATAATTGCTAACTGTCTGCAGGTTAACAGAAGTGTCACACATAATTGGTATTGAACTACGAAATATTTATGTCTCGGTAGCAATGCACGGGCTTTTTGCTAGTCATCCTAATCGAATTACAAGAGCAATAATCTCACACCAGAAGACCCTCATTCAGCAAGCGGTGGTAGTACTGCTCGTCATCCGAACCATCCGGATCATCGGCGGTGTATCCCCCTGGGGCTGGGTAGTACTCCCCGTACTTGATGTCAGGGCAGCGAGCCTCCTCCTCCTTGATAAAGGCGTCCCACCATGCTACAATCCTGGCCATGAACGTCTCCGTGTCTTCGTCCGAGTCGGAGTCGCTGTTGCACAACTTCTCGTACGGCACATCGTCCTCGTCCGAGCCACAGCAGCAGTTGGCCTTGATGATCCCCTCCTTCTTCGCCGCCTCCGCCTTGGCCTTGATGAGCGCCACCTCCGCCGGTGCCTACTCGTCTGCCTGGGCAGCCCTGAAGGGCTAGGGCCAGAAACCCTCGCAGCCGGCCGCCTCCAGGGAAAACTGCATCTTCTCGAGGGTGTCTTCCCTCTTGATGACCGCCGCCGGTGCCTGCTCACGGTCCTCCTCGGCCTTTCTTTTCATCGGCTGGGGCTGGAAAGGAAAACCTATGTCGTTTCTATTCTTTTTTTTGGCCGGCCCATTTCGAGTTCAACAAAGCAAGCTGTCGGGCAAAAGAAACAAAAAATATTGCATTGCGCGACCTGGGATTCGACCTTCAGACTTACTGATGGTGAATGAATCCGGCTAACCAATCCACCTACTAACCCTTTCTGACATAATAGGCAGATCGAACTATAAAGTATTAAATTTACCGGCGTAAACTAAACATTAATTAAAAAATTGGAAACAATATTTAAAATTTTGAACACTTTAATTAAGTTACGAATAATTTTTAACAAACGTGAACGAATTTAAAATTTCTCATTATCTTTTAAAACTATGAAGAAATTTCAACTTCCAAACATTTTTTGAAAATGTGAAAAAAATCGAATTTGTAAACAAAAACTTGAATAATGCAATATCTTATGAAATTATAGACAATTTATTTAAAAGACGAACATTTTTTAAATGTTCAGAACATTTTTTCAAACATGAACATTTTCCAAAATTCCAGAATATGCTTTTGCAAAATGGAATATTTTTTGAATTGGTGAACAAAATTTGAAAACAGGAACAACGATTTAGATTCAGAACAAATTTTTTAAACTGAGAACAATTGGAAAATCCTGACCATTTCTAGAAAATATGAACATTTTTTATATAGCTGAACAAAAAATTGAAACTGAAACTTTGTTCTAAACCTTTGAAACAAGAACAAAATTTAAAAACAGAAATAATTTTTGAAATAAGTAAACAAAAATTTAAAAACAAGAACATTTTTTGAAATTTGTGAACAATTTTTTAAAACAGGAACATTTTTGGAAATCCCGGTTATTATTGGAAAAGTTCTGAAAATTTACATAGAAAACATTCCATAAATTTTTTTAAAAATGAGAACAATTTTTGAAAATGCGAACATTATTTGAGATTATGAACAATTTTTGAAAACACGAACATTTTTTAAAAGAATTGTACATCGTTTAAACGCACGAACATTTTTTTTAATTTACGAACATTTTTTGACACATGATCTTTAAAAATATATACTTGAAAAGAAAAAAGAGTAGAAAAAAAGCAGGAAATTGCTAAAAGAAAAAACGGTTCAAGGAACCAGGTTCCCAAAACCAGAAAACCCAGCTGGGAAACTCTAGAAGGTTCCCAAAACCGGAAAACGCTCCAACACATTAATGGACCGGCCCAGTTCGCGGCTGGATCGCCTGCTCTGTGCGTTACGTCGACAATTCGACGCAACAAGCGGCAAATAGGGAATTCGCACATGCATATGCATGTTTTCTTTTAAAATAGGGAATTCCAGGCGTAGGTGGAATACTCCATCAGTCCGGGTTATTAGGCCCCCTTATTTTGAGCTAAAGTAAAAAAAATAAAAATAAAAACACCCTAAAAAAATTAACTAATAAAATGCAAAACATATGTCTAGGAGCTATAGCATTGAAAACCTCTTTCAAATACAAATCCTATCCAAATAAATATATATTTCTGTAACATATATTTTATATTTTGTTAGTCTAATAGATGGTCAACGTTTGACAAAAATATGAGAGGGTCTAATAAATCTGGACGGATGGCGCACATCTATGTAAACGGGGAACTTTATTTTTATTTTTCCTAGAAACGTCTATAATAAATTATTTTTGTGTGTGAGATGCATGTATTTGAAGAGAAGCATGGAAGAGAAAGAATTTTATTGTGTGTCGTACTGACGGGCAGATGGATTAATTTCCCAATATGCTACCACTATTTTGGTTGGCTGTTTGAAAAAAACCCAAGCGATTGAAGGGTTAATTTTTAATCAGGATTATGACATGGCGGGTCCACCCGTCAGGTCCATGTGGCACACCGTTATATCAACAGTTAAGTTTGACCATTTACTAATCGGTGGGACCCACACACTAGTAGAAAACAGGGCCTCAGTCCCGGTTCTAGAGGGCCTTTAGTCCCGGTTCTGGAACCGGGACAAAATGATCGGGTCTAATGCCCATTAATTTTATTCCGGGTTGGCTTACGAACCGGGACTAAAGGTGCTCCACGTGGCCGCCGTGGGGCGCCCAGGCAGGAGGACCTTTATTCCCGGTTGGTAACACCAACCGAGACTAAAAGGCTGGGGGTTTTGTTTTTTGTTTTTGAAAGGAGGGGTTTAGGGGTTTTGGAGGGTTTAGGGTTTTTCATATTGTGTTTCCCCCTTTTATTTTTCTGTTTACCTTTCAATTCTTTTATATTTAGGGTTTCATTGTTATTTAATGTTTTCCATTCAACTCGACGCTAGCTACTACATATAGCAATGAAGGAACCATTTCACAAGATCGTCATGAACATATATAGAGAGAAGTGACCTCTCTTTCTCCGTGCTTAGTCGAACAACAAGTTTTCGTATATCTATCCGATGCTACTACATATATACAATATAACATCTCTTACTATCCCTGACATCATCTACCTACATCAATTTGCAATTCCATATGGTATTCTCCCTTTGCAGGTATGACGTGGTCAACAAAGAATCCCGCCAATTCCTCTTGAATTGCTCGTATGCGATCATGTGGTAGGAATTCATCTCGCATCTCCCGCATATAATTTAAAGAAGGGGGTCAATACATATATATGAATGAAACTCAACGCAATTGATGGTAATAAAATAAAATTGTGAATATTGTTTACTTATTTCAAATTGGTGGTCAGAGGAGCCCCGCTCAGAGGTCGAGTAGCGCATGAACTCGCAAACGTAGTATCCACATAAATTATTCCCGGGTGCCTGCAACAACCACTTTACGAGAATAGAGTTCAATCAAAATGATAATCAAGCATGGTAATGGTATTGATGAAACTAGAATCGATGAGAGATGCGCGGAACTAGCTAGTACTACTTACTTTGGGGTGTGTAAATTGCAGCTCATTCTTCAGACCCGGAACCATTCCGATGAACTTTTTCCAAACACTGCCCGGCAAAGAAAATGATTACTTGATAGCAGGAAATGAACGAAAGATGCCGATATGGTGCGATAATGATTGAACTTACTTCTGGAGCATTTCACTCATGTCCGACCACAGCTAAGGATCTTTATGTCTCGAGTCTAAGACAGTTACTACAGCCCCGTCAAGCTTAATGGATAGCAGAATAAAGTGGAAGCTGCACACGCATAACTCATCAATTACAGTACTTAACCTCGAGTAAGCGAAACCGAATATGCACAAGATAGTAACACTCACTTGAAGTTGTAAGGAAAGAGTATTTCTCTTTTGTTTTGATGTCGAATGAACGCTTTTAGCAAGTTTTCCTCAGTATCTTTGGCTCTTTTTTGTACCGACCATTCATTTACGGTATTTGGGCTAATGAACCCAATGTCATAGATTTGTCTCTTTTTGCATTCGACGATCTTCAATCTGCATAATATAGTGAGGATAGTTATATATACATGCAATGAACGAGCTGAGTTAGAGACTTAATTACAGAAGTAATACTTACAGACAGTAGCAAGTCATGAGAGTTTTGTCGAGGGCGTCTTGATTGTATAACTGAAATAATTCCACAAATTGAACGTACATCAGGTCGACTCCAACGAAGTCGTGCTCATCTTTAATTCCCAGCAACGTACTGTTGGTCCCATCCTTGCAGGTTTACAAGTACCAGTCATGCAATCTTCGCATCATCGTTGGTAGATGCGGGAGCTGATCAGGTTTGACAAGAGGCTTCCCGTGCTCGTATCTATAGGGCGCAACTACCTCAGCCATTTCAAATTGTACATCATCGCCCACGTAATCAGCAAGAGTGGTACCGGGTGCTAGCCCCGGATGATTAGCGATATCGCTAGACACCTTGAGCGGGGGGCATGATTGCTTCTCCTGTTCGCCAAGCTGGGGAATTTTTTTCCCAGCTCGTCTTGCAGCACTGCTAGTACTTCTCGACCGCCGCGCTTCATCATATGTCTTTCCAATACAGCGATCATAGTGTGATTGCGGCGGAGGCGGTGGTGGTCGCTTAAGGGCATCAACAGTGCGCTTTGTTATCACCGGATCTATTATTTCCTTCGGAGGTGGACGTTTCCGTTCAAAATGGGCCTGCACTTCGGCAGCACTGATGTCCTTGGTTTCCTGGTCAGTCCTCTCATATGGTAACTTTGGAGGAGCCCTGAGGCTTGGACCAGTTGTAAATTTCTTGCCCGTTGTACTGCTAGCCGCCATAGCGGCGGCGCCTCGCTTCCGCCGTTGCTGAGGCGGTAGAGGAGGCGGAGTCCGCTGATGCGGCGGAGGAGGCGGAGTCCGCTGATGCGGCGGAGGAGGCGGAGTCCGCTGACGCGCTGGAGATAGCTGAGGCGGAAGAGGACTCTGCTGAGGGGCCTCCTCCGCCGGAGACGGCTGAGGCGGCGGAAACAGCTCATGCGCCGGAGACGACTCAGGCCGCTGAGACGGCTGAGCTGTACTGTGAGGAGTCTGCTGAGGGGCCTCCTCCGGCTCAGTCTGCTGAGGCGGCGTCCAGTTTGGAAGCTTGATGTTCTCCTTTCTCCATAGACAGGTACTCCTTAAGGCATTTTCCAGAAAAAACTCTCCTTCACCTGTAGGGTACTCAAGCTCCAGCCCTCAAATCCGTCCATTATTTCATCCACCCCGACAATAGCAAAGCCATGTGGAATCGGACGGCAATGGAAAGTTCCCTCAGCTCGAGGTGGTATGACAGAGCCGACCGCCACCTTCAAGGTCAGGTTATGGCATTTCGCCATTAGCACACAATGTTCATTCTCTGTGATACTATCCACGGGGTAGCGAGGAGCAGTGATATCAGGCTGAACGAGCTCCGTGGAAGCCACGTTGCTTCTCCGCTGAGATGGTGGGGTAGCTTCGGGGGTAGTGTCCAATGAAGGATCTTCGTGCCACTGAGATGGTTGGCCGGTAGCTCGCTGGCTCTCAAGTGCCTCTAGTTTCGTTAATCTTTCATTGATCTTCTGCATTTCGCTTGCTTCCTCTTTCTTCTGTCTCTCTCGGCTTCTATAACCAGTGCTGTCAGGAAACCCATGCACCCACGGAACGGAGCCTGATGTGCCTCATGTTCGTCCAGGGTGTTCAGGATTCCCGAGGGCCTCTGTCAGCTCGTCCTTCTCTCTGTCAGGATGGAACCTCCCTTCCTGTGCTACCTTGATTGCTTCCTCAAGCTTCTTGACAGGTATTGCAAGTTGAGCTTTTGTCCAAACATACTTCCCTGATTCTGGATCCAAAGTTCCCCCAACCCCGAAGAACAAAGTCCTTGACCGATCTGGCCAGTGCAATGTCGCTGGTTGGACCCCTTTAGCAAGCAGGTCTTGCTCAGCTTTGTGCCACATAGGCCGGGCTTTGATGTAGCCACCTGACCCCGTAACATGGTGATACTGCTTCCTTGCAGCATTTTGCTTGTTTATCAGTGACCTTTGCTGAGCCTTCTCCGATTTCTTGTAGGCCACAAATGCGGGCCAGTGATCTTTTATCTTCTCATATTGACCGGTGAATTCTGGAGTCTTGTCTTTGTCGACAAACTTTTTCTTCAAATCTTTCTTCCAGTTCTTGAATAGTTCTGCCATCTTCTTAAGAGCAAACGCCTTGACCTTATTTGGATCTGCCTCTGGCGGTAGGCCGAAATTTGTCATCAGCGAGGTCCAAAGATCATCTTTCTGTCTATCCTAGACATAGGAAACTTCAGGGTCCTTCTTCTTATTCCATTCTTGGATGCTGATCGGGACACTATCCCTAACAATAACTCCGCACTGATGTATAAATGTGTCCTTGCTCCGCTTGGGAGCAATCGGTTGGCCATCTCGAGCGACTTCTTCGATCGTGATCCTTTCATCCTGGCGCAACCTTTTCTTCGGGCCTCGTCTCCTTACAGAAGTTTGGCTCGATCCGGATGGCTAAAGGAAGAAAGAAGCATTAATATATGTACATACAAAACAATTAATGCATCAACTCGGCAGAGGCGTAATATATATATATATATATACCTCGCCGGACTTTGCAATAGTTAAGGGATCACCGGAGCCGTCACGATCTCCTTCCTCCTCCATTGGATCACCGGAGCCGTCATGATCTCCTTCCACCTCCATCATTCGATCATTGGAGCCGTCATGATCTCCTTCGTCACCATCGGTGTCGTTCAGAAATGACAAGGTGATATCACCTCCGTCGCGGATTATATCCCCCAACAACTCTTCTTTTTCCAAGTCTCTGTCCATAGTTTCTGCAAATATTGCAACATGGCAATATACAACCATGGGAGATGGATTAGTGGCAAACATAGACTTAATCACAACAAGGAATCATATGCATATATATGAGCAATGGATTAGTGGCAAACATCATGCAAAGTTCACAAGTTTTATAACAGTCAGTTTCAGATGATCGTCGAGGACTCTTCCCCCCTCATGTCTTATGAGTCGTCCTATATATCTTTCGACAGAGGATACTTTGTGGACTGCCTCTCTCATGGTCGTCGAGGATACTTGCGGACCCCCGCCCCCCCTCATGTCGAAGTTATTGGGGATATGTTGAATTCCCGAGAGAGTTAGGGGTGTTCTAACATGGCACTACATGATATAGGTGTAGGGGGATAACATCCGGCCGGGAATGTTTTCCCGAAGTCTGCATTTTCGGACAGATGAACCGGAGGGGGACGGTTCTAGGTTCGCTATGCTAGCTTTAACAGAGAACATTCATCGAACAAACTTAATATGAGTTTTAGCAAGATCATCATGAACAAATATATTTTAACCAAGTGTATGGAAAAACAATAATTAATATCATCTCCATATATGAGTTTTAGCAAGATCATCATGAACATTCATCAAACAAACTTAATATGAGTTTTAATAGAGAACATTCATCGAACAAACTTAATATGAGTTTTAGCAAGATCATCATGAACAAAAAATTCACACTAATTTCTATGAACAAAAAAAATTCCACATGACAACATCTCATCTCATTTCCACAAAATATCTCATACATCTCATCTCATCTCATCTCCACATGAACATTATCTAGAAAAACAGAGCACTATACATCTCATCTCATCTCCACATGAACATTATCTATCTATCTATTCATCTAAAAAACACATTTTTAGCAAGGGGGCCGGCGGCGACCATGGAGTAGTGGCAGAGCAAGGGGCTCGGGGGCACGCGACGACGGGGAGCAGGGGACCATGGGAAAGGGGGAGCTCACTGGGGGGGTGCAGCGATGGCTGGAGGCCGGCGACGAGGACCGGCGGGCTCGGGGGGGCACGCGGCGATGGGGAGGAGGGCGCGCGAGGAGGTCCAGCGCGTCGGCGAGGGTGTCGGGGCAGGGAGTCGGCGAGGGCGTCGGGGCAGGGCGTCGGCGAGGCGACGGCGCGGTCTGGCAGCCAAGCAGCGTCGAGGGGGTCGTCGGCGCCATTGGGGAAGAGGAGGAGATCGAAGAAAACTGAATGGAAAACTTCTAAGTGCTACTTATATACCCAGAGCACTGTCCCCCTTTAGTCCCGGTTGGTGGCTCCAACCGGGAGTAAAGGCCCCATTTAGTCCCGGTTGGACCACCAACCGGGACTAAAGGTCAATTTTCACCAGCCCAAAGGGCGGGAAGCAGAGACCTTTAGTCTCGGTTGGTGGCTCCAACAGGAACTGAAGGGGGCCTAAAGGGTTGTGCTGCCGCATCCAAAAGTTTAGTCCCACCTCGCTAGTTGAGAGGGGCTCGGAGTCGTTTATAAGTGCTACTGCCGCTACCCTCTCGAGCTCCTCTCTATTGCAGGCAGTACATGCATATCTGACGCTCTGTTGGGCCTGCTACCTCTGCGGGTCTCCATCCTGGCCCATTTCTAGGGTTTCTAGTCGTATGCAAGCCGTGGTGGCTAGTAGGTGGGCCTTTTTTTTATTTTTTCCATATGTTATGTTTTTAAATTTTTAATGTTATTTTTTGCATATGTTATTTTTAGTTATATAATTTTAGTTGCATAAATTTTATATAATTTTAGTTGCATAAGTTTTATTTTTTATTGATTCTTTTTAGTTGATTCCTTTTGCTATTAGAGCTTACAAAGCTTTTTAGTTTTCTATTAAGTTTGTAACAAAAATACTTTATGAAAATTCTTTTTACTATTAAAGTTTTTAACAAATAAATACTTTGATAATTTTAGTTAATATTATTTTGATTCTTTTTAGTGATTCTTTTGCTATTGAAGAATATTATATTTAATTGATTCTTTTTAGTTCATTCTTTTTGCTATTAGAGTTTTATAAAAGCTTTTTAGTTCATTCTTTTTGCTATTAGAGTTTTATAAAAGCTTTTTAGTTCATTCTTTTTGCTATTAGAGTTTTATAAAAGGTTTTTAGTTCATTCTTTTTGCTATTAGTTCATTCTTTGAGCTAAATGACCTGAAATTGAAAAGCACTACAAATTAACTATGAAAAGGTTGAAAGTTGGCAAGGTATCATAATTTGACCCACATAGCATTTGCTAAAAAGTTGAGAGGGTTACGGGAAAAACTGGATGCACTTCATGTACAAACTGGACAATCTCTTTTGAAGTATCAGGGTTTCGGATGAAAAACTCATCTACTACAAAGGGATTTCATTTTTTTAAACTTATTTTAACTCCAGAATTTTTGTGTGTTCAAAATGCACCATTGAAATCCACATCATCAATTTTCAACCCTTTCGTGACTTCATTTGCTATTTTTCATGCATTTAATGATTTATTTTGAGCTAAATGACCCTAAAATTGAAAAGCACTACAAATGAACTCTGAAAAGGTTGAAAGTTGGCATGGTATCATAATTTCACCCACATAGCATGTGCTAAAAAGTTGAGAGGGTTACGGGAAAAAATGGATGCACTTCGTGTACAAACTGGACAATCTCTTTCGAAGTATCAGGGTTTCGGACGAAAAACTCATCTACTACAAAGGGATTTCATTTTTTAACTTATTTTAACTCCAGACTTTTTGTGTTTTCAAAATGCACCATTCAAAGCCACATCATCAATTTTTCAGCCCTTTTGTGACTTCATTTGCTATTTTTTGTTCATTTAATGATTTATTTTGAGCTAAATGACCCTAAAATTGAAAAGCACTACAAATGAACTCTGCAAAGGTTCAAAGTTGGCATGGTATCATAATTTCACCCACATAGCATGTGCTAAAAAGTTGAGAGGGTTACGGGAAAAACTGGATGCACTTCGTGTACAAACTGGACAATCTCTTTCGAAGTATCGGGGTTTCGGACGAAAAACTCATCTACTACAAAGGGATTTCATTTTTTTAACTTATTTTATCTCCAGACTTTTTGTGTGTTCAAAATGCATCATTCAAAGCCACAGCATCAATTTTCAACGCTTTTGTGACTTCATTTGCTTATTTTCATGCATTTAATGATTTATTTTGAGCTAAATGACCCTGAAATTGAAAAGCACTACAAATGAACTCTGCAAGGTTGAAAGTTGGCATGGTATCATAATTTCACCCACATAGCATGAGCTAAAAAGTTGAGAGGGTTACGGAAAAAACTGGATGCACTTCGTGTACAAACTGGACAATCTCTTTCGAAGTATCAGGGTTTCGGACGAAAAACTCATCTGCTACAAAGGGATTTCATTTCTTGACATGTAACTTCAGTAATATTCTAGATTAAAGCCATCATCAGAATAGTTGTGGAGAGAAAGTCTTCACTTTTTCTTCGCGTGTGTCCCTTGCATATTGTGCCGTAACCCTAATCATGTCCATAGTCAAGTTCTCATATGTCCACTATGTAACCATAATATGTGTCCTTTTCCCCTATTGGTTGTTGCATCAAAGCGGACGCCACTGTTTTGGTTGGTGCTCTTTTGATCTTGGGCGATCGAGTAAAATGTATTCCAATTTATCTCGTACCCTTGGTAAGTCAATACAGTCGAAGATGGTGTCCTGGCCAACGAGTACAACTCATCCACTAGTAGAAAAACTACTTTACGTGAGATACATTAGTCCCGGTTTGTAAACGGACCGGCACTAATGTGACCATTAGTGGCGGTTCCAACGGCTAGGCAGGCGGGCATCATTAGTCCTGGTTCGTGTTGAAGCTCTAGTACCGGTTCGTGGCACGAACCGGGACTAAAGAGGTCGTGGCAGGCTGGTGTCAAGCTAGGGCCCCACCAGGCCCTTTAGTCCCGGTTCGTGGCACGAACCGGTACTAGAAGCTCACCTTTAGTCCCGGTTTGTGTCATGAACCGGGACTAAAGGTTTTCCTATATAATCCCTTCATCCAGCACACGATCGAGCTCTCTGTTCTTCCCCTTTCCTCTCCTCTCTGTTCTTCCCCAAAGCTCGAGCTCATCCTTCATTTTGCCCAAAATTTGTCAAGATTCGAAGGCCCCCCATCCATCCAAGTGATCACAAAGGTTAGGAACTTTGTCCTTTTATCTCTCATTGCTAGATTAGCTCTTGCAATGCTCTATAAGTATAGTGATTTGTGGGTTTTAGTTTGGGAGTAATTATATGTGGTAGTTTATTTGATTTATATGCAATTTGAGCTTAGATTAACTCCTAGTTTGCATATAGAGGTGCGCTTTACTTAGTGCCTTCCCGTCCCCGTCTTAACCACCGTCGATTGCCCGCACCGTCCCGTCGCCGGCACCACCTTGGTGAGCCTCTTGTTCTTATCTTTTTTATTAAAAAAAATCATGTTTGTGTGATTTAGATATATAGTTACTTGTATAATTTTCTTACCCGTACGTTGTTTGTTATACATAGTGGCATGGTTTTGATATACGTCCCCGTCGGCCCTCGTCCGGTTTATGATTCGGATATGGTATATTCTCTTTTATAACTATTTATTGAATTTCATGTTTATGACAAATTATGCCCATCAAGTTGCCATAGATATTTTTATCTAGGAGGTATGAGAAACGGAAATTCCAACCGACCCTCTTGTCGAGAGGTTAAATTTAGTTGAAAAAGAAAACGATTATTTGAAAGAAAAATTGAAAAGAATTGAAGAAGAGAAGATGAAACTAGAGT
Source organism: Thinopyrum elongatum (assembly GCA_011799875.1). Taxonomy (NCBI): domain Eukaryota; kingdom Viridiplantae; phylum Streptophyta; class Magnoliopsida; order Poales; family Poaceae; genus Thinopyrum; species Thinopyrum elongatum. The sequence continues at coordinate 147,010 of JAAAXO010000624.1, read as the reverse complement.
TGCATGTTGCCGATGTCGTCGATGATCACAAGATCAAGATGGAGAAAATGCGCTTGAAGATTAGAAAGATTAGAAAATATGCCATTGATTGTGAGGCTTGGTATCATTATGCTGTTGGATCAATTGTTACCTTAGTTGCGATCTTGATCGCATTTGTTGTTGCATTTAAATGCCTTAGCTAGAGAGTTTGTATGTTATTTTATGAGAATAAGTGTGTACGAACTTTATGTATGAACTTGTATTAATTTGGTCTTCTCGATGTTGTGTAATGAAGATGAGCCGGCAATGGATGTACGATGATCGATGCTCTCCCCAGTTCGTTAAAGGCGTGCATACTTTTCTGATTGCGGCTGAGGCAAACAAGCGGGCGGATGGTTTTATGTGTTGTCCATGTGCTGTCTGTAAGAATGATCAGAATTACTCTAAGTCAAGAACCATTCACGTCCACCTGTTTGAGTCCGGTTTCATGCCCCACTATAATGTTTGGACCAAGCACGGAGAAAGATGGGTTATGATGGAAGATAGTGAAGAAGAAGAGGATGACAACAGCTATCCTGGCCATGGGTTCCTTGAATACGATGGTACAACAAAGGGGTAAGAAGCTGAGCCGGTAATGCGGGAAGAAGCTGAAGAAGAGGCATCAGATGAGCCCGCTGATGATCTTGATCAGGCCATTGCCGATGCAAAGAGAAACTGCGTAAGTGAAAAGGAGAGGCTGAAGTTGCAGCGCATGTTAGAGGATCACAAGAAATTGTTGTACCCAAATTGCGAAGCTGACAATAAATTGTTGTCCTAGCCAATGATGTGGCGCAGGTTTTCTATGTGAAGGACATGTCTACCAAGTCGAGAAAAAGAAAAGATAAGGAAGCGAATACATCATACGATGAGCCAAAGCGCCACATAGTTATTTCGGGGAAAAGAAACATCGTGGGTGTGGAGGACAAGATAGACATGTCAGAAGATTATGAAAAGTTTCATGAAATTGCTCCCTTCACAGTGAACATTGACCCGAGTATCTAGTTAAATGATGAAGATTGTCCATGGTTACGGCGCAAAGGGACACACGCAAAGAAAAAGTTTTACACCCAAAGATCCCACTCTGGGATGTGACCGGCTTCACTGTCATCACTTTCTTCTCTAGTGAGTTTTCGGACTTATATATCTGGAAAGTCCCACTTCGGACAAACCGGAGGGAATCTTTGTAATAGTAAGGGTACTTATGTGTGATTAATTTCTCATCAATTTTAAACCCTTTCTGACATCATTTGCTATTTTTCATGCATTTACTGATTTTTTGAGCTAAATGACCCTGAAATTGAAAAGCACTACAAATGAACTTTGAAAAGGTTGAAAGTTGGCATGGTATCATCATTTCACCCACATAGCATGTGCAAAAAAGTTGAGAGGGTTACGACAAAAACAGGATCCACTTCGTGTACAAAATGGACAATCTCTTTCGACGTATCAGGGTTTTGAGCTAAAACTCATCTGTTACAAAGGCATTTCATTTTCTAAAACTTATTTCAACTCCAGACTTTTTGTGCGTTCAGTACGCACCATTCAAAGACACGTCATCAATTTTCAACCCTTTCTGACATCATTTGCTATTTTTCATGCATTTACTGATTTTTTTGAGCTAAATGACCCTGAAATTGAAAAGCACTACAAATGAAGTCTGAAAAGGTTGAAAGTTGGCATGGTATCATCATTTCACCCACATAGCATGTCCAAAAAAGTTGATAGGGTTACGGCAAAAACAGGATGCACTTCGTGTACAAAATGGATAATCTCTTTCAAAGTATTAGGGTTTTGGGCTAAAACACATCTGTTACAGAGGCATTTCATTTTTTCAACTTATTTCAACTCCAGACTTTTTGTGCGTTCAGTATACACCATTCAAAGCCACGTCATCAATTTTCAACCCTTTCTGATGTGACGACCACGGCTTAATCGTGCACTAACCATACACGCAAATGCACACGACCAAGCCTAAGGACTCACTTGAAGATATCACAACACAACTCTAAAACATAAATAAAGTCATACAAGCTTTGTATTACAAGCCAGGGCCTCGAGGGCTCGAATACATAGCTCGATGGCATACAAGCGTCAGTGGAAGCATCAGATATCTGGGTACAGATATATTACAGAAAGAGAGATAAGCCTTAACTAGGCGGGGCAAAATAAAATACTACGATCGAAAGGCGTAGGCCTCCTGCCTAGGACCCTCCGATCCAACTCCTGGTCGTCGGTCGGCTCCTCGTAGAAGTACTCGCCAGGCGGGTAGTAGTAGTAACCGTCAGCGGGGGCAGCTATCTTAGGGGCTCCGTCGTCTGGTGGCATCTAATGGATATGGAGGAAAAAGAAAGCAAAGCAAACGTGAGTACTCATCCGAAGTACTCAGTAAGCAAGGATCTACACTACATATGCAACATTGTCAAAGGGAGGTTGTATATGTGGACTGGGCTGCAGAAATGCCAGAATAGATGGGAAAGCCTAGTCCTATCGAAGACTAGCATCTTCAACATCTTCAGCAGTCTTGCAGCATTAGAAGAGTGCAGATTAGCATAAAATAAAGTAGTAGCAGTGTTATCAACCTCGGCCAGTGATCCTTTCTCGGCTCCCTACGAGAAAGCAATCCCAGATCCGTACTATTCAGTTCTCATCTCAAGTTCTAGTTGTACCGATCGGGATACAACTCCCAGTGTCCGTTACTGTAGGACAGGCTATCGATAGATTAGTTCTTCCCTGCAGGGGTGCACCAAGTTACCCACCACGCTCGCTTAACTCCGGCAGGACCCACTTTACTGGGTCATGCCCGGCCTCAGCCAAACGATACGTCGCAACCCGACCGAATAATTAACAGAGAGGTCAGCACGCCGGACTAAACTATGCCCCCAGGGGTCTTGGGCCATCGCCCCGGGAACTCCTGCACGTTACGTGCACCGCCGGTGAGCAAACCTGGCAACCCCTTATACAAGTGCGGTTGCGTTCCAAGTCCAACCCAGCGTGTGCCGCTCAGTTGCTGACGTCCATTAAGCTCCGGCTGAAGTATACGACGCAGAACGCCCATACTATGCCCACGTGATGGTTAGTGCTATCAGGCTAGAGGCCCCTCGGATCAAATATCCAAACCGTTAGTGGATTAGGAGCGCGCGGTAACGAGCAGAGACTAACGATCGATGTGACTCCGTCGCCCCGGCTCGAGGACTTGCGGCAAGGGCTAAGAATGCCCGGCCACGCCTCGTATTCAACTCTCGGGCACCAACCAGGTCCACCCGATTCCACATCACTCGCAATTAAGCTCGCGCGGGTACCCCTTAGGGCCGACCCGTCTTTAGTAACATGGTTCAGTGTAAGTCATAGTATCAATAGTAACCGTGTGTCTAACACCAAGGGGGAACCCTGAGGAATCACCCTCAATGGAGTTCCACCTGATATTAACGTCAAGGTGAACGAAGGAGGAATCACCCTCGAGGTCCACACTTGAAGTGTTGCACGACGACGTCGTTATCGAGGGTGGTGCAGGAGGAATCACCCTCGCTTACCACGACTGATTAACTAACCTACAAGGTTATCATCAGAAGTGCTGACGAGGTATCACCCTCGGCACTCGATAGTAACCCAGTAGTGTCGGGCAACTAAGGGGGAAGTGATGTGCGGTGCCGGGGCCTGGTCTTCAATCCCGTTGATCGGGTCTTCTGATAATCCAGCGGGGCAGTCGGGATAAAGTGTGGTCTCTGTCGGGTCTCTACCCAGCCTATACTAAGCAGTTTGGATAAGCAGGAAGGTAACAAAGCAGGTTGCAATAAACAGGCTATGCAGCAGATATAGGATAACAGTAACATCAGCAATTCCAATGCAAGCATAAGAGAGAAGAGAATAGGCGATATAGGCATGTTCAAAAGGGGCGTGCTTGCCTGGTTGCTCTGCGGCAAGGGCAAAGTCGTCAACGATGTCGTCGGGGACGTAGTCGTACTCCAGAGCTGCGTCTGCCTTGGGAGCTACGTCGACGTCGGGGTCTACCAAGAGAGAAGAGGGGGAAGAAACAGGTAAACATAATGCAAACAAATGCAACACTGGGCATGCTATGCTATGATGCAGTGCAGGGTTGCCTAAAGATGCATCTAGGTCATTTTAGTTATTTTAGAATTAACATGGGATTTATTAATCGGCGAGTGTGCACTATTCATCTACCGGAATCGGGCTCAGAGTTATGAGTTCTCCTACGTAGGAGGTTCGATATGGAAACAGACGACATGATCAGATTCGTCTCGTCGTTTTGAGCAACTTTCATGTTTTAAGTTTTTCAATCTGAGATACGGTTTAAAAGTTATGAATTTTCAAAGATTTAAATCATTTTCGCGAATTACCTAATTTAACAGAAAAGGAAATATGACGTCAGCATTACGTAATGGTGACGTCAACAGTCAACAGTCTGCTGACCAGAGTCAAACCTGACAAGTGGGTCCCACTGGTCAGTGATAGACTAATTAAATAGAGTTTAAATTAACTAATTAATCTAATTAACTGGTGGGCCCTCCCTGTCAGTGGCTGCTTAACATAATTAACTTTTATTTTGATTTAAAACATTTTAATTAACGCGGGGCCCACACGTCAGTGGACCATGATGAACAGTGCACGCGTGTTGACCAGGTCAACTGGTCAACGGGACCCACCGGGCCCACTCGTCAGCCTCACAGAGGAGGCCACGTGGGCGCCACGTCATCGCCGGCGCCGGAATGCGCTCCGGCGAGTGCCGGGCACGGCAGAGAGCTCCGGCGAGCTCGGAAATCACCTATGGTGCACCAAAATGGCCGCGATTTCTTGGTTTCGAACGGCCTCTTCACGCCGCGTCGAATGGCGGTGGCCACGCAAGCTAGGGTGGTCGGAATCGAGCGGTGTGACGTCATCGGCGGCGATGCATTCGGGGGGGGGACTGCAGGATCGTCGGGGCGACGCGCAAATGGGAAACTAGATGGACAGACGGCCTCTACGCGACGCAACGAGCGTGACGGTGGCACGCACGGGACCCAAGGGTCACCGTGGCTACGCCGGCGACGAGCGCGAACGGCGGAGTAGTTGGGCAACTCCAATACGGCGAGCTACGGCGACGATAACGCGCAGGGGAGAGTTGGGAGAGGTGCGGCAGCTCATAGGGGTCCCGTAGTTGTGCAAGAGTGAGCTCGGGGAAGGGCGACGGCGGCGAATCAGAGCCAGAGACGAGGATGACCGTGCGGGGATGACGAGGTCAAGGAGGATGATGTAGCGGCGTCGAGCTCCAATGCGCGGCGTCAAGCTCCAATGCGCGGCGTCAAGCGATGTACTCGAGGACGGGGAACCCGGCGGGCATGGCGGAGCGATGATTGGGGCACGGTGGCCGCGGGATCAAGCGTCGGCGGCGGTGAGCTCTCGGGTGGCTGCGCGAGACGGGAGAGAGAGAGCGAGTGGTGACGAATGGGTAGGCTAGGGTTTGCGGGGAGAGGTCGAGGCGACCAGGGAGGTCCTTATCGACGCCGGGGAGCCGTGGGATGAACGACAGCACGGCGGCGGCCGCTCGGATGCGCGCGCGCGCTGACGCGTGCGAAAGGAGGACGACGGCGGTGGTAGTGCGCTGGGCTGGCTACTGTTCGACTTAGGCCCAGCGCCACAGCAACAATTCGGCCTTTTCTATTTTCTTATTTTCTGTTTCCTTTTGAACTCTGTTTTGCTAATTATTTGGGCACTAAATGAATTTTGTAAAAAGTGTGACCTACCTCATAATTCATAGTGCATTATATCCTAACACCAAAAACTAGTTCGGGGCAAATACTACAACATATTTATTTTGGATTAATTAAAGGGTTTATTAAATGTTGTTTTCAGCCACTGGTTTGAGGTTGTTGAAGTTACTTAGTTAATCCCATTAATGTTGATCACAATTTTATAATTGCTTCTGAATTAATTGCTATTTAATGGACATTTTAGTTTCTGGTTTGGACCACTTTTATTTTCCACTTGAATTAAATTGGATTTGAATTAGGTGTTGAAATGCAACATGATGCAAATGATGACTAGGCACTTGTTAAAACTTGCTGACATGGCATGATTAAGAGGTGATCAGTGTAGTGGGATGCTGGGGATGTCACAAATCTCCTCCACTACAAGAAATCTCGTCCCGAGATTTAAGTGGGGAAGCAAAGGATAACTTTGGAAGAGCTGTCCTTTATAGGTTCGATTCTCTAGTAGTCAGTTCAGGGTTTGTGGCAAGAGTATCTCTCGAGTTGAAGCTTAAGAATACGTCGAGAGCAAAGTATGAAGGTACGTTAAGAAGTTTCACGCGAAGGTACATTCGATCAATACCTGAACAAAGAGCGAAAAGGGGTTCAGGGTACCGGGAGTAAATCATCTCTCGACGGGTGGCTCGTGATAACACAAAAAGTCAAGGGCAAAGGATGCTTCAGAATCAAGGATGTTACAGGAGAGTCAGGTTCCGATCCTGTGGAGCTGTGGAGGGGTATCGATCAAAAATAGGGAGAACGATGGCGTCTCATCGGTCACGACAACAAGGTATGTCAGAGAATAGCCTGTCAGTTATGTCAGCGACAACATCGGTACCAAGGGCGAGGGACGAAGAGAACCATTTTCCTGCTCGTTGAACGAGGCGGTCCAAAAGGCAAAGTTCTCGTCCATCGGTGGTTTCCGGAATGTCATCAACAATAGTAACAGGGTCTCACTGACAGAGTTATACACCGAGGCTTTTTATAAGCAGGGAATTATTTCTGCTTATATCATAAAGATTACAAGAAAGGTTAAACAAAACAATGGAAGGGAAAATGTGTTTACACACAAGTATTGGGAGTATATTCTGTCCTAGGAAAAGCAGAACAGGATATACATGATGGGACAGCAAGTTCCAAAGCATTTAGATAGAGGGGCGAAGGAAGAATCATGATATTACCCATACAACGGTGTTTGGATAATTGATCGAGAAACATTTGGCAATGTGCTTCCAATGTTCATGCTGGTGTTCAGAATAACACAGTCATGCTTCGAGGCAGCAATGATATGGTGTCAAGTAAAGATTGGGTTCGAAGACCTCAAGATATACCGAGAAACATTTCCAAGGTTCTCTCAGAGCGTAAGGAATAACCAAGCACAACCAGGTCTGTGTTGGCAGAAAGTCAAGATGTCATCGATGATATCACAAATCATCGAGGGGTAGGGATGGTATTTCTAGCCATGAATTCAATTGATAATTTGGAATAAGTCAATATATTGATGGTGATCACGACAAATTTTGTCGAGGTACTATGAAGAGGCCATCGAACAGCGACGGCATCAAGCAAAAGGAATGATGAAGCGAAAAGTTATTGGAACCACGGATGCGACACAAGCTCGAAATCAAACTTGTTGTTTGAGGTGAAATGATAAGATGAGGAAGATCGACGTAAGCTTCGCTCATCGTCGGAAGTTGTGCTCCCGGAAGAAGGGCCAGGTAGCACAGTTAAAAATCGGTATGATAATGATATAGCCGATCAGGCTAGGAATAATGTGACGAAGCATCATTCCATTAAGAATTCACAAGGGGTAGTTCAATGGCACAATATTGTCGAGATATCATGGGGCAATACATGGAGGTAGATCAGTATAGAGGTTGGACAGTTGAAATGATCTGCAGAAGACAAGTATTGTAACTTGTCCGGGAAATGGAATCAAGGAGAAAATATATGGACGGAACCACGATTGCAAAGGATCAATTCATAAATACAAGATGAACTTGTACCAAGGAAATAATTATTTTTACGAGCAGCTTCCATGATAAGTTCTACGTCGGGTCCATGGGCATGAACACAAAGGTTCAAGGTCGACTCCCACTTCTTCAATGCATAACTTTTCATTCACTCCTCGTTTTCGAAGAATTTTTAGTGCTGAAGATTTATCTGGTGAAGCACTAGAAGAGTATGACTCGCATAACATTCGAGTTCACATGGATTAGGGAAAACATAGGTTCAGCCCATCGGGACAACTTAGGAACTTATACCACAAACTTCAGAAGTAATATTCACAAGCTTGAAAGTAAGCAGAGGATACCATTTGTCAAAGGCATTAGATATCAGGGAAGGAAGATTTGTCGAATAAAAGGACATTTTCGGACATGAATCCAACAAAAGATCAGGTAGACGACAAGGATCTGACGTGAGTAACGGTACTCAACCAGAAGAAGAAAGAATGTAACGGCATCAGATTATAGTAACATTGGAATAATCTGACGTTTAAGTACAAAGCAGTTATGGTTCAGAAACGAGGGATCAGAAGCAAAAGCTCTGATCAAAAGATGAGTAGGTTGAATAGAGCTAGATGGACAACTTTAGTGTTCCATCTTGCAGAGATCTCCACCCATGGTTACGGGACATGTCCTGGTCAGTAGTCAGTTCCAGGTCAATACGGAGATGGAATGCACTGCCTCTCCATGCCATGCAAGCAGGGCGGATATACAGACGGCAAGAAGTAGAAAATGCTTCAGCGCCAAAGGCAATGGCAACGGGGAAGGAACCGATAAGGTTCTTAGAATAGAAAAGAATCGGTCGGATAATTGTCCACAAAAGCAATCAAGTGATCCGTGAGAACTAACGGGGTAAGGTTTTAACAACTGGTCCCACCTGAGAGTCCTCCTGAGGATGGACGGGGGCAAGCACATCGAATTAAGGAAGCACTTGAACAACCCAAGTATAAAATTCAGAGGGTTCATGATTTCCAAATCCAGGAGTGACAATTAGTTCACCTGGGCAGAGGGATGAGTGATTTGTACATGCTTAGTTGGACAATCAATCAATACTTGATTGGCCGAGAATCGGCTCATGTCCGGAATGGTGACTGAGCTAGAAGGACGAATTCTAGGATTCGACTGATGATGGCGAACATTCGCAGCATATTGATTCAGGGGATTCAAATTGGTAATTGGCAAAGGATGTTGACGGGGATTACTAGACTTATGGAATTAACCATAAGGCAAGCAGGCAAGAATTTCAAGAGCAATAGGCTGCAGAGTATTATCGGGAGATTAAATAGCAATTCAAGGTGTTTCGGAAGGCACTTAAACAACTGGGGACGAAGGTACAAACGACAAGGATGTTATTCACGGGGATTATCGGTGGTCGGGAACTGCAAAGCAGTGGGCACAGGGTCTCAGGAATCATCAAGGAGTACCTTCAGAGTCTTCTGATGAAGCAAACGACCATCTGTAGTGAAGGGGCTCTCCGGGAGGAAGTCGTTACGAGATCCTAATGATAGAGTTAGCAAAACCATTTAACCCGAATAGAAGAGAGATCAGAGTCCCAGAGTATAGATGAGGAATAAAAGATCCTAATACCACCCAATTGGCGACGTGGGCCCGTAACCCACACAGCCAAGTTAGTAAAACAGTTTTTGGACCACTAGACTCAACTTCAGCCAAGGAGTTGGAAAGGGGGATTCCTAGAGGCAGTCGGCTCTGATACCAACCTATGACGACCCCGCTTAATCATGCACTAACCATACACGCAAATTCACACGATCAAGCCTAAGGACTCACTTGAAGATATCACAACACAACTCTAAAACATAAATAAAGTCATACAAGCTTTATATTACAAGCCAGGGCCTCGAGGGCTCGAATACATAGCTCGATGACATACAAGCGTCAGCGGAAGCATCAGATATCTGGGTACAGATATATTACAGAAAGAGAGATAAGCCTTAACTAGGCGGGGCAAAATAAGATACTACGATCGAAAGGCGTAGGCCTGCTGCCTAGGACCCTCCATCCTACTCCTGGTCGTCGGTCGGCTCCTCGTAGAAGTACTCGCCGGGCGGGTAGTAGTAGTAACCATCGGCGGGGGCAGCTATCTCAGGGGCTCCGTCGTCTGGTGGCATAAATGGATATGGAGGAAAAAGAAAGCAAAGCAAACGTGAGTACTCATCCGAAGTACTCAGCAAGCAAGGATCTACACTACATATGCAACATTGTCAAAGGGAGGCTGTATATGTGGACTGGGCTGCAGAAATGCCAGAATAGAGGGGAAAGCCTAGTCCTATCGAAGACTAGCATCTTCAACATCTTCAGCAGTCTTGCAGCATTAGAAGAGTGCGGATTAGCATAAAATAAAGTAGTAGCAGTGTCATCAACCTCGGCCAGAGATCCTTTCTCGACTCCATGCGAGAAAGCAATCCCAGAGCCGTACTATTCAGTTCTCATCTCAAGTTCTAGTTGTACCGATCGGGATACAACTCCCAGTGTCCGTTACCGTAGGACAGGCTATCGATAGATTAGTTCTTCCCTGCAGGGGTGCACCAAGTTACCCACCACGCTCGTTTAACTCCGGCCGGACACACTTTACTGGGTCATGCCCGGCCTCGGCCAAACGATACGCCGCAACCCGACCGAATTCTTAATAGAGAGGTCAGCACGCCGGACTAACCTATGCCCCCAGGGGTCTTGGGCCATCGCCCCGGGAACTCCTGCACATTACGTGCACCGCCGGTGAGCAGACCTAGCAACCCCTTATACAAGTGCGGTTGCGTTCCTAGTCCGACCCAGCGTGTGCCGCTCAGTTGCTGACGTCCATTAAGCTCCGGCTGAAGTAGACGACGCAGAACGCCCATACTATGGCCACGTGATGGTTAGTGCTATCAGGCCAGAGGCCCCTCAGATCAAATATCCAAACCGTTAGTGAATTAGGAGCACGCGGTAACGAGCAGAGACTCATGATCGATGTGACCCCGTCGCCCCATCTCGAGGACTTGCGGCAAGGGCTAAGAATGCCCGGCCACGCCTCGTATTCAACTCTCGGGCACCAACCAGGTCCACCCGATTCCACATCACTCGCAATTAAGCTCGCGCGGGTACCCCTCAGGGCCGACCCGTCTTTAGTAACATGGTTCAGTGTAAGTCATAGTATCAATAGTAACCGTGTGTCTAACACCAAGATGGAACCCTGAGGAATCACCCTCGATGGAGTTCCACCTGATATTAACATCAAGGTGAACGAAGGAGGAATCACCCTCAAGGTCCACACTTGAAGTGTTGCACGACGACGTCGTTATCAGGGGTGGTGTAGGAGGAATCACCCTCGCTTACCACGACCGATTAACTAACCTACAAGGTTATCATCAGAAGTGCTGACGAGGTATCACCCTCGGGACTCGATAGTAACCCAGTAGTGTCGGGCAACTAAGGGGGAAGTGATGTGCGGTGCCGGGGCCTGGTCTTCAATCCCGTTCATCGGGTCTTCTGATAATCCAGCAGGGCAGTCGGGATAAAGTGGGGTCTCTGTCGGGTCTCTACCCAGCCTATACTAAGCAGTTTGGACAAGCAGGAAGGTAACAAAGCAGATTACAATAAACATGCTATGCAGCAGATATAGGATAACAGTAACAGCAGCAGTTCTAATGCAAGCATAAGAGAGAAGAGAATAGGCGATATAGGCATGGTCAAAAGGGGGGTGCTTGCCTGGTTGCTCTGCGGCAAGGGCAAGGTCGTCAACGGTGTCGTCGGGGACGTAGTCGTACTCCGGAGCTGCGTCTGCTTCGGGAGCTACGTCGACGTCGGGGTCTACCGAGAGAGAAGTGGGGGAAGAAACAGGTAAACATAATGCAAACAAGTGCAACACCGGGCATGCTATGCTATGATGCAGTGCAGGCTTGCCTAAAGATGCATCTAGGTCATTTTCGTTATTTTAGAATTAACGTGGGATTTATTAATCGGCGAGTGTGCACTATTCATCTACCGGAATCGGGCTCAGAGTTACGAGTTCTCCTACATAGGAGGTTCCGATATGGAAACAGAGGACACGATCTGATTCGTCTCGTCGTTCTGAGCAACTTTCATGTTTTAAGTTTTTGAATCTGAGATACGGTTTCAAAGTTATTAATTTTCAAAGAAATAAATCATTTTCTGGAATTATCTAATTTAACAGAAAAGAAAATATGATGTCAGCATTACCAACAGCTTGCTGACCAGAGTCAAACCTGACCAGTTGGTCCCACTGGTCAGTGACTGACTAATTAAACAGAGTTTAAATTAACTAATTAATCTAATTAACTGGTGGGCCCTCCCTATCAGTGGCTGCTTAACATAATTAACTTTTATTTTGATTTAAAATGATTTAATTAACGCGGGGCCCACATGTCAGTGGAACATGATGAACAATGCGCGCGTGTTGACCAGGTCAACTGGTCAACGGGACCCACCGGGCCCACTCGTCGGCCTCACAGAGGAGGCCACGTGGGCGCCACGTCATCGCCGGCACCGGAATGCGCTCCGGCGAGTGCCGGGCACGGCAGAAAGCTCAGGCGAGCTCGGAAATCACCTGTGGTGCACCAAAATGGCCGCGATTTCTTGCTTTCGAACGGCCTCTTCACGCCGCGTCGAACGGCGGTGGCCACGCAAGCTAGGGTAGTCGGAATCTAGCTGTGTGACGTCACCGGCGGCGAGGCATTCGGGGGGAACTGCGGGATCGTCGGGGCGACGCGCAAATGGGAAACTAGATGGCCAGACTGCCTCTACGCGACGCAACGAGCATGACGGTGGCACGCACGGGACCCAAGGGTCACCGTGGCTACGCCGGCGACGAGCGCGAATGGCGGAGTAGTCGGGCAACTCCAATACGGCGAGCTACGGCGACGATAACGCGCAGGGGAGAGTGGGGAGCGGTGCGGCAGCTCATAGGGGTCCCGTAGTTGTGCAAGAGTGAGCTCGGGGAAGGGCGACGGCGGCGAATCGGAGCCGAAGACGAGGATGACCGTGCGGGGACGACGAGGTCGAGGAGGACGATGTAGCGGCGCCGAGCTCTCAGGTGGCTGCGCGAGACGGGAGAGAGAGAGCGAGTGGGGACGAATGGGTAGGCTAGGGTTTGCGGGGAGAGGTCGAGGCGACCTGGGAGGTCCTTATCGACGCCGGGGAGCCGTGGGATGAACAACAGTGCGGCGGCGGCTGCTCGGATGCGCGCGCGCGCTGACGCGTGCGAAAGGAGGAGGACGGCGGTGGTAGTGGGCTGGGCTGGCTACTGTTCGACTTAGGCCCAGCGCCACAGCAGCAATTCGGACTTTTCTATTTTCTTATTTTCTGTTTCCTTTTCAACTCTGTTTTGCTAATTATTTGGGCACTAAATGAATTTTGTAAAAAGTGTGACCTAACTCATAATTCACAGTGCATTATATCCTAACACCAAAAACTAGTTCGGGGCAAATAGTACTTCATATTTATTTTGGATTAATTAAAAGGTTTATTAAATGTTGTTTTCAGCCACTATTTGAGGTTGTTGAAGTTACTTAGTTAATCCCATTAATGTTGATCACAATTTTGTAACTGCTTCTGAATTAATTGCTATTTACTGGACATTTTAGTTTCTGGTTTGGACAACTTTTATTTTCCACTTGAATTAAATTAGAGTTTGAATTAGGTGTTGAAATGCAAGATGATGCAAATGATTACTAGGGACTTGTTAAAACTTGCTGACATGGCATGATTAAGAGGTGATCACTGTAGTGGGATGCTGGGGATGTTACATCTGACATCATTTGCTATTTTTCATGCATTTACTGATTTTTTTGAGCTAAATGACCCCGAAATTGAAAAGCACTACAAGTGAACTCTGAAAATGTTGAAAGTTGGCATGATATCATAATTTCACCCACATAGCATGTGCTAAAAAGTAGAGAGGGTTACGGGAAAAACTGGATGCACTTCGTGTACAAACTGGACAATCTCTTTCGAAGTATCTGAGTTTCGGACGAAAACTCATCTGTTACAAAGGCATTTCATTTTTTTAACTTATTTCAACTCCAGACTTTTTGTGCGCTCAGTATGCACCATTCAGAGCCACGTAATCAATTTTCAACCCTTTCTGACATCATTTGCTATTTTTCATGCATTTAATAAAAATTTTGAGCTAAATGACACTGAAATTGAAAAGCACTACAAATGAACTCTGAAAAGGTTGAAAGTTGGCATAATATCATCATTTCACCCACATAGCATGTGCAAAAAAGTTGAGAGGGTTACGGCAAAAAATGAATGCACTTCGTGTACAAAATGGAAAATCTCTTTCGAAGTATCAGGGTTTTGGGCTAAAACTCATCTATTAAAAAGGCATTTCATTTTTTAAAATAACCTAAGAATTACAATATTGAATATAATGATAAAACACACTAATATTAAACAGCAGAAAAAAGAATCACTGAAAAATCTATTTTTAAAGTAAAGTTATTCACAAACTAGTGATTCACACAAATTTTAAATAATTCAAAAACTATTCAAATTTGAAAACTACTGGCACTAACAGAAAGTTTTTAATTTTTTTACCTAAAGCAAAAAGATTCACAAAGAAACTTTAAATAAAGCAAACAAACAACTCAGAAACAAAAGAAAATAAATAAAGCAGAAAACAAAAAAATGAAAAATAAATAAATTATAAAAAGCACGCCTACTGGGCCACCCCGGCCTGCATACGACTAGAAACCTAACCTCAAGTTGGGCCAGGATGCAGGCCCGCAAGGCCCAGTAGGCCCCACAGGGCAGCGCAGGTGAGGTAGGCCCAGAAGGCCTGCTTTAGAGAGGAGCTCGAAGGAGCAGCCGCGGCGGGGCTTATAAACCAGTGCGGCTGCCCTTCGCTGGGCGAGGTAGGACTAAACTTCCTGCACCGCGGCTGTGGCAGCACGAGGCCTTTAGTCGCGGTTGGTGGCTTCAACCGCGACTAAAGGCCTGCGCTTCCTGCCGCTTCGGCTGGCCAAAAGTGACCTATAGTCCCGGTTGGTGGCTCCAACCGGGACTAAAGGGGGGCGCATATATATACAACAGTTCAATTTTTTTCAGTTTCTCTGCTTCTTCGACCACTACAAAGGACATCGCCGCGCCGCCAGGCTGCCCGGAAGCCGTCTCGCCACCCCCGACGCCGGCCACCCGCGCCTCCTCGCGCCGATCCCCGACACCGGACGCGCCCTCCTCCCCGAGCCCCGATGCCGCTCGCGCCTGCTCCTCCCCGAGCTCCTTGCCGCGTGCGCCGCCTGCCCCAACGCCGTCGCCGCCCCTGACTTGCCTCGCCGTCGTCGTCGCCCCGCTGTGAGCTCTCCCCCCCCCCTCTCCCCCCTCTCCCTCGCCCCCTGTCGCCATGGCCGCCCCTCCCCGAGCCCACACACACACACATATGCATGAACACACACACACACACACATTTTCTTAAGTTAATGATTTATATGTATTTTTGTATGTTTAATTAGTATATATGTATAGCAATTTTGACATTTTTCAGAAGAATTTTGACATTTTTTTTCACTAGATGATTAGATGTATAGAAAAAAGTTGAGGAATTTTGACATTTCAGGAATTAATTAGTATATAATGTATGTATAGACATTTGATCCAATGTATAGCAATTAGTATATGTATGTATACAATGTATAGAAAACATTTGAGTAATTTTGACCAAGCATAGAAAAAATCTGCATAGAAAAAAGTTGCATTTTTTAATGTTGTATTTGCAAAAGTTTGTTATGTATTTGCAAAATCAAGTGAAAAAGAATTACAAAAATCACAATCAAGCATTTAAAAAATGTTGAATTTGCATAGATCGAATTTGTTCTCGACGTCAACGATGCTCGGCCCACATCCTCGTCGTCGACTCGTTCGCGATGACGTCCTGCTTCAGAGGAGCCATGTCCGGGACTGGGCTCCGCCGGGCTGGCACTGGGAGGTGCCACCTTCCGGGGCATGCAGCTTGGTGAGGAACCGGGCTCCCGTCGTCGACCCGGAGCTTCTTTGGTGGCGTTCGTGTGGGCCACTTTCTGTGCGGAGGCAGCCGGCCCCGCCAGAGATGGTACGTCGCCGTGTCAGGGAGGAGGACGAGCACGTCCGTCGCTACATGGCTGCGTTGGACGTCAGGTTCTCCAATACCTGGCAGGTTCTTCAGGGATCTCACCCAAGCTATGATCATGTGATCGTTCCTTCTCTTTGGGTGTCCACCGCCCGCGCCTCAGGAACCGCGAGTGAAGTAGATTCTTCGATAGTATTCGATCTGTATTAGCTAGTGATGTTATATATATGATAATATTCGAGATGTATCAGTGATAATACTCGAGATGTATTCGAGATTATATTCGATAATATTCCAAATTATATTATTCGATAATATTCGAGATGATGTATTCGAGATTATACTCGATGATGCATATTATCTGGATTATTCGAGATGTATATATATTATCTACTATGATTCAGTTTTTCCTTATTGATTGCATGCATGCATTCTAATTTGAATACTAAATTGTTTTATCTTTCTTCTGGATTAGTTAAATAAAAGCTATGGACAATACCGGCAGAGAAGGAGAAGAGGCCCTGTTTGAGATCATACGCTCCCCGAGACCAGATGAGAATGAAGAAGATGACGGCTCGCAATATCTGAACAATACCGGTGAGGGTATGATATTCGATGAAGATGAACGAATAGATGAAGTCCAGAACAATGATGATGAAGGAAATATTGTTCTTCAAGTAACAAAGACCGGCGAGGTATATTTATATAAGGCATCTGGTGATCATCACATGTTTTAATTGATTTGTATATTTATATTAACGAATTGATCTTTCTTATTTTAGCCCTTCGGATCGAGCAAATCTTCTACAAGCAGTAGGACAGTTTGAGGCCCGGCCAAAAAGTAGAAGGCTGGCGTAAAGTACAACATCGATGCCATCAAACCTAATGGCGAACCGGATGAACCTAAGACGAATGCGAAGAAGTTCATTCATCAATGCAGAGTTATTGTCATGGACCAAATCCCAATCTCTGTTCAAGAATGGAAAAAGCCAGCAAAGGGAGATCCAAATGTTACTTTTGTCAACCAAAGAGCAAAAGATCTGCTTTGGGAATCGCTCATGTCACATTTCACCCTACCAGATCATTTGACAGATGTAGATCTGGAGAAAGTGAAGAACAGTGCTCTTAAGAAGATGGCGATAGCATTCAACAACCACAAGAAAAATATATGGGCCGCGTACGTCAAGGCAGGAAAGCAGACTCCAGAATTCAAGGGAACACTGGAGAAGGCAAGAGATCACTGGGACGCTTTCATGAACTTCAAGGAATCGGAAGTAGCTCAGGAACGGTCGAGAAAAAACAAGATTAATGCCGCGAAAAAGCAGTGGCACCATAAGCTGGGGCCAGGTGGCTACGAGGTGGCCCGGCCTAAGTGGGATCTCGCTGAGCAGGAGATGATGGATGCAGGGGTCACTCCAGTTACATTGAGTTGGCCCACCAGGTGCAGGACTTGGTTCTATGCCCATGGGGGGAAGTTGGACCCAAAGACAGGCGAGGTTTTGGAGCGGGCATGTCTTAAAGGAGCCAATGAAAGTTTACTTGTTGCAATAGAAGAGGCTCGAACGGGGGTGTTCACGCCCAACAGAGAGAACGATGAGCATACGCGCACCTTGAAGAATCCAGAACACCCGGGAAGAACACGAGGCAAAGGCATTGTTCCGTGGTTTGAGGGGTTTACGGACTGGAACACCGACTACTGAAGCCGTGCAAGAAAGAAGTAGCAGGAGGAGCAGAAGAGGAAGCTGGAGGAGGAGCAGTGGGAGCAGGAAGCAAACCGCCTTCGCATTGTAGAATCGAAGTACGCGGAGTTGGAACTCGCTTTCAAGCGGTAGCAGCAGCAGATCGACTCACTTAGCCAGGAAAGGGGGTCTCAGCAGTGGCAGCAGCTAGCGGATCCAGCATTGGATAGCACCGTCCCATCCATGCTGAGAAGCAGCGTGGGTTCCGCCCCGGGCGATGATGCACTGCTGGATAGATACCCCGTGGATGATATCAAAGACAGGACTGCTTGTGAGCTACACATGAAAGTGAAGAACATATCCATGAAGGTGGCGGACGTCTATGCTTTAGCAAATCCCCCTGAAGCAACCTTCCATTGCAATCCGATTCTAGCTGGCTATGCTCGTGTCGGGGTTGATGAAGTGATATCAAGATATTACGAGCTAGAGCTTGACATTCCTGGAGGTGAAGAGGAGCGCACACTAGGAGAGGCCATACATCGTATCATTCCATGGAAAAAGGATTGCATCGTCTTTCCAAGGCCACCGACTCCTGCTGCAACAAGTCTGCCACCGCGTCAGCCGACTCCTCCTCCTCCAAGTCTGGCGCCACGTCAATTGTCTCCTGCTCCTCCAAGTCCGGCACCGCGTCAGCAGACTCCCGCTCCTCCAAGTCCGCCACCGCGTCAGCAGACTCCTGCTCCTCCAAGTCCGCCACCGCATCAGCCCACTCCTCCTCCTCCAAGTCCGGCACCGCGTCAGCCGACTCCTCCTCCAATCCCGGCACCACGTCAGCCGACTCCTCCTCCAAGTCAGGCACCGCGTAACCCATCTTCGCCGCCTCAGCAACAACGGAAGAGAGGCGCCACAGCTATGGTGGCTAGCGGTACAACAGGAGGCAAGAAATTCAGATATGGTCCAAGCCTCAAGCCTCTTCTGAGGTTGCCTTATGACTTGACTGAAGAGGAAAACGAAGCGGAAGTGGCTGCCCAAGTGCAGGCCCATTTTGGACCGAAACCGCCCCCGCCGCCAGAGGAGAAAGTACCTGAGCATGTCATGCAACACTTTATTGCTATGGCTCAACCAGCTGTCAAGCATAGGGACTCAGACTATGAGCGCTTTATCAAGAAGTCATATCATGCACCAAAAAAGAAGGAGTCGAGCTCGAGCTTGAGCCAAGCAGCTGCCAAAAAAAGCGGGAAAACTATCCCCCAGCTAGGATAACAGGCGGTGCAATCGATCCCACCGCACATTGTACAAACACATGGGAGTACCGCCGATCAGCCGGTAATAACCGACGATCATAGAAGGCAGGCTCAAGAGGCCGGTGTCACTGTAGAACAACTCCTAGGCATCGAGGACTTCCAAACGTTTAAGGAGGAGGAACTAAAATGGAAATATGTCAGCGGCCAACCTCTGGTCAAGCCTGAGGAGGTCCAGCTTCTATCAAAGAGAATGTATGAATTGCATGAATGGTACCTGAGAGAAGTAAAGACCAATCGAGAGTCCCTCATGGTGATAGTCGAGGCAGAGCATTACTTCCATGAAAAAGATTTGTGGGTTGAGTTTCAATAAATGTTTCAGTTATTCAATCAAGACGCACTCGACAAATCTATCATCAGTTGCTATTGTCTGTAAGTGATTTCTTTCTGTAATTTAAGTCTCTAGCTAGCTGTAGTGCTCGTTCATTACCTATAATTATCCTCACTATATTCTTTTTTGTGGTATTATGCAGAATGAAGATGTATGAAATGAAAAAAGCTGGACGCTATGGCATTGGGTTCATTGACCCAAATACCATTAATTAAGAGACATGGTCACGTGAATATGATCGACCATACACAGAGAGAAGCTTGCTAGAGTTCTTGAAGTGACTAAATACCCAACCAGAAATACTACTTCCTTACAACTTCGGGTGAGTGTTACTATATCTTGTACTACAAATTCTGTTTTTGCTTACTAGATGTTAATAATAAGTGTAGTTGATGAGTTATGCACATGCCCGCTTAATTATACAAACGTGTGCGCATGCAGTTTCCACTGGATCTTGTTAATCGTTGAAGTTGACATGGGAAGAGTTTAAGTACTGTACTCACTATATAAAGACGTTAATGAATACGCAATCGTGAGGGGGATGGTTGGCAGGTAATTTCAATCATTATCGCACTATGTCGGCCTCTTTAGTTCATTTCCTGATATTATCAAATTAATAAACTCCTTTATTCATTTTCTTTGGCGGCGGACAGGGCTTGGCAAAAGTTCATCAAACAGGTTGACGGCGAATGGAAACAACAGCTGAAATGGGTGCGACCCAAGGTAATTAAGTACTACTAGCTACGTCTGCGCATCTCTTTAATTCTATTTTGATCAATACAATTATCATGCTTGATTAATTATTATCTGATTGAATTCTATTCTCGTAAAGGCTTTGAGGCAGGTGCCGGGGAATAATTTATGTGCGTACTACGTTTGTGAGAACATTCGCATGATGACGTCCGAAAGGAGCACATCTGACAGAGCACTTTGGGTACGTTTGCCAGAACACAATTCACAAATTTTATTTCATGATCTAATATATATACACACAACTAATATATTCATATTGATCTCCTTCTTTAATAAAGATGACGGAGATGCGGGATAAGCTCCTACCAACGGATCGCGTACGAGCAATTCAAGAGGAAATAGCGGGATTTTTGCTCGACCAGGTCATAGATCCCAAAAGAGAATACCATGACAAGCTGTAATGCCTCCATGTAATGATCTGCAAATTGCAGGAGAAATTATATATACCAAATTGTATATATATATATATATGTGTATGTGAATGGTCGTGCGTGAAATTCGATGATATATATATGATCGGTTCTACGAGAAATTCTATTTATATATATGCATAACGTGTACAATATGTAGTAGCGTAAAATTTGTTTGAAATGAAAAATAGTTAAATGGAAAACACAAAATTAAAAGAAAAAATAAACCATAAACTCATAAACCCCTAAACCTTTTAGTCTCGGTTTGTGTAACCAACCGGGACTAAAGTCCCCCAGCCCCCCGGCGCGGGCTCATGCCACGTGGTGGGCCTTTGGTCCCGGTTCGTGACGAACCGGCACTAAAGGTCCTTACAAACCGGGACAATAGCCCGATTCTGCACTAGTGATGTCCAACAATGTTGTTACCCATGAGATGTGTTTGCAACCAACTGCCGAAAGTCCTGATGTGTTCACATGTAATCCAGTCGTCAGACTGCTCTGGGTGTTTGCAGAGTAGAATATTCTTGTGTTGATTGACATACGGGGTCACCAAGGTAGAATTTTGTTGAACTGTGTAGTGTGCTTGAGCCCAAGAATGCCTGTCCCTACATATTATTGAATCTGCTCCTAGCGTGCCTTTTCCAGTTAGTCTCACCTCATACCACGATTGAGGGAGACCAATCGGCTTAAGGTCAGGAATGAAGTCAACACAAAACCCAATAATCTCCTCTGTTTGATGGCCCATGGAGATGCTTCCTTCTGGCCTAGCACGGTTACGAACATATTTTTTAAGACTCCCATGAACCTCTCAAAGGGGAACATATTGTGTAGAAATACAGGACTCAGAATGGCAATCTCGTCGACTAGATGAACTAGGACGTGCGTCATGATATTGAAGAAGGATGGAGGGAACACCAACTCGAAACTGACAAGACATTGCACCAAATCATTGTTTAACCTTGGTAGGATTTCTGGATCGATTACCTTCTGAGAGATTGCATTGAGGAATGCACATAGCTTCACAATGGCTAATCGAACGTTTTCCGGTAGAAGCCCCCTCAATGCAACCGGAAGCAGTTGCATCATAATCGCGTGGCAGTCGTGAGACTATAGGTCCTGGAACTTTTTCTCTGGCATATTTATTATTCCCTTTATATTCAACGATAAGCCAGCCGGGACCTTCATACTGAGCAGACATTCAAAGAAGATTTCCTTCTCTTCTTTGGTAAGAGTGTAGCTGGCAGGACCTTGATACTGCTTTGGATGTATGCCGTCTTTTTCGTGCACACGTTGCTGGTCCTCCCGTGCCTCTGGTGTATCTTTTGTCTTCCCATACATGCCCAAGAAGCCTAGCAGGTTCACACAAAGATTCTTCGTCACGTGCATCACATCGATTGAAGAGCGGACCTCTAGGTCTTTCCAATAGGGTAGGTCCCAAAATATTGATTTCTTCTTCCACATGGGTGCGTGTCCCTCAGCGTCATTCGGAACAGATTGTTCGCCAGGACCCTTTCCATAGATTACTTGTAAATCCTTGACCATATCAAGTATGGCATCACCAGTACGGAGGACGGGCTTCTTCCGGTGATCTGCCTCACCTTTGAAATGCTTGCCTTTCTTTCTTAAGGGAGAAATCGACGATGTCCCAGGTACACATTCTTCCTGCATTTGTACAAATATATACTTTCGGTATCGTCTAAACAGTGCATGCATGCGTGGTATCCCTTGTTTGTCTGCCCTGAAAGGTCACTAAGAGTAGGCCAATCATTGATGGTTACAAACAGCAACGCATCTAGGTCAAATTCCTCATGTTTATGCTCATGCCACAAACGTACACCTTTTCCATTCCACAACTATAATAGTTCTTCAACTAATGGCCTTAGGTATACATCAATGTCGTTGCCGGGTTGCTTTGGGCCTTGGATGAGCACTGGCATCATAATGAACTTCCGCTTCATGCACAACCAAGGAGGAAGGTTATAGATACATAGAGTCACGGGCCAGGTGCTATATAAGATTGCTGCTCTGCTCCCCAAAAGGATTAATGCCATCTGCACTTAAACCAAACCATACATTCCTTGAGTCACCTGCAAAGTCCCCCCACCTTCTCTCCATTTTTCTCCACTGCGACCCGTTAGTGGGTGCTCTCAACTTCCCGTCTTTCTAACGCTCTTCCTTGTGCCATCGCAACAACTTGGCATGCTCGTTGTTTCTGAACAGACGTTTCAACCTTGGTATTATAGGAGCATACCAGATCACCTTGGCAGGAACCCTCTTCCTGGGGCGCTCGCCCTCAACATCACCAGGGTCATCTCGTCTGATCTTATACCGCAATGCACCGCATACCGGGCATGCGTTCAATTCCTCGTACTCACCGCGATAGAGGATGCAGTCATTAGGGCATGCATATATCTTCTGCACCTCCAATCCTAGAGGGCAGACAACCTTCTTTGCTTCGTACGTACTGTCGGGCAATTCGTTATCCTTTGGAAGCTTCTTCTTCATTATTTTCAGTAGCTTCCCAAATCCATTGTCAGATACACCATTGTCTGCCTTCCATTGCAGCAATTCCAGTGTGGTACCGAGCTTTGTGTTGTCATCTTTGCAATTTGGATACAACCCTTTTTTGTGATCCTCTAACATGCGATCGAACTTCAACCTCTCATTTTCACTTTGGCATTCTCTCTGTGCATCAACAATGACCCGGCGAAGATCATCATCGGGCACATCGTCTGGTGCCTCTTGATCTTCAGCTTCCCTAGTTGCAGTGTCATCATCTTCTTCTTCTTCATTGTATTCCATCATAACCCCTCTTTCTCCGTGCTTGGTCCAAACATTATAGTGTGACATGAAACCCTTCACAAGCAGGTGGATGTGAATGGTTTTCAAGTTAGAGTGATCCTTCGTATTCCAACAGACAGTACATGGACAATACATAAAACCATTCTGCTTGTTTGCCTCAGCCACTTCGAGAAATTTATGCAGGCCCTCAATATACTCGGAGGTGCGTCGGTCACCGTACATCCATTGCCAGTTCATCTGCGTGCACTATACAATTAAGTGTATGAAAAACCATTACAGAACATCATGAATAGAGAAGTGACCAAATTAATACAAGTTCGTCATCTCATTAAAACCAAAGTACAATAGTGATCAAATGTTATTACTAAAAAAATAAATACATAAAGTTCATACATAGTTCTCATAGAACAACATATAGCTCTCTAGAGCATCTAATTAAAACATACATTGAAACTAGCATACAACTACGTAAAACATTTAAATGCAACAACAAATGCGATCATAATCGCAACTAAGGAAACAATTCATCCAACAGCATAATGATACCAAGCCTCATTATCAATGGCATATTTCTTTTTATCTTTCTAATCTTCAAGCGCATTGCATCCATCTTGATCTTGTGATCATCGACGACATCGGCAACATGCAACTCCAATTTCATCTTCTCCTCCTCAATTCTTTTTAATTTTTGTTTCAAATACTCATTTTCTTTTTCAACTAAATTTAACCTCTCGACAAAAGGGTCGGTTGGAATTTCCGGTTCACATACCTCCTAGATAAAAACATCTATGTCACGTTGGTCGACATAATTGTCATAAACACTAAATGAAAAAAATAGTTATAAAAGATAATATACCACATCCGAATCATAGACCGGACGAGGGCTGACGGGGGCGGATACCAAAACCATGGCACTATATAATAACAAAGAATAATAAAAGTAAGAAATTTATACAAGTATCTATCTCAATCATACAAGTAAGAATTTTTTCTTTTAAAAAGAAGATAAGAACAAGAGGCTCACCATGGTGGCGCCGGCGACGAGATCGGCGCCGGCGATCGACGAGAGTGAGGACGGGGACGGAACGGGATGGACCACCAAACCTAGACAAATATTGGGGAAAATGGAGCTTGGAGGTCGAGCTTGGAGAGGAGAAAGCTTAAGCGTGGCTTGGGCATTTCATCGAACACCTCATGTGCATAGAAGGTGAGAGCAGAGCAGCACGCTTCTCCCACACGCCGGCCGGCCAAAAAACAGAGGAGTGAGCGGGCAGGGGCGAGCATATATATAGGCATCTCTTTAGTCCCGGTTTGTGGCTAGAACTGGGACAAAAGGCTGACCTTTAGTCCCGGTTCCAGCCACCAACTGGGACTAAAGGGGCTGCGCCAGGAGCGAGGACCTTTAGTCCCGGTTCGTGTCTGGAACCGGGACTAAAGGGGTCAGACGAACCGGGACTGGTGCCTGCCGAGGCCTGGCCGGTGTCCTGGCCTCACGAACCGGGACTGATGCATCCATTAGTCCCAGTTCATGACACGACCGGGACTAATGCAATTATTTGGCCTGGACCAAAGCCCTGTTTTCTACTAGTGACATGTCATTCTCAGTAATGTCCCTAATGGAAAAAAAGTCCCCACACTGCCCTCGCCCCTCTCCTTCTTCCTCCCGAGAGCGCTGCCTCCTCTCCCTGAGTCGCCGACAGGTGAGGCAAGCAGGAAAGGGTGCGACCCGACCTCGACCATCCGTCGCGGCTGAGGGCGTGGCGGTGTGACCAGGCCTACATAGGAGCTCTGTAGTGACCCAAGCATCACCAAGGCACGGTGGGGAGGCATGCAGGACAGGAACACGACAGCGACGATGCCCTCAGTGGTTGAGTGCGTGGCTGCGCGACCTAACCTCGATTACGAGCTCGGCAGCGACGTCAGCTTCACCCAGGCGTAGCGGGGGATGCTAGCTTCAATAGCGTGGCGGCGCACCCAACCGGAATCTACGCCAGGATCTTCCCCAGCCGCACGCTGTACCGTGGCGCACCCACCAGGAGCTCAGCGGCGACCCAACCTTCACAATGGCACATCAGGTTAGAGCTCCGATGGATTCGGCAACGAGCTCGCCGGCGGCGGGCAAGCATGGGTTTAGCCAGACAGCGTTGAGGCAGGGATGAGCTCACCGGCGGCAAGCAGGGACCTGATTGCTTTTTTTAAAAAGTTATATGGACCGGATTGCTTGTTAAAAAAGTAATAGGGACTCGATTGCTTTTTCTAAAAAGTTACAGGGACCTAATTGCTTATATTGAAGGGACCGACATATGGGCTCCACCTGTCATAACCGTCAGACTAACTGTCAAATCGAACGGTGTTGACTTTTATGCCACATCAGGCCTGATGGGTGGGCCTTTCATGTTATAATAACGATTAAAAATTAACCATTCAGTCACTTAGGTTTTTCGGAACAGCTGACCAAAATAGTGGTAGCATTTTGGGATTAAGAAAAGAGGTAGTTTTTCGTAACCCTATCCCGTAATTTTGTAGTTTTTTGCAATTTACTC
This sequence comes from Thinopyrum elongatum, assembly GCA_011799875.1. NCBI lineage: Eukaryota > Viridiplantae > Streptophyta > Magnoliopsida > Poales > Poaceae > Thinopyrum > Thinopyrum elongatum. Next base: position 121,361 of record JAAAXO010000624.1, on the reverse strand, counting down.
TCTAATTTGACTTTGCTATTACCGCACGTACTCCGTGTGTGTGTGTGTGTGTGTGTGTGTGGTGTTGTTGTTGTGTGCATCCTCACTGCGCAGAGACCGGTTGTGTGTTCATTCTATTTCTATTCTCTTCATGCATCATTTTGAGCCAATTAAATCCATCTTTTTCAAAAAAGAACATTAAAGTTTTCTACAACCTAGTTAATCAAAAGGCACGTGAACAGGGTTCAACAACATACAGAATCTGTCATTCACAGAGTACAACCGTGGAAACAGAACCAGTATGGAAAAATAATGGAATGTCAAGCTTGTGACTAGGTTAATCTGCATCAGAACACTTCTATTCTAAAGATTGTATACTTGCACAGTTGGGCGAACATCCAACAACGGCTCAAAACTAATGTACAAGTTGTTGAGATTGATTCCTACAAAGTTTCTTACAGTGAATGAAATTGATTTATTTATTCCAAGGCACCAAGGTTATGATCATAACCAGACTTGTTATTTTATTATCTATCCAGGCAATCTTTATTAATTTTGCAAGAAACACATGATCTATAGGGAGGGGCGTTTTGGCTCTCAGGTCCAAATGATACTGAAATCTGGACCACAAAGCAAGTCCTATAGATCTATGCAGATACTTCAAATGCTCATCGAGGCTTGCATCTGTCCATTTGTTTTTGGCCTTGCTCTTTACAAGTTCGAGTGTGAAACTCAAGCAGGTCACCTCGGGATCGCAACTGTCATACAATGGAGTATTCGAGTCTACCTCCAGTTGCGCCAGCTTGGCCTCCTCCCTTGAATCAGATCTGTCGCTAGTCGTACTCTTGCGAAGCAGGTCTCGAACATGAGGGTCCAGCACAACTGAACTTAGTCGCGTCGAAGATTGTGGCGTATCCGCCTCTTCTCCGCCATGTCAGGCCTCTTCTCAGCCCTGTACGTTCTCTTCCCCGCTGTGTATGGCCTCTTCTCCTCCGCCATGTCCTGCGCCCTCAAACTCTACGGGTCCATCATCGTCGGTCATCTCATCGTCTAGCCCTATGACGTTATTGCCCGCCATGTGGACATCCTCATCATCATCTTCAATTATCCACCGATTATAGCCGTCCATGAAACCATGCATGAGTAGGTGCGCCTTCAAACTGCCACGGTCATGACGATTAGTTTGCATCTTCTACACGGACATATAATCCCAGTCTGGTTATTTGAATACATGTCGTGCATCGCGGATCGCAACCATCTTTCCACCACCCTTCCACTAACCTTCATGATTGCCTACGTGGTATAATAAGCAAAAGAATTATTACCATGCATGCATATATATGCATATATCAATGTCATACAAAAATTCAGCATGCCCTTCCCTACAAATAGGGCATATAGAGTTGCCGAAATTCACCGAAACGGAAGTAAATCGACATTTCGGCAAAACATAAGCAACTCATGTCACGCACGATCCGACAAATACACATAGGCGACAACTCATGCCAGACGCACATTCCCACCATCATAGCGCAAACACACATATTTTCATTCTTGCAAAGCACAACTTTTTACTCACCTATCGTCCCGAGAGAGGGATCGATCGAGCACATGTACGGTAGATGGCCGGTGCCACTATCTAGGGATCGAAAGTAGTAGGACAAAGATGCATGGTAGATCTAGTTGGAAGGAGATGCTCTACCTGACTAGTGGAGAGGGAGGGATAGCTAGCTTGTGAGACAACGGTATGAGTGGGAAAGGGAAGGAGGGAGAGACAAATAAGGTAAGGAAGAAGCTAGAGAGAAAGAGAGGTCATTAATGGAGGAGATGGTGGATGGGGGCATTAATGGGGAGAGAAGAGAGGAAGGAGAAGGATAGAGGAGGGAAAGGGGAGGGGGAGGGTGGGAGGGAAAAGGTGACAGATACACGTAGCAGTAGCGCTGGAAGCCAAAGAGCGCTACTGCTAAGCTCCATAGCAGCAGCGCGTGTCGGCGGCCCAGCGCTGCTGCTAATCGGGGCCCACCTGCTGGCACCATGCACACAAAGCGGTAGCGGTGGGCCACCGACACGTGCTACTGCTACGGGATTAGTAGTAGCATTGGTTTACGCCAACCGCTACTACAATGGGCAGCCCTGGTCGATGGCGATGGGACCACTAAGCAGTAGCGCTGCCTGGTTGTCCCGCGCTACTGCTACTTTACTACCTGCAGTGCTGGTCCATGCAAGGCGCTACTACTAAGTAGCAGTAGCGCTGCTTCCCCAAACCGCACTACTTCTAAGAATCTATCTATAAGCTTTCTCCTAGTAGTGGCCTATCTTAATGGCTATAAAGAAAGAGATTGTTGGGAGACAACCCGATAGTTATTATTTTCTTTTTCTTTGAGTGTTCACACAATTATGCTACTGTTATGGTTGTGTTTTTGTGTTTTAGTTAGTGCTTGTGCTAGGTAAGGCCTTTGTGATGATTTAGATGATAGTTGATTTGATTCTGTGAAAAAAAACAGAAACTTTTGCGCCCAGTTCTGGAATTTTATAAATTCACATGAACGTGCTTTTGATCTGAATTTTTTTACACATGATTGATATACAAATTGCCCACGTTGTCCTAATGTTTTAGAAATTTTGGGATTATTGAAATATAGTCAATTTTCAGATTGCTATAGACTATTCTGTTTTAGACAGATTCTGTTTTCGTTGCATAGTTTGCTTGTTTTAATGAATCTATGGATTGTATCGGTGGGTATAAGTCATGGAGAAGTTTGAATGAAGTAGGTATTGTGCAATAATAAAATATGAATGGGTTCATAACAGTACCTAAAGTTTGTGATTTGGTTGTTATACTAAGGGCGTGTTCGGGAGCCCTCCGTGGCCAAAAAATCCTCAACTCCGTCGCCACCAGTCCAGCTCCAGCTTCTCACCATCGATCCGGGAGCGATCCATCTTTTCGGTGTCGTGGCTTATCGCTCACACGAGAGAGCGAGCAGGAAGCCCATAAATTCGCCCCTTTTGGCCCATCAGTAGCAGGCTGACAATCCAAAAGGTTTGGCAAAGAAGGGTTGGGCCCTAGGCCTGGTCAGGAATGGAGGTTGGAGGACATGCGTGACGGGATGGCCAGCGAGGCTCGATCGAACCGGTACGAGCGATTTCACTTCGCGGTGGAACCTTGGTGTAATATCTCACAACTCCCGCTTCTCAGTTTTCATGGAGCTCCAGATTTCCAACTCTGTAACTCCAGGAAATTTGCACGTAGCAAATCGCCAGCTTCCCTCCCGAATAACCAGGAGTTGGAGCGTTCGGGGCAAATCCAGATCTGGAGTCGATGGATTTAGGAGTTGGAGGGCTCCCGAACAGGCCCTAACGGATCTCACAAAGGTTTTTGTTATGTTTTGTATCCTGAAGTTTTCATGTTTTGGGTGAGATCGCGATGGATGAAGGAACAAAGAGTGGCAAGAATCTAAGCGTGGGGATGCCTGAGGCACCCCAAGGTAATATTCAAAGAGACCCAGGCATCTAAGTTTGGGGATGCCCCGAGTGGCATCCCCTCTTTCGTCTACCAACCATCGATAAATTACTTGAAGCTATATTTTTATTCATCACATGATATGAGTTTTTCTTGGAGCGTCATGTATTATATTAGTCTTTGCTTTGTTTGCTTCTTAGTTTGCCACAATCATCTTTGCTGGACACACCTTTTTGATAGGGACACACATTATTCATGATTTGTTAGAATACTCTTTGTGCTTCACATATATCTTTCGAGCTAGGCAGTTGCTCTAGTGCTTCACTTATATCTTTTACAGCACGACAGTGGTTATATATTGAAGAAATAGTTGCACTCTCATGCTTCACTTATATCATTTTGATAGTCTTATAAAAGTAATGGCAATATTCACGGGTTGTGAAACTGATCCTAATATGATAGGTATTCAAGAAGGCTATAATAAAAGCTTTCATGTAGATCACTGAATATGATAAGTTTGATACCTTGCAATAGTTTTACGATATTAAGATGGTAATATGTGGGGGTATTGGTGAATTATTGTGGTTTAGTAAGAATATTGGTGTTATGGTTTGTGATTCCCGAAGCATGCACATATAGTCTCTCGTCATGCTAAGAAGTTGGAGCATGATTTATTATTGATTGTCTTCCTTATGAGTGGCGGTTGGGGACGAGCGATGGTCTTTTCCTACCAATCTATCCCCCTAGGAGCATGCCTAGTAGTACTTTGCTGCGAGGGCTAATAAACTTTCGCAATAAGTATATGAGTTCTTTATGACTAATGTGAGTCCATGGATTATACGCACTCTCACCTTTTTGCAATTTGCTAGCCTCTTCGGTACCCTGCATTGCCCTTTCTCACCTCGAGAGTTGGTGCAAAATTTGCCGGTGCATCCAAACCACATGATATGATATACTCTATCACACATAAGCCTCCTGATATCTTCCTCAAAACAGCCACCATACCTACCTATTATGGCATTTCCATAGCCATTCCGAGATATATTGCCATGCAACTTCCACCATTCCATTTTTATGACACACATCATCATTATCGTATTGCTTTGCACGATAATATAGCTGGCATAGTATTTCTGGCTCAGCCACCGTTCATCATTTTTTATACATGTTACGCTAGATCATTGCACATCCTGGTACACTGCTAGAAGCATTCATATAGAGTCATATTTTGTTCTAGAATCGAGTTGTAATTTTGAGTTGTAAGTAAATAGAAGTGTGATGATGATTATTACTCGTTATTAGAGCATTATCCCAGTGAGGTAATAAAAAAAAGAGGCCGAAAAGAGCCCAAGAAAAAAAGAGGCCAAAAAGAGCCCACCAAAAAAAGGAAAAAAATGAGAGAAAAAGAGAGAAGGGGCAATGTTACTATGCTTTTCCACACTTGCTTCAAAGTAGCACTATGTTTTTCATATACAGAGTCTCCTATGCTTTCATTTTCATATACTAGTGGGAATTTTTCATTATAGAACTTGTCTTGTATACTCCAATGATGGGCCTCCTCAAATGCCCGACGTCTTCATGAGCAAGCAAGTTGGATACACACCCACTTAGTTTTATTTTTGAGCTTTCATACACTTATAGCTGTTAGTGCATTCCTTGCATGGCAATCCCTAGTCCTAGCATTGACATCGATTCATGGGCATTTCCATAGCTTGTCGATTCGGCTTGTTGATGTGAGACTTTCTCCTTTTTTGTCTTCTCCACAGTATCTCTACCGCCGTATTCTATTCCACTCATAGTGCTATATCCATGGCTTGCAGTCATGTCTTGCGTGGGGGTTGAAACAGATGATGCTCGTTAAAAAGTATGAACCAATTGATCGGCTTGTCATCAGGGTTGTGCATGCTAAATACTTTATATTAAGAAGATGGAGCGTGACAAGACTATATAATTTTGTAGGGATAACTTTCTTTCGCATTTTTATTTTGAAAGGCATGATTGTTTGTTAGTATGCATGAGTATTGATGTCTTTATATCAAGTTATAGAGTATTGCTTTGAATCATTCAGATATTAATATTCATACCTAAAAAGAGATTAAATTATAGATAAGTTAGGTGGCATTCCACATCAAAAATTCTATTTTTATCATTTATCTACTCGAGGGTGAGCAGGAATTAAGCTTGGGGATGCTGATACCTCTCGAACGTATCTATAATTTTTTATTGTTCCATGCTATTATAGTATTAATCTTGGATGTTTTATAGGCAATTATATATCATTTTCTGGGACTAACCTATTAACTCAGCGCCAAGTGCTAGTAGCTATTCTTTGCCTGTTTTTGTTTTTCCAGGAAATCAGTACCTAACAGAGTCCAAATGCTACGAAACTTTTTGATGATTTTTTTCTTGACAAAAGAGACCATGGAAGCATTAGGAGGAGGCCAGAGGCAAAGGAGTGGGACACAATGCACCTAGGCGCACCTAGGTACCTTGTGGGCCCCTCATTTCTCCTTTTGACCTAATTCCGGCTCTATAAATTCTCTAAAATTGGGAAACCAACAGAGAGCCACACAAACACTTTTTCCGTCGCCACAAGTCTTTGTTCTTCCGCGGTCCCATCTAGAGGCCTTTTCTGGCACTCTTCCGCAGGGGGAATCAATCACGGAGTGCTTCTACATCAACCATGCTGCCCTTCCGATGATGCGTGAGTAGTTTACCACAGACCTACGGGTCCATAGCTAGTAGCTAGATGGCTTCTTGTCTCTCTTTGATCTTCAATACAATGTTCTCCTTGATGTTCTTGGAGTTCTATTCGATGTAATCTTCTTGTGCGGTGTGTTTGTTGGGATCCGATGAATTGTAGGGTTATGATCAGATTATTCACGATAATTATTTGAATCTTTTCTATATTCTTATATCCATGAATATTATAGCTTTGTATTTCTTTCTGATCTATCAGTTTGGTTTGGCCAACTAGATTGATTTATCTTGCAATGGGAGAGGTGCTTTGTAATGGGTTCAATCGTGCGGTGATCTATATCCTAGTGACAGAAGGGGACAAGACACATATTTGTGTTGTTGCCATTAAGGGTAAAACGATGGGGTTTATTCATATTGCTTGAGTTTACTTTGTCTACATCATGTCATCTTGCTTAAGGCGTTACCGTTATTTGTGAACTTAATACACTAGATGCATGCTGGATAGTGGTCGATATATGGAGTAATAGTAGTAGATGCGGGAAAGAGTCGGTCTACTTTTCTCGGACGTGATGCCTATATACATGATCATTGCCTTGAATATCGTTATAACTACGCGCTTTTCCATCAATTGCCCAACAGTAATTTGTTTACCCACCGTATGCTATGTTCAAGAGAGAAGCCTCTAGTTAAAACTATGGCCCCCGGGTCTATCTTTATCATATATGAAATCCAAAAATACTTTGCTGCAATTTATTTACCATTATTTTATTTTGTGTTTTTTGTTTATCTATCTACCATTATCAAATTTGATCATTTCAATTGACCGCCAAGAGATTGCCAACCCCTTGTTTTCGTTGGGTGCAACTATTTGTTCTTTTGTGCGTTGGTGTTGTTCACGAGGTCTTGGGTGGTTCTCCTATTGGATTGATAACCTTGGTTTTTAACTGAGGGAAATACTTATCTCTACTCTACTGCTTCATCCTCTCCACTTCGGGGAAATTCCAACGCAGCTCACAAGTAGTAGTGACAATTCCCTTTGTTGGATTTTCCGCTTGCTGGATTTGCATCGATGGCTGATGCAGTTCCTCGTAGTTTTTGGTTTTATCTTTTAACAGACTGGTGCTTGTAGTTTGCTGCTGGTTTCCCTTGATGGAAATCGGAGGGGGAAACCCTTCTTTGATTAAAAAAAGCACAAAGAAGGGCCAAATTTTCGGGATATCGACCGGCAGCAAATTCAGAAGATCAGTGACATCAAACACGAGCATAGTGTGATTGCATAGTGGTGCGCGCTGCCGGTGCCAGTGGAGGATGATTGCTATCATCAGGAACTGCCCATTTACTGCAGATTGGCATGTGTTTTGCTTCTATTCCGAAGGGGTAAACAAACAAACAATTAGTAGGCGAGAGTTTGTATTTCTATCTCTTACTCTGTTTTTTGTGGCTCTGTTGTTCCTCTATTTCTTCCAAAGCAGAGGAAGGAAAAAATGGCTCAAATCATCCTACACACTCAAGACTGTTCTGCCATTCAGCTCTTGTATGTAATCATAGTTTGCCACTGATGTGGAACATAGCAGAGTGATTCGCAAACCCCTTCTTCATGGACAGTTAATGTTCAGCTTCATCTGTTGATAGTTAATGTTTGTATTACAGACACATATAATCTATGATTCATTCACCTCACTAACTGTATTCTTTGGCCATACCATTCACATCCAATAAATTATAACTGAAACTGCACGATGTTAAACTCTCTTTATGGATGGATCTGCACCTTGGTTAACTAGACTGATTCACGATTACTACCATTTCCTATTGGCTATGTTTGGAACCAGAAAAGTATACTCAATGAGAAGGGCCTTCCCTTTAAGTTGACATACTCGTTGTTGGGAGGAAGCACACAATTGAATAACAAAACCTGCCCGTGGGATATTTGCTGCATTGAGGCTGAAGAAGAAAGACATTTCACTTTTCTCGTATTCTGAATCTTGAAGTTCATGGATACCCAAGTTGATACACAACCACAAGAATAGATAGGCAGGTTTGTCATGAGTACAGTACAAGTCAGTCGCCTCGCTAGATATACTTGATCTAGCTGCAAATTAATTCTACCCTTTTATCCTAGTAAAGTAGAAAGAATATACAGGACAAACTGCATTCACATATTTTTTTTCTTTGAAAAAGAGGATAGCCCCCGGCCTCTGCAATGAGCCGAGTATTCAACAAATTCTTACAAAATAAATACATGAATCAACCCAAAGCCTCATTCCCGACGAACATTGTCGCCGTACCTACAAGCTTGATGATGTGGCCTGACCTCGCGCCAATGCACACCATGTAATCCGGTGGCCTCATCAAGCGGCTCGACGGGTAGCCAGTAGCACCAACCGGTCTAGCAAATTCTCAGCGCACACAGCATGCGCACGCTCTATAATCCCCCACCGCCATCTTCCTCCGTCCCATCTCCAGGAGTGATCAATGCATCTTGCTTGCCAGACTCTTCTGTCATCAATGTCCCAATGATGCCAGGAAGCACGCGCCTGTCAACACGCGTCCAACACTGGGACCCCACTTCACCACGCAGCCAAGACCTACCCTTGGAGCATTTTAATGACTGGATCAATCACTTGGAACTGTTTTTTAGAAAAGAGGCTAGCGCCCGGCTTTAAATGAATAAAGCCCTTACAACGAACAGCACAATACAACACAGAAGGACAAAGCAAAGAAAAAACTCCAGCAAGATACATGGGTGCCTAGAGGCACCAACAAAGCTCAAAAAGAAGAAAGCTAGACATTGGAGCCCTTATACATGCTCGAAACACCAATGCTGCGAATGGAGCTGGCTCGAGAAGAAGATCAGCTGACAAAGGAGGTTATGACAATGCCATCACCTGGGCGCCCAACAGACTAGCACCATCATGTTCCATTGCCAGGAGGAGCCCCTAGCTCCTCGCCCCGGCTCGAGAGGTGCCGCACCGTCGGACAATGGAGTGTTCACCACCCTAGAACGCGGATGGGGACTAGGACCAGGACACCAAATGAAGGTCTTCTAGCATAACCACCTCGTCGAAACAAGCTCCATGCGAGAGCACCACCGTCGAGGCAAGCACCCAACACACGACTAGATGAAGTTGTCGTTCACAAAACTCACCCCAGCACCCAGCAACCTAGGACCTTGCTCACGACACGGAGCATCCAAGGACGACACGACGCTGATACATCTCCAATGTATCTATAATTTATGAAGTAGACATGCCATGTTTATAATAATTTAATATGGTTTTGGTATGATTTGAATGGAACTACTAACCCGGACTAACGTTGTTTTCAGCAGAACTACCGTGGTGTTGTTCTTTGTGCAGAAATAAAAAATTCCAATTCCCAAGAATCACATATATTCCAAAATAAATCTCTGTAAATTTTTATCGCGTTTGGACTTCATTTGGTATGGATATTCTGCGAACAAAAAACATGCAACAAACAGGAACTGGCACTAGGCACTGGATCAATATGTTAGTCCCAAAAATAATATAAAAAGTTGCCAAAAGTATATAAAAGTTGTAGAATATTGGCATGAAACAATCAAAAATTATAGATACGACGGAGACGTATCAGCATCCCCAAGCTTAATTCATGCTCGTCCTCGAGTAGGTAAATGATAAAAAAGATAATTTTTGATGTGTAATGCTACCTAACATAATCTTGATCATATAATCTAATCATGGCATGAATATTAAGACACGAGTGATTCAAAGCAATAGTCTATAATTTGACATAAAGACAATAATACTTCAAGCATACTAGTAAAGCAATCATGTCTTCTCAAAATATCATGGCTAAAAGAAAGTTATCCCTACAAAATCATATAGGCTGGCTATGCTCCATCTTCACCACACAAAGTATTTCATCATGCACAACCCCGATGACAAGCCAAGCAATTGTTTCATACTTTTAATGTTCTCAAGCTTTTTCAACTTTCACGCAATACATGAGCGTGAGCCATGGATATAGCACTATAGGTGGAATAGAATATGATGGTGGTGGTTGTGTGGAGAAGACAAAAAAGGAGAAAGTCTCACATCGACGCGACTAATCAATGGGCTATGAAGATGCCCATCAATTGATGTCAATGCAAGGAGTAGGGATTGCCATGCAACAGATGCACTAAGAGCTAGAAGTGTATGAAAGCTCAAACTGAAAACTAAGTGGGTGTGCATCCAACTTGCTTGCTCACGAAGACCTCGGGCATTTGAGGAAGCCCATCATCGGAATATACAAGCCAAGTTCTATAATGAAAAATTCCCACTAGTATATGAAAGTGACAACTCAAGAGACTCTCTATATGAAGAACATGGTGCTACTCTGAAGCACAAGTGTGGTAAAAGGATAGTAACATTGCCCCTTCTCTCTTTTTCTATCATTTTTTTTTTGTTTTCTCTTTTTTTTTTCTTTTTTTTCGGGCTCTTTTTGTCATCTTTTTTTATTTTTTTATTTTTCGTCTAGAGTCTCTACCCGACATGTGGGGGAATCATAGTCTCCATCATCCTTTCCTCACTGGGGCAATGCTCTAATAATGATGATCATCACACTTTTATTTACATACAACTCAATATTACAACTCGATACTAGAACAAAATATGACTCTATATGAATGCCTCTGGCAGTGTACCAGGATGTGCAATGATCTAGTGTAGCAAAGATATCAAAAAACATACAAGCCATGGAAGTATCATGCTAGCTATCTTACGATCATGCAAAGCAATATGACAATGAATGCTCAAGTCATGTATATGATGATGATGGAAGTTGCATGGCAATATATCTCGGAATGGCTATGGAAATGCCATAATAGGTAAGTATGGTGGCTGTTTTGAGGAAGATATAATGAGGCTTATGTGTGATAGAGCGTATCATATCACGGGGTTTGGATGCATCGGCGAAGTTTGCACCAACTCTCGAGGTGAGAAAGGGCAATGCACGGTACCGAAGAGGCTAGCAATGATGGAAGGGTGAGAGTGCGTATTTTTCTTTTCCTTTTATTGAAACATTAAAGTAAAGAGACAAAACACAAACTACTCTTTATTATATATCTCGAACAAGATTACATCGATAGATAGATCACTAAGAAAACACTCGAAAAGAAAGGATCGAACTATACTTTTATTCAACTAAATCATAGGAAAACTAAAGATCGAACTAGAATAGATAAAAGCAAAGATAGGGATGATGATACGATACCAGGACACGTCCCCCAAGCTTGGCACAAGCCAAGGGGAGTGCCCATACCATGAACTCAAGTCTCCTTTGGTGATGAAGAAGGTGGTGGTGATGATCTGGTAACGCTCTTATCCTTCCTCAGCTTACGCTTGAGGATGTAATTTTTCTCCTTCAAGTCATCAATCTCCTGCTCAAGTTCTAGTACCCTTTTGCATAATTCCTGCTTATTTTCCTCCAAGAGGCGAAAAGGGATAAACTGGATCTTAGGTTTCTTTGCTTTATTAGGGAGACTTGATTCCTAAATTCCAGGTGCATGTCCCCAGGTTGAGGTAATGGGACTTCATCTTCCTCTGAGCTTGTCTCCTCCTTCTCCTTCGGCTTATAGTCTTCTTCTTCTTCTGTGGTCCAACCATAATGTACCACATCTCCACCTTGGGGTTTGCAATATAATCAGCAACATAGCTCTCACCCTCCGAGTCTTGAGATGACATATATTCAGATCTGCCAGAAAGCAGCAAGAAAGAAAAACAGAAGATTTCTCCGCGATACGGAAGTCAATGCATTCGGGGGGTATATAAAGATTTTTTATCTTGGGAAACAAGCAAGCGGGAGAAAAATGGAGTCCGAAAGGTAACCGAGGTGGGCACAACCCACCTGGCCGCGCCAGGGGGCCCTGGCGCACCCTGGTGTCTTGTGCCCCCCTCGGGTGCCTTCCTGGTTGTTTCTTATTTTCCTAATTTTTAGTATATTCCAAAACTGACAGAAAATATTTTTGCGGATTTTTCGGAGTCCGTTTACTTACCGTATCACGTACCTCCTGTAACATCCCTAGATCATCACCCTGTTGTTAAGCTCATCAAACTTCCATGTCATCATGATCCTCTTCATGAAATTTTCATCAGGAAATAATTCAACTTCAATTCAAAACTCACAATGCAAGTCAAATAATTACTTCTTCAAACAGCAAATCAAAAATGTTCATAGTGTTGCAAATAATCCCAAAGCTCTAATAAAAATAAAAGCAACATTTATTAAATTTCCAAATTTACCCTAACATCCACAACAGTAGCAAAATAGCCTCAAATTAATTCATTATCATTTAAATCAAATTCAAATAAATTCCAACAACTCCTAAACTTGTTGTGGCAGTAAGGATTAATGCATACTAATTATTGGGGCCAGTCACTTATTTTACAAAAGTCAAATGTAGTAAAAAGAAAATGCAACAGAAAAGAATAAAAGAAAACAGAAAAGTAAGAAATAAAGAAAAAGAAAAGGGGCTACTATTGGCTAGGCCTTAGTGCACAGCGTGCAGGCCCAGCCCAACAGAGCCGCCATCGTCTCCCTCCTCCCCGTGTCACCACGCGCGCGCGCGCGTCTGACGCCGTTCGTCGTCGCCACCGCACCCGCTAGCCATCCTGCGTCGCTACAGCGCCGCCGAGAGGATAAGAGGAAGCTCGTCGGCCTCCCTGTCATCCTCATCCACTTCCCTTCCTCCATAGTCACTCCCCCTCTCGATCCCAACCCTGCCCAACGTGGTCGTCGCCGTCGCCGCATCGATCCCACGGCCACCGGCGGCCCCGCGCTCGCTAAACCTGCCTGCAAGCTCCGCCGCGGACGGCTCCTTCTTCTGGTGGCCTTAGCTGGAGCTGGGAGGTCCTGCAGCGCCGGATACCCCTCGTCCCCGTTCGCTTCGGTCACCGGCGAACTCCGGCGACCCCGACCTCCTCTACTGCTCCTAAACCTCCGCCGGGCGACCGTGTGCCTGATCGGTGAGCCTCTCCTCCTTTCCCCTCTCCTCCCCGAGCGTATCCATCGCCGTGGCTGTCGCTCCACTTGTGCCCGAACGCGCTGCTGTCGACGAACTCGCCGCCGTGGCCTCCGTCACAGTCACGCGCGGCTGAGCCCAGCATCGAGCTCCTGGAGCTCGTGCGAGCTCAACGCGATCCCTAGCGCGCTTCCCTGTGCCGTGCAGTGCTGGATCCACTGACGCCCGACTCCGCGTCCGCCGGCGACGATCTAGCGCTCGGCTCCGGCCATTTTAGCTCGCGTTAGTGACGTAGATCGACGCGGGAAGCTGTCCCCGTTCGAACGAGACCAACTGCCGTCGTTTTGGGCGCCGGACGGCGATTTCCGACGAGGTTCGTGGCTGTGCCGCCGCGAATTTGGTCGCCGGCGTCGCTCCGGCGCCGACGCCGACGTGGCACACCTGGGGCCCACCCTTGGGTCACAGCCAGTGGGGCCCCTGGGCCCAGTAGACTTGGTTGACCCAGTCAACTGTGCTGACTAGGCGTCCCCAGCCACTGACAAGCGGGCCCCACCGTAGAATTAAGTTAATTAAAATGTTTTTATAAATGAAACTAATTAGTTTAGCTATACCGACACTGACATGTGGGGTCCAGTAGTTAATTAACCTTAGTTTAGTTAAATTTAAACTTCTGTTAGTCCCCTGTCTATGACAGGTGGGACCCACTAGTCAGTTTGACCAGTCAAACGAGGCAGCTGGATGCTGACGTCATGCTGGCGTAACGCTGTTGCAATAAGTCATTTCTGTTAATTAAATTAAATCCAGAAAATGTTATAATCTTTGAAAAATCATAGAAAATAATCCGTAGCTCAGATCGAAAAACTTTCTACATGAATGTTGCTCAGAACGATGAGACGAATCTGATCATGTCGTCTGTTTCCAAGTCGGAACCCCCTACGTAGGAGAACCCGTAACTTTGAGCCCGATTCCGGTAGATGAATAGTGCATATACACCGGTTAACAAATCCCACTTTAATCCTAAAATAACTAAAATGACTTAGACATATCTTTAGGCAACCCTGCACTGCACGTTAGCACAGCATGCTCTGTGTTACATATACTTGATGTGTATTTATTTGTTTCCTCCCCATCTTCTCTCTCGTTAGACCCCAACACCGACGTCGTCCCAGAGACCGACACAGCTCAGGAGCCCGACGACACCGTTGACGAGCTTGCCTTTGCCGCAGAGCAACCAGGCAAGCACCCCCTTTTTCAACATGCCTATATCATCTATTCTATTCTCTCTTATGCTTGCATTAGAATTGCTGTTGTTACTGTTATCCTATATCTGCTGCATAACCTGTTTATTGTAACCTGCTTTTGTTACCTTCCGGCTTATCCTAAACTGCTTAGTATAGGCTGGGTAGAGACCCATCTGAGACCCCCACTTTATACCTACTGCCCCGCTGGATTCTCAGAAGACTCGATCAACGGGATTGAAGACCAGGCCCCGGCACCGCACATCACTTCCACCCTTAGTTGCTCGACACTACTAGGTTACTATCGAGTGCCGAGGGTGATACCTCATCAGCACTTCTGATGTTAACCTTGTAGGTTAGTTTATCGGTTATGGTCATCGAGGGTGATTCCTCCTTCACCATTCCCGTTAACGACATTGTCGTGCAACTCCTCAAGAGTGGACCTCGAGGGTGATTCCTCCTTCGTTCATCGTGACAATAACTTCAGGTGGAATTCCTTCGACGGTGATTCCTCAGAGTTCCCCTTGGTGTTAGACACACAGTTACTATGGTTACTATAACTTTACACTGAACCATGTTACTAAAGACGGGTCGGCCCTGAGGGTACCCGCGCGAGCTTAATTGCGAGTGATGTGGAATCGGGTGGACCTGGAGGGTGCCCGAGAGTTGAACACGAGGCGTGGCCGGGCATTCTTAGCCCTTGACACAAGTCCTCGAGACGGGGCGACGGGGTCACCTCGATCGTGAGTCTCTGCTCGTTACCGCGCGCTCCTAATCCACTAACGGTTTGGATATTTGATCCGAGGGGCCTCTGGCCTGATAGCACTAACCATCACGTGGGCATAGTATGGGCGTTCTGCGTCGTATACATCAGCCGAAGCTTAATAGACGTCAGCGTGGAGCGGCGCGTGCTGGATTGGCCTGGAACGCAACCGCGCTACTATAAGGGGTTGCTAGGTTTCTTTCGGCCGCCCACGCAACGTGCAGGAGTTCCCGGGGCGATGGCCCAAGACCCCTGGGGCATAGGTTTAGTCCGGCGTGCTGACCTCTCTGTTAAGCCTAGGTCGGGTTGCAGCGTGTTGCTTAGCCGAGGCCGGGCATGACCCAGTAAATTGTGTCCGGCCGGAGGTTAGCGAGCGTGGTGGGTAAGTTGGTGCACCCCTGCAGGGAAGAAAACATCTATCGATTGCCTGTCCTACCGTAACGGACACTCGGAGTTGTATCCCGATCGGTACAACTAGAACTTCAGATGATAACTGGATAGTATGGCTCTGGGATTGCTTTCTCGCAGGGAGTCAAGAAAGGATCTCTGGGCGAGGTTGATGACACTACTACTACTTTACTTTATGCTAATCGGCACTCTTTTAATGCTGCAAGACCGTTGAAGATGTTGAAGATGCTAGTCTTCGATAGGACTAGGCTTTTCCCTCTATTCTGGCATTTCTGCAGCCCAGTTCACATATACAGCCTTCCTTTGATAATGTTGCATATGTAGTGTAGATCCTTGCTTGCTGAGTACTTCGGATGAGTACTCACGTTTGCTTTGCTTTCTTTTTCCCCCATATCCATTGATGCAACCAGATGACGGAGCCCCTGAGATAGCTGCCCCCGTCGACAGCTACTACTACTACCCTCCCGGCGAGTACTACTACGTGGAGCCGATCGAGGACCAGGAGTAGGTTCGGAGGATCCTAGGCAGGAGGCCTACGCCTTTCGATCGTAGTATTTTATTTTGCCACGCCTTCTTAAAGGCTTATTCTGTCTTTCTGTAATATATTTGTAGTCAGATATCTGATGCTTCCACTGACGCTTGTATGCGAGCTTATGTATTCGAGCCCTCGAGGCCCCTGGCTTGTAATATAAAGCTTGTATGACTTTATTTATGTTTTAGAGTTGTGTTGTGATATCTTCAAGTGAGTCCTTAGGCTTGATCGTGTGCATTTGCGTGTATGGTTAGTGCGCGATTAAGCAGGGGTCATCACAGGTTGGTATCAGAGCTGACTGCCTGTAGAATCCCTCTTTCCAACTCCTTGGCCGAAGTTGAGTCTAGTGGTCCAAAATTGTTTTACTAACTTGGTTGTGTGGCTTATGGGCCCAAATCGTCAATTGGGTGGTATTAGGATATTTTACTCCTCGTCCTTACTCTGGGAACTCTGATCTCTCTTCTATTTTGGTTAAATGATTTTGCTAACTTTGAACATTAGGTTCTCGCAACCGCTTCCTCCCGGAGGGCCCCTCCTCCAGATGATGGCTTGAATCATCAGAAGATTTCGAAGATACTCCTCAAAGTTTACGGAGACCCCACGCCTATTGCTTTCGCAGTTCCCTACCACCGATAAACCCCCGGTATAACTACACACCCTTGCCATTTGTACCTTCATCTCCAGTTGCTCCTATTGTAACGAGCTACCCCTAGTACTCTCCGTTGATCCAAGAATCCTTTGTGCCTTCTACTTTGCAGCTTCTTTTTGCACTGCGAATAACTCACTTAACCGGGGACGGTTCATCCCCAGTTGTTCATATGCTATCCAAAATACTTGGAAATGCTATCTGATCTTCCAAAGATCCTCTGCAGCCTAGTGCTCCCAAAAGTCTTATCTGCCTGCTTTATGGTTAAATCCATATGTCTCGCAATATTCATAAGCATTCTTTGTCATTGTCATTTTGAGTCTATTTACTCAATACGAATAAGAATAACCCCTATCATCCGTCGATTCCTAGAACTCGTCCTTTTGGCTCAGACGTCAATTTGAACATGAGTTGGTTCTCGGCCAATCAAGTTACAATTGATTGTCCATCTAGTTCTACCCAACTTACTCATTCCTTTGATCAGAGCCTCTGCTTCTGATCCTTCGTTTTGGGATCATAACCCCTTTTCACTTAAGCTTCGAATTATTTCGATGTTTCTATAATCTGATGCCTTTGCATCCCTTCTTCATCTGATTGAGTGCCGATACTCACAATCATATCCTTTGCGGACCGCCAGGTCCTTGGTGGATTATTATCTGATAGTGTCCTCCATATTCCATAACCTTGTTAGTTTCCCCCCTGATACATAATACCTTCGGTAAATTGTATCATCTTCCTTGACTTCGACACTTTGCTTTTGAACTCATATCCCTTGCTTTGGTTGATGGTTGTGTAGATTCGTAAAATTGTTCCGATGGGTTATATCTATGCTTCTGCCATCTGCGAGAACCCAGAAACTTCTACGAGTCATATTCTACTGGTGTTACGCCAGATAAAATTCTCAACATTTCAACTTCACTAAAACCGAGAAGTGAATGAGAGGTTATGCATTGAAGAAGTGGGGATTGACCTTGAACTGTGTGTTCATGCCCATGGACCCGATGTAGAACTTATCATGGAAGCTGCTCGTAAAAATAATTCCCCCATGGTATAAGTTCATCTTGTATCTATGAATTGATCCTTTGCAATCGTGGTTCCGACCATATTTTCTCCTTAATTCCATTTCCCAGATAAGTTAAAATACTTGTCCTCTGCAGATCGTTTCACCCGTCCAACCTCTTCTCCAATTTACCTTCCGATATCACCCCTAGTATTTGATACTGGGAAGTTTATTACCCCCTCACATCATTCCTAGCCTGATCGATTATAATTTTTGTCATGCCAACTTTTAACTGTGCTACCTGGCCCTTCTTCCCGGAGCACAACTTCCGACGATGAGCTAAGCTTACGTCAATCTTCCTCATCTTATCATTTCACCTCAAACAACAAGCTTGATTTCGAGCTTGTGTCGCATCCGTGGTTCCAATAACCTTTCGCTTCATCATTCCTTTTGCTTGATGCCATCGCTGTTCGATGGCCTCTTCATAGCACCTCGACAAAATCTGTCGTGATCCCCATCAATATACTGATCTGTTTCAGGATATCGATCGAATTCATGTTGAGAATTACCATCCTTGCTCTTCGACGACTTGTGATATCATCAATGAAATCCTTGACTCTCTGCTAACACATACCTGGTTGTGCTTGGTTATCCCTTGCGTTCAGAGATAATCTTGGAATTGTTTCTCGGTGTCTCTTGAGATCTTCGAACCCAATCTTTACTTGACACCATATCATTGCTACCTCGAAGCATGATAGTGTTATTCCGAATATCAACAAGAACATTGGAAGCACATTGCCAAATGTTTCTCGATCAAATATCCAAACACCGTTGCATGGGTAATATCATGATTCATCCCACGCCCCTTTACCTAAAAGCTTTTGAACTTGCTGTCCCATCATGTATATCATGCTCTGCTTTTCCTTGGACAGGATATACTCCCAATTCTTGTGTGTAAACACATTTTCCTTTCCATTGTTTTGTTTAACCTTTCTTGTGATTTATATGAGGTAAGCAGAAATAATTCCCTGCTTATAAAACACCCCGGTCTACAACTCTGTCAGTGAGACAATGTTACTATTGTTGATGACATTCCGGTAACCCCCGATGGACGAGAACTTTGCCTATTGGTCCGCCTCGTTTTAACGAGAAGGAAAATGGTTCTCTTCGTCCCTCGCCTTCGGTACCGATGTTGTCGCCGACATAGCTGATAGACATTTCGCTGACATGTCTTATTGTCGTGACCGTTGAGATGTCACCGTTCTCCCAACTTTTGATCGACCCCATCACAGTTCCACAGGATCGGAACCTGGCCCTCCTGTACATTCTTGATTCCGAGGTTCCATTTGCCCTTGTCTTAGTGTGTTATCCCGAGTCACCCCTTGACAGATGATCTACTCCCGATACCCTGAACCCCTGTTCACACTTCGTTCAGGTATCGATCGAATGTCCATTCGCTTGATACTTCTTATCGTACATTCATACTTTGCTCTCGATGTTTTCCTAATTTTCAACTCGAGAGATACTTCTGCCACATTCCCTGTATTGTCCACCAGTTGATTGACCTTGCAATGGTCGGTTTCCCCGAAGTTACCTTCATTTCCCCCACTTAAATCTCGGGACGAGATTTCTTGTAGTCGAGGAGATTTGTAACATCCCCAAATCTTCACCCTGTTGTTAAGCTCATCAAACTTCCATGTCATCATGATCCTCTTCATGATATTTTCATTAGGAAATAATTCAACTTCAATTCCAAACTCAAAATGCAAGTCAAATAATTACTTCTTCAAACAGCAAATCAAAAATGTTCATAGTGTTGCAAATAATCCCAAAGCTCTTATAAAAATAAAAGCAACATTTATTGAATTTCCAAATTTACCCTAACATCCACAACAGTAGCAAAATAGCCTCAAATTAATTCATTATCATTTAAATCAAATTCAAATAAATTCCAACAACTCCTAAACTTGTTGTGGCAGTAAGGATTAATGCATACTAATTATTGGGGCCAGTCACATATTTTACAAAAGTCAAATGGAGTAAAAAGAAAATGCATCAAAAAAGAATAAAAGAAAACAGAGCGACGTTAATAGCCGTACCTGAGATATAATGTTTAATTCTTTGACCATTGACCACCTTCAGGTTAGTACCTTCGGCATTATTTATTTTGATAGCTCCAGAGCGATAAACTTCTTCGATGATATACGGTCCTTCCCATTTGGAGAGAAGTTTTCCTGCAAAGAATCTGAAACAATAGTTGTATAGAAGAACATATTCCCCAACTTTCAATTCCCACTTTTGGATTCTTTTATCACGCCATCTTTTAACTTTTTCTTTAAACAGTTTGGCATTTTCATAAGCTTGGGTTCTCCATTCATCTAGTGATCTAATATCAAATAACCTCTTTTCACCAGAAAGTTTGAAATCGTAGTTGATTTCTTTAATTGCCCAATATGCTTTATGTTCTAACTCAAGAGGCAAATGACAAGCTTTTCCATAAACCATTTTATACGGAGACATACCCATAGGATTTTTTAAGCTGTTCTATAAGCCCAAAGTGCTTCATCCAATTTCTTAGACCAATTCTTTCGGGGCCTATTAACAGTTTTCTGTAATATTAGTTTTATTTCTCTATTGCTAAGTTCAACTTGCCACAAGATTGAGGGTGATAGGGTGATGCAATTCTATGGTTAACATCATATTTAGCCAGCATTTTACGGAAAGCACCATGAATGAAGTGTGAACCACCATCAGTCATTAAATATCTAGGGACTCCAAACCTCGGGAAAATAACTTATTTAAGCATTTTAATGGAAGTGTTATGATCAGCACTACTAGTTGGAATATCTTCTACCCACTTAGTAACATAATCAACAGCAACCAAAATATGAGTATACCCATTAGAAGAAGGAAAATGTCCCATATAATCAAAACCCCAAACATCAAATGGTTCAACAGCAAGTGAATAATTCATAGGCATTTCTTGACGCTTACCGATATTACCGATTCGTTGACATTCATCACAAGATAAAACAAACTTACGGGCATATTTGAAGAGAGTAGGCCAATAAAAAGCAGATTGCAATACCTTGTGAGCAGTTCTATCTCCCACATTATGCCCTCCATAAGCTTCGGAGTGACATTTCCATAGGATTTGTTCCTGTTCATGCTCAGGTACACAACGTCTAATAATACCATCTACTCCTTCTTTATAAAGATGTGGGTCATCCGAAAAGTAATGTCTTAAATCATAGAAGAATTTTTTCTTTTGTTGGAATGTGAAACTAGGTGGTATATATTTAGCAACAATATAATTGGCATAGTCAGCATACCAAGGAGTGTTATGAGAAACATTTATTGCAGCTAATTGTTCATCAGGAAAGCTATCATTAATAGGTTGTGGGTCATCAAGGATATTCTCTAACCTAGACAAGTTATCAACTACGGGTTCTCAGCTCCTTTTCTATCAGTTATATGTAAATCAAATTCTTGTAGCAAGAGAACCCACCTAATGAGTCTAGGTTTAGCATCTTTCTTTCCCATAAGATATTTAAAAGCAACATGATCGGTGTGAACAGTAACTTTAGAATCAACAATGTATGATCGGAATTTGTCACAAGCAAACACAACTGCTAAAACTTATTTTTCAATAGTAGCATAATTTCTTTGGGCACTGTATAGGGTTTTCCTAGCATATGAATAACATTTAGTTTCTTATCAACTCTTTGTCCTAGAACAGCACCAACAACATAATCACTAGCATCACACATAATTTCAAAAGGCAAGTTCCAATCAGGTGGTTGAACAATAGGTGCAGAAATTAAGGCTTTCTTAAGTGTTTCGAAGGCTTCTACACAATCATCATCAAAACCAAATGGAACATCCTTTTGTAAAAGATTTGTAAGAGGCCTAGAAATTTTAGAGAAGTCTTTCATAAACCTCCTATAGAAACCAACATGACCAAGGAAACTACGAATACCCTTGATATCTTTGGGACATGGCATTTTCTCAATTGCATCAACTTTAGCTTTATCCACTTCAATACCTCGTTCAGAAATTTTATGCCCCAAGACAATACCTTTATTAACCATAAAGTGACACTTTTCCCAATTCAAGACAAGATTAGTTTGCTCATATCTCTGCAAAACTCGATCAAGGTTGCTTAAGCAATCATCAAAAGAAGTTCCGTAAACAGAAAAATCATCCATGAAAACCTCAACAATCTTTTCACAAAAGTCAGAGAATATAGCAGTCATACATCTTTGAAAGGTAGCAGGTGCATTGCATAAACCAAAAGTCATACGTCTATAAGCATAAGTTCCAAAAGGGCAAGTAAAAGTGGTTTTCTCTTGATCAGGTTGTGACACAGGTATTTGAGAAAAACCAGAATATCCATCTAGGAAGCAAAAGTGTGTGTGCTTTGATAATATTTTGAGCATTTGATCAATAAAAGGCAAGGGGTAATGATCTTTTCTAGTTGCTTTATTTAATTTGCTAAAATCAATTACCATCCTATAGCCAGTAACAATTCTTTGTGGAATAAGTTCATTTTTATCATTTGGAACAACAGTAATACCTCCTTTCTTAGGGACACAATGAACGGGACTTACCCATCTACTATCAGCTATGGGATAGATTATACCTGCTTCCAGAAGCTTTAATATTTTAGTTCTTACCACTTCTTTCATTTTGGGATTCAACCGTCGTTGGTGATCAACAATGGGTTTAGCATCAGGCTCCATATTAATCTTGTGCTGACAGAGAGTAGGACTAATGCCCTTAAGGTCATCAAGAGTATATCCAATAGCAGCTCGGTGCTTCTTCAGAATTTTCAGTAATCTTTCTTCTTCATGTTATGAAAGGTTAGCACTAATAATAATAGGATATATCTTTTTCTCATCAAGATAAGCATAATTCAGAGTGTCAGGCAATTGTTTTAATTCAAACACAGGATCACCTTTAGGTGGAGGAAGACCTCCTAGAGTTTCAATAGGCAAATTGTGTTTAAGCAGAGGTCGTTGTTCAAAGAAGATTTTATCTATCTCATTTCTTTCATGCATATGCATATCATTTTCATGGTCTAGCAAATATTGTTCTAATGGATCAGTAGGAGGCACAGCAATAGAAGCAAGACCAATTATTTCATCCTTACTAGGTAATTCTTTCTTGTGAGGCTGTCTATTAAACTTGGAAAAATTAAACTCATGAGACTCATCACCAAAACTAACACCGACGGTTTGCTTCTCACAATCTATTTTAGCATTAACGGTGTTCAAGGAAGGTCTACCAAAGATAATGGGACAAAATTCATCTTGTGGGGAACCAAGAACTAGAAAATAAGTAGGGTATTTTATTTTCCCACACAAGACTTCAACATCTCTAACGATCCCAAGTGGTGTGATGGTGTCTCTATTAGCAAGTTTAATAGTAACATCTATGTCTTCTATTTGAGCGGGTGCTAGATCATTCATAATTTCTTGATATAGGGTAAAAGGAATAGCACTCACGCTAGCACCTATGTCACGTAAACAATGGTAACAATGATCTCCTATTTTAACTGAGACAACAGGCATGCGAACAACAGGTCTATGTTTATCTTTTTCATCGGGTTTGGCAATTCTAGCAGCTTCATCACAGAAGTAGATAACATGCCCATCAATATTTTCTACCAGGAGATCTTTAACCATAGCAACACTAGGTTCTACTTTAATTTGTTCATCAGGTTTAGGTGCTCTAATATGACTTTTATTGACCACGGTTGAAACCTTATCATGTTCCTTTATCCCAACAGGGAAAGGTGTGTTTTCAATATAGGCAACAGGAACAACTGGGTCAACATTGTAAATGATAGTTTCATCGTTAGCTATGTCGGGTTCTTTAATTTCTTCTTTAATAGGTGGGTGATATTTAAACCACTTGTCCTTAGGGAGATCATCATAAGTAGCAAATGATTCACAGAAAGAGGCTACTATCTCTGAGTCAAGCCCATATTTAGTGCTATACTTTTGAAAAGCATCGGTATTCATAAAAGATTTAACACAATAAAAATCAAGCTTAATACCTGACTCTTTACCTTCATCGAGTTCCCAATCTTCAGAGTTGCGTTTAATTCTTTCTAAAAGATCCCACCTGAATTAAGTAGTCTTCTTCATAAAAGAACCAGTACAAGAAGTATCAAGCATGGATCAATCATCATGAGAAAGCCGAGCATAAAAATTCTGAATAATAATTTCTCTTGAGAGCTCATGATTGGGGCATGAATATAACATTGAATTAAGCCTCCCCCAAGCTAGAGCGATACTTTCTCCTTCACGAGGCAAAAAATTATATATATAATTCCAATCACGATGAACTAGATGCATAGGATAAATTTTTTGGTGAAATTCCAATTTCAATCGATTCCAGTTCCAAGATCCAATATCTTCGCATAGCCTATACCATGCCAATGCTTTTCCCTTCAAAGTTAAAGGGAAAACCTTCTTCTTAGTTTCATCTCCGGGCAAGCCTGCAAGCTTAAATAATCCATAAATTTCATCCACATATATCAAATGCATATCAGGATGTTCAGTTCCATCTCCAGCATAAGGATTAGCTAGCAGTTGTTCTATCATACCCGAAGGAATTTAATAACCAATATTTTTAGTAGGTGCAGTAGGTTGAGGGGAAACTAATTGTGGTTCTGGTCGAGGTGAAGATACCCCGAACAAACCCCTCAAAGGATGATTCTCCATAGTAACAAGTGACAATAAATTTCAGTACGTAGTAATAATTTTTCCTTACCAATTTCCACTTACCAAGAGCGCTTCACTCCCCGGCAACGGCGCCAGAAAAGAGCCGTGATGACCCACAAGTATAGGGGATCAATCGTAGTCCTTTCGATAAGTAGGAGTGTTGAACCCAACGAGGAGCAGAAGGAAATGACAAATGGTTTTCAGTAAGGTATTAACTGCAAGCACTGAAATAGTTGGTAACAAGTTGTTTGATAGCAAGATAATTTGTAACAAGTGAATAACGGTAATGGTAACAAAAGTGCAGCAAGGTAGCCCAATTCTTTTGAGGCAAAGGACAGGCCAAAACAGTCTCTTACAATAAGCAAAGCGTTCTTAAGGGTACACGGGAATTTCACCATATCACTTTCATCATGTTGGCTTGATTCATGTTCGCTACTTTGATAATTTGATATGTGGGTGGATCGGTGCTTAGGTGTTGTTCTTACTTGAACAAACCTCCTACTTATGATTAACCCCCTCGCAAGCATCCTCAACTATGAGAAAAGTATTAAGATAAAATCTAACCATAGCATTAAACTTTTGGATCCAAATCGGTCCCTTACGAAGTAGCGCATAAACTAGGGTTTAAGCTTCTGTCACTCTAACAACCCATCATCTAATAACTACTCCACAGTGCATTCCCTTAGGCCCAAATATGGTGAAGTGCCATGTAGTCGACGTTCACATGACACCAATAAGGGAATCACAACATACATATCATCAATGTATCGAACACATATCAAGTTCACATGATTACTTGCAACATGACTTATCCGGTGACCTCAAGAACAAAAGTAACTACTCACAAATGATAATCATGCTCAAAATCAGAGGGGTATTAAATAGCATAATGGATCTGAACATATAATCTTCCACCAAATAAACCATATAGTAATCAACTACAAGATGTAATCAACACTAGTCACCCACAAGCACCAATCTAAGGTTCTGGTGCAAAGATTAAAAACAAGACATGAACTAGGGTTTGAGAGGAGATGGTGTTGTTGAAGATGTCGATGGAGATTGGCCCTCCCAAAGATGGGAAAGTTGTTGGTGATGACGATGACGATGATTTCCCCCTCCGGGAGGGAAGTTCCCCCGGCGGAATCGCTCTGCCGGAGGGCAAAAGTGCTCATGCCCAAGTTCCGCCTCGAGACAGCGGCGCTTCGTCCCGAAAGTCATCTCCTTATTTTTTCTAGGTTAAAATGACTTATATACCAGAAGAGGGGCACCGGAGGTGGGCCGAGGAGGGCACAACCCACCAGGCCGCCTGGGTTCCCTGGCGTGCCCAGATCGGTTGTGCCCACCTGGTGGGCACCCTTTGGTTGTTATTTGCTCCAATAATTCCTAAATAATCCATAAAAATCTCCTTGAAGTTTCAGCTTATTTGGAGTTGTGCAGAATAGGTAGCTCTGACGTGCTTTTTCAGGTCCAGAATTCCAGCTGCCGGTAGTCTCCCTCTTTGTGTAAACCTTGCATATTATGAGAGAAAAGGCTTTAGAATTACTCCCAAAAGCATTATTATGCATAAAAACATTATAAATAACAGTACGAAAACATGATGCAAAATGGACGTATCAGCTAGCTATTTTGCAAAACTTATAAAACACTTGAAGCCACTATTTGAATTTGCAAGTAGTTTTAGTAGAGCATTCTTCACTAATATTGCTTTCATTTTTACCTTGATTAATAAGTAGTTATATTTACTGCCTTCATATCATCAGTAAACCAATTAAAAGTAAGAAAACTTGAATGCCAACTGAACATGTGTAAATTTGATTAACTTATAAGATAAACTAGTAAAGTATGCCCGTGCGTTGCTACGGGCCGTTGTCCGAAACATGGATCATAAAGGTCAAGAAGCTGCACTCATGTGCTTCGACGATGCCTCCTTTAGCTGTGCACTGCCCTCGGGTGGAAGGGTTGTATGATAGGAAGGGGCCTACAATGAAGTTGGACCGGGTGCTTTATTCTGAAATTTGAAACATATTCTCTGAGTGTTTAGTTATTGCTACCCATCAATGATACTCATTCCAAATTATAGGGAGTTATAACTTTTTTCTTAACCAGATTTATAGACGTATTTTAATGTGTTTCTTCACTCATTTCAGTTTGTATGTAGTTTACATTAAAATATCCAAAACATCTTATATTAGTGAACGGATGGAGTACATCATTGCAACCTTTATACACGAATCTTGATAAACTTCTTGCGTGCTCACAAAAAAACATGATTATTTCCATGTATCTATTTTCAAATGGGTCTGCCTTTTAGACTCTGCATATTTTGAAATTACTTACTATAATACATTAGAAATTTTAGAAATTAATGAGCCCCTATGACAATTGACAATTAACTTATTTTTGCATAAGTGAGTCCTCTCAATTTGGACATGCCCTGAACTTGGGTTATTTTCTGAGTAAAGGCAAGAACCATTGGGTTATTTTCTGAGTGAATGTCCACTGATAAAAATAATCAAACCCTGACCATTCCATGCACAATGAGTAAATGGGCAATCACATCACGAGATTTCGTAAAGCATGAATAAACCCTTCAACACCGAGTAGCATATAACCCAATCATGAAATAAAAAAAATGAAAAAACCATAGCTGAGCAACCCCTAATGAATGAGCTAGCCTGCAACATCAAAGAAGGGGGAAAATTGTTAGGAGTAATACGGACTGCATGCTTGTAAAATGTCCTTTATTTATGGAGATGGGTGTATCAGATATAGTTGGATGCCAAGAAGTTCTGTTTAGTGGAAGGGAATCCTACCCTGGACAAGATGTTTAAATAATGAACGCCTCGCATAATGAGATATGCTCTGCAAGGTAAGTACAATCCCTTCCTTGATGAAACAACATTGTTTCATCAATTCCTTGTACCACCAACAAAGCACTTTGAAGAACATTAAAATTATATGATAATATCAGTCTATCTTGAATGAAAAACCGAATGCCACCTGGTAGAAACAAATCACACATTTAAATGTCTGAGCAAAGCAGAACATACAAAAAAAACCAAACAAAATCCAAAGAGAATAATACCATGGCTTTAATGCTGCAATCACTATTGTGGGGTCTTCTATTAGGCAGGCTGCTGCTAGTGTCACTACTCTTGTCAGATTTTTCTGTGCTGCTCCCAGCTGATTTACCCAGGATGCCTCCATCTTTTTTCTTCACAGTTTCCTCGAAGTGGCTTCTGTACTTTCCAAAACTAAATTACGATGAGGTTAAGCAGTTGTGACTTCATGTTCAGAAGATCAACACTGCTAAGTTTTTCACTAATGTATTGCAAGAGATGCGGCAAAAAAAAACCAATACAAATTAAAAAAAATTAAGGATCTCAATCATCTCAGACTAAGTACATGAAGCACTCCAATGAAGCAAATTTCTTTAGACTCAATGAAGCAAATATGCCAAACTATGAATCGTATAGGTCAAGAAGCTTTACCCATGTCCTCCAACGGCGCCTCACTGACGACCTCGCCTGGTGGTTGGTGCCATTATAGTTCGCATGAGAAATCATCATCACATGCAACTTCTGATCTAATTAATCAGAGTGCTCTTCTCATCTAGCTGGAGAATCTCTTCCCCTGAAAATAATTGTACGAACTCCCAAAGGTAAAGAAAACCAAAGGCATAGATAGATACAATTTATTCCCTGTCAACTAAAGCTCGATGGAAAAAAGCTACTTCTGATCTAATTAATCAGAGTGCTCTTTCTCATCTAGCTGAAGAATCTCTTGCCCTAAAAAAACCTTAACGAACTCCCTAAGCGAAAGAAAACCAAAGGCACAGATAGAAACAATTTGTTCCCTGTCAATTGTAGTTCGACAGAAAATGCTACCTTCCACCAATCAATTATTGCCCAGTGCCTTCAAAGAACTGTTGTTGCCTCAAGCCCTCAACTTTTTTCTACCTGCAGATTTCTTCCATGGCTTGGAAGCATTCATTATTCTATAGATGGGCCACTTTTTATATAAAAAAATGTTATCATGCCTTATCCTACGGGACAATCCCATAGGAACAAAAAAATGGATCCCAAGACTTAGCAGGCACAAGTGATCTTTGGGAAAATAAATGGGTTCCACATGCTGAGAAAAGGCATAAATGTACAAAATCAATCAGAAACCGTATATGGTCAAAAAAGGGCATTCAAGTATCGATGATCTCATGACAACAAAGTATCCATGATCTCGGGACAAAGCAAATCCAGTCAGTTGCTATATCCATGAATAGCTCATTATCACTGAAGAATTAAGGAGCCAATACAAACTACATAAAGCAGGGCAGACCAAAAAGCATGCCATGATTAGAAAGATCAGTTTCCCCTGAACAGTACACTGGGTGATAAGAAATGTATCATTTGCATGGATTGATAATATACTCAATACAAACTTCTGAACTGAAAACCTACGCGGTACACATTTTAGACAAATGCAGCCAAATACATGTGAGATTTATTACCAAACCATAAGAAGCAACCAGTTGAATACTAACATAAACCACCTCCCATCGCCCCTCGCCTATAACTCTGTACATAGCTGTAGCATTCTGTTGCTTAACAAAAATAATGATTACATGCATGCCTGCAGACGCTACACCCAGAAAAGAAAAAGTGGACAATTTTGACAAATCTCAGCAGGGTGTAACCATCAATATTGACCCTCCTTCAATATCTGCACCATCTTTGTTCATATGTAATTGAAATGTAGAGTTAAATTCAATATAATAAAAAAGGAGTCACCTAAAAGTGGATTTAAAAAGACTCGCATGGAAATGTCAAGAGGATTGCTTCCCAATCTTCCGAAACTGAAGCATGCATCATCATCAAGTCACTTACACAATTCAATTTCATATTTTAGGGTCATTTGGACACATCAATGGAACACCAATTACTTATATAAGGTTCATGTGCATAGATAAACCATAACTCCTAGAAGTGAAAGGCATCGAAAATTCATCTACACAACACTGAAACCCCCAAGTATGTTGCCAAATATTTCAAAATATCCATAGCAAAATTGTCTAACTTTCTGACACATTATCCACTGAATTCACTTACAAGTCCAACAACTGCATCCAGCAGCAGCACCCATCCAAAATCTTTCTTGATACATCCTTGTGCAGAAATAATCGCTAGTGTACGTAGCTCAGATCAACATGAAACTACATGAGGATCCAATTCCAACCAGATAAATCTAATCAAAGGTGGCAAATTAATGGGGAAGGGATATGGAATGTAGCTTACGTGTGAGGAAGAGAGGAAGTAGGATATGGCGAAGATGCGAGAGCCCGGGCCATGGTGTGAACCTTGGCTTCCTCGATCAGATAATCCATGATCCCCATCACCTCCACTCCATGGCTCAGCCACTCATCACCAAGGGGTAGAGGAAGATGCCCTCAGTGGCGAGCCCGCCCTGGTTGTGCAGGCAGCGCTCCGGATCCCGGCAGTGGCCCAACCTGTGCAGGGCGCTTCTACTTTCGTATGTTGGTGGATCAGTTTCGGTTCTCTTGCTCCCATAAGTGATGTGGATCCTCCAATTGTATAGTCCTCTGTTGTACTGTATTGACACAAAATAATTGACATCATGAGCCAAATAAATTATAGAAGTCGGGTAATGAGTGTCAGTGTTTATCGAGAAAAATATTGTAATTAAATTGTGTGATTGCAATGAGCTAAGAGGGTTCGATTAGTTTGAATCAAAATTCGGTGACCATTTCTACTTAATAGTGTGAAAAGGGATGCTTGTTGTAGATAACGCCAATAACTGTCTTTACCTAACAGAAAATAACAGGTAGAGAATCTTGTATCAATAAAATCAATCCTTGAGTATTCACAAATGGACGATGAATTACACATAGATTAAACCATCAGTAATTAAAATATTGAACCGACCCTTGACTACCAGTGTGGCACTTGATGTTGGTTGTGTTGCCAAAGTTACAGCAGAGTTGCTGCTAAATTGGTAATCCACACAAAGTCCATCATTGCTGCTAAATTGGAAATCCACACCAACAAAGGCCATCTGCCTTGTAAGAAATTCAGCTCTGAACTGCGTGAAGGACACAAAACCTACTACCAAAACATAAACGATCCGTCATATAATCCATACAGCTTAGTATAACATGATAAGAGTAATGGTAAGTAGCCACTGCTGGGAACTGTGATTTATTTTTGCATACTGACATTCTACATGAACATTTTACAAATGCTTAAGGTATATATATGTATATGTATATATATATATATATATATATATATATATATATATATATATATATATATATCTACATGGGAGCATTTCAGCAAACACATGGCGAGCATGAGTGTCATACAAACCTGCAGCTTCCTAGATTTCCATGTCTCACGGATGGTGGTGGGCGGAAGCGGCAGCATGTAACTCCTTAGCTCGAGGGCCCTGCTGGCGGCGGGGGTAACAGGACAGCGGCCAGCAGCATGTATGCCATCATCAAGGCGTCTCTCATGCCAACCAGAACTGCAAATTTTACACAATTGGGAGCGGGTAGTGGAGGCTTACATACGTCAAACGGAAGAAGGAGAGGGGACGCGAAATGTTGATGATGGGTGGCTGGGACCGAGGACGCGCCCGGATGACCCGAGGGAATGCAACAGCATGACAGCTCCACCGTGATGGCGTACGGCGCTTTTGGTCTCTCACGCTATGGAAAGAAGGCAGGAAGGAGAGGGAGCTCCCAAAGGGCGACGGCAACCCGAGATCCCACGCGTCCGTAGTGCCATGGAAAGAAGGCAGGGAGGAGAGGGAGCTCCCGAAGGGCGACAGCGGCCCGAGATCCCTCGCGCCCGCATGGGGAGCAGGAGGTTGCAGATCGAGGAGGCTGGGCGTGGCGGATGAGAAGGGGAAGGAGAATAGGGAAGGAGAAGATTTTGGGGCGGAGAAGGACACCGGCCGCCGGCGGCAGCGCCATACGGATCGAGGAGAGCATGCAGGTGGTGGCGACGGTGACCCGAGATCCCTCGCGCCCGTGCTGTGTGTGATTAGCCACCGCGGGTTGAATACATCAAACTATAGGGTCTTTTTTGTAAAAACAAAGCGTTTTCACAAATCTACTTACAAAGGGACTGGGGGTTCTATTATCAAAAAACGCAGGGATGTTTTTACAAAAATACCACGACGGTGAACCCGATGGACTACATGCGTGATTTATTAGTTGGTAAAGATGTGTGAAGCACAATCGCAGTTAACTATGGAACAAAACATAGCAGCTGTGGCGCATGGCCCCCCTGCCTTTCACAATTCATCTCCAATTGTGTCTTCTCAACCATCCATAGGTAATAATTCAGACATTCTTATGTTTTAAGATCTTTAGGAACGTAACATATGACATGGAAACCATGCATTTTTTTTCTGTTCCAAAGATATCATGTTCCTCGTGTGGCCTTAGTATGATGAACTCTCTTGCATGTATTTAGCAAAAGGGGAATTGAGAGATATGAGCGTTATCAATGTCATTTATTCATGTCTCTTGGACCACAACTTAAAGTGTGATGTGAATGAAAAGCCAAATGTATAATGAAGCTTCATCTAAGTCAAAATATTGAAATGACCAACAAACATCATAGGTAACCTGGTCCTGTAACAAACTGGACAATCGGCGCAATATATGATTGCCATATGTGACCATATTCAAGCATCTACACTGAATGTTACAGGCAATATAGCTAGCTTTATGCGTGAAAAGAAACATATACCTAAGTCTAGATGTTACAGAGATAGCCATGTCCGTCTTATCTGCTTTATTGCTACTGGGGAAAGCAAACATGTGTTGTCATCTCCATTGGCTTGTCAAAATGAGGATTATGATTAGAGTCTACACATATGCATTCTCGTTCCTCATATAGTAGTGTCATTGTTGTGTCCGTTGACTGGTACACACCTATACATTTCCTTTTAAAGTTCATGATCGGTAAATATAATATTTAGAATCATAAGAATCAGCAGAAAATGAGAGTTGAAAAGTTATTGTATAAAGGCAAACTTCTTTTGGGTGGACTCAAATCAGGAGCTCCAATCTATGGGATGTAGTACCTTCAAAGATAATTTTAAGATTAATTAGCAGGTTAATGTTAGTCATGTACTCCAATCTATGAACTATTGCCGGCCAACTACAACTACATAAGTATTTATTGGTTTCCCATATAATCTCCCCGCCACAACAGTTTTCACTCTCTCTTTCTAAGGAAAAATTTAACTGAATAATCAGTTATGCATAAATAATAATAGTAATTTGAACTAAAAAGAACGTGTAGATTACATGTTGATAGAACTACCATGGAAATATAATGGAGATCCTCATTATCTATTTTTGAAACAGCAAGGCTAGCATATACATGGATGGTAAATATATTGCCTTGTCCATGGGTTGTTGATTTCCTAGGAGCAAAGAAGTATGGCAAGGATCACACAATACATAGAAGTAATTTGATTTTTACCGGAAAAGAAGTAGTTTCGTATGGTGCATGGATGAACATATGTTCCGTAGGCGTTCTGCTGATTTGATTATACTTGTCTGAAAGTTGTGCTTAACTGAACATATACTGATTGTCAAACATGTTCCATTAACCCATCAAATGAATGATCATAACTGAACATATACTGATTGCCTAACATGTTCCAGTAACCAATCAAGCGAATGATCTACATGGATTAGAATCTGGATCACGTAATTAACAATCTCCAGAAATAAAAGAACATGTAGATTACATGTAGATAGACCTGCCTTGGGAATATAAATAGAGATCATCTGTCTATTTTTTTAAACAGCAGGGCTAGCATGTACATGCATGGTAAATATACTGCCATGTCAATAGGTTGTTAACTTCCTGGGAGCAAAGAACTATGTCAAGAATGACGTAATACACGGAAATAATTTGATTTTTACTGGAAAGGAAGTAATCTTGTATGTTGCACGGATGAACATATGTTCAGTAGGTGTTCTGCCTGTTTTAATAATAGTTGACTGAAAGTTGTGCATAACTGAACATATGTTGATTGCCTAACATGATCCAGTAACCCATCAAATGAATGATCTACATGAATTGGGAGTTGGATAATGTAATAAACAATCTGCCAGAAATAACAGAAACTATTTGCCTATTTTTCTCTACCAGCTCATTTCTATAAGCATTAGATGGGTATGTAAAACATGGGAAAAAGTGGAACGGATCTACCATGAAGTAATCTAATTCAGCATTAGCTATATATACCACCTGTCCCAGGTTGCCTACAACGTGCATCGGGACCACTTATTGTTGAGTTATAAAATCTATGGAAGAACTCAAGATCAAAATTGTGGACGTAACATGAACGACTTGGAGAAAAAATATATGAGTAAAATATATATCTAAAGCATATATTTCAAGGATACAGAGTTACTTTCCTGTTGAGTTGAAGTGAGAGTGTCTGACAACAAAATTGAATGTCAAGGAGTTGAAGAACTTTTCCGCTAGTCGACTGGCTGCAGTTTTTTAATTCAGCAGCATCACCAATGGTGGCAGCTACCCTATCTACCACAAATAATCGTTTGTACACCCCCTCTACTGCAAGAATCATCTGGGAATAAATTCATGAATTGAAGGCGTTGGACTGATGCATGTTCAGAACTTGGAAGGTATGGAAATTCAAAAGATTCAGGCAGTAGAACAGATCACAGATTTATGGTTTACTTGCCTGCCTTTTGAGGATAGGAGTGACCGGCCAAGAACTCTAGTGTAGGGTTGGTAAACCTGTGCGCCATTAATCTGCCATAGTTGCTCCAATCTGCAATCGGACCAACAATAGTGTCCATCTGATTTGGTTCTTCAAACTGCCTTTGATGCACACCTCCTTCTCCAATTCATTGTAGATCATGGATTGCAGTTTGGTCATGGGATCTCATCTGAGGGGATTTAAACGACCTTTTCCTTAGCCAAGATTTGTTGCTGCATGATTGGAGTACAGATTCAAAGGTCGTGGAGGAAGGGGTTGGGGAATAGGCTAGTTGGATCGTTTTAGATGACTGCTAGGTAAAGACCACGGATTAGAAGGGAGGAGGACCGGATGAGGAGGATCAGCGCTAGGGTTTGCTGCATCGCTGGGTTCACTGCTCGGTGAAGACTGCAGATTGGATGGGAGGAGGACCAGATGAGGAGGAGCGGTGCTAGGGTTTGTTGCATCGGTGGTGCGTCTTGAGGGGTTGAATTGGCGGAGGAAGGAGACTGCGGAGATGGTTTTTTTTTTTTTTTTTTTTGCTGATGATGAAGATGCTGTGGTAGATGGTATTTTTTTTCTTTGCCGATGGAGAAGCTTTAAGGTGGGACAACGGTTGAGGACACCTTCAGGCATCACATCTTTTTTTTTTTTGCTGATGAAGATGCTTTAAGGTGGGACAACGGATGAGGACTCCTTGAGGCATCACAT
The DNA here is from genome assembly GCA_011799875.1 of Thinopyrum elongatum. Lineage (NCBI taxonomy): Eukaryota > Viridiplantae > Streptophyta > Magnoliopsida > Poales > Poaceae > Thinopyrum > Thinopyrum elongatum. The sequence goes on along the minus strand of JAAAXO010000624.1, from coordinate 86,437 downwards.
CCAGCGGTAGTAGATAATTAATTTGGAGATCGGGCGGCTAGTTTTTTTAGTTTATGAGGACTAATATGGAGACCCGTATGGCGCTTCCAATTAGTAAATATAAGATAAACCTTACATGTCTTCATCTCACAAGTGACTAATAAACCAGATCTCTAGCGCGGCATAGCAGTCCGGCCGGATGCGCGAGCTCCGGCTCCAGCGAGGCTCGGTCGAGCTCTAGGGTGACGCCGGCAAGCTCCGTTGCGGCGCGGCACGCAGGATCCGGTCCCCAGCGCACCTAGCTCCAGGCTCCAGCGGCGAGCTAGATGGAGCCATCGTGGCCACGGCCTTCTGGCCCGAGTCGCTGCAGGTGGGGTCGCCGGCTCGCTACATCTGACGTGGAGCCTTACCCGGGCACGCCCGGAACCCCTCATATTGCCCTCATATTTGGTCCCGATTTGAGGGGTGCCGGTCAGTCCGGACACTTAGGGATGAAGCTTGAGGTCTGGTTGGGTCACTATTTTTTGACCGGGCACTGACGAGGCGGGCGTTTAGGGAAAAAGTAGGGGATCCGGCTGTAGATGCTCTAATGCCCCAGCAAATTCATTTAGAAACTTAATGTTCTGTCAAATAGATATATAATAAATTACGGTATCTCAATAGAGGTGTGATCTTGAAAGATAATTTGGTAAAACAGATATAGCAACCGTGTAAAAAATGTTGCTTTTCTGAATTTATTGGTCGTGTCATCCCTGATTCTCTATTGCATCAGGGACCCATAAAAAACAATGGCATAAAATAAAATATCAAAAAATTATATATTTATATTTTAGGAGTCAAAACATTTTTCTTTGGTTGAGCTAGGGCACCTGTAAGTTCGGTTACCAACAGTAACAAAAAACACTCCATACCGCTTAGGCGCAAAAATGCTTTAGTCACGTGAACATCTGTTTATTTGCATACTACTCTCTTTACTTGGCTAGCTAGCTAAGAAAATACATTCATAGTTTCTAGGTGGGATGATAGGTTGATCTCCCAAAATGAGAAGCCCCACTTATGTGTATGCATCTCCTTCGTCTGCAGATCAAGAACTATGAGCGGAGTACATCCGTATTTCCTGTATACCTGCAGCAGCAGCACGTCGCCGCTCCTCTTCCCGGAGCCCTCGAAATCAGCAACTACATCGCCACTCCTGTGGGGGATGTCTGGGCACACCAACCGTAGTTTGTGCTCAATGTCGATCACATTTTCCAGCGACCAACCACAACTTGCTGTGACCGCAGGTAGTTGTCGCCACACCGATATCTTGAACCCCTGTATGGAGAGCAGTTTCAATAGGTTCCCATCTGGTGACATTGCCAAGTGGAGCTTGCTTTGATTGTGAATGGTGGGTGGGAGCTTCACCCATCCCGGCGCCCCTGTACCCACATCATATGTGAGGATTTTGTCCCTGTAGTACACTAGCCAGTGGATGATGCCGCCACGGAGCATAGCAGGGGTGTTGTACCCAATTGTGTGCATCCATGGAAAGTCAGGGTGGCTCACATGAGAAGTAATGGGCCCCCAGGTACCAGAGGAGGATGTGGCAGCCTGTACTTTGATGCCCCATTCGCAGGCACTGATGAAGAGCAACTTGAAGGAGCAGTCGATTCCGTCTACGGCGGTGTGCAGGACGTACGCCTGCCGGTTGTCCCGGGTAGTCAGGTCACCTGTCGGTCTTGAGAGGAAGGTGTGACGGCCCGTCATGGGATCATACACGCACAGGCCAGAGGAGCGCTCGGATTCGGATTTCTCGTAAAAACCAAGCACGACGAGGTCGGCACGGGACGTCACCGGATAGTACTAGCCAAAGAGGTTGGCGGCGTGACGTGACATGCAAGCCGTGAGGTAGCCATGGCAGAAGTGCAGGGCTGCGGACGTGGCCGGATGGACCGGATTCAGGAGCTGCATGTCATAGGGGCAGTGTGCGAGCATGGTGGAAGCCGCTTGCTGGCTGAAGCGACTTATGAACAGCGGACTAAGGATGTCACGACGGAGGTGCTTACAGACAACGGCACAACGGACGACGGTAACGAAGTCGGTGCGTGCCACGATCTCAAGGAGGAGATCAACTGGGAGCGTCGTTGCAATCTTCGTTGCCTCCATCGCACCAACAGTCGTGTGCGTTAGAGTTGGAGGCCTTCGCTTCCTATAACCAGCTAGGAATAAGGAACGCCGGCACGTAAGTCGTCTCCGGCCGGGTGCGCACAAACTCAAATCCTCCCTGGCATTTAATATTGCACAATACGTAGCCAAGCTGAATTGGAACGGGGAGAGAATCCTCGACCAGATCGGACTCGATCGATCGAGAAATTAGCCAGATCGAGATCGGACAAGGCAGATGCAGACAATTGGCGTACTTGAGCAGGAGATCCGCCGGGAGCGTCCAATATGGCCATCGCAGGTAAGTTGTTTTGTCCTGCCACCATCGGCTCTAGTATGTGTTTGAGTTTGGAAGCCTTTTTTGCTATAAGTAGCTAGCTTTTTTTTTCTTTTTTGAGAATCTGCTATAAGTAGCTTTTTTTTTTAGGGACATCTGGTATAAGTAGCTAGCTATGAAGGCCTGCACGTACGTGGATCTGCGGCTGGGATTGCAAACCAAATAGATCGGCTGGATCGACAAACCGAATTAGCCACCAGCTGGGCTGGACAACCTTCAGCTTTTCATCCCTTGTGCGGTGGTCCATCACAAAATATGGCCCGTAATTTGATCTTCTACTACCAAACATGACCCATAATTATTACCTCAAAAAAAAGTTTACTCTAACTCAAAAAAAATTTGATCTTTTTTTAGGGCAAACAAGTTGATCTTCTACTCTCACAAAATACCAAATCTAGTTGCTCCTCTTTTGCGTTGTATTACCAAAGCATGTCCGGTCGATAATACAATGGAAGAAATCGATTGACACGAGGAAGTTCATGAAGGTATACTACTCATAGTTTTAAATAGCCGGCTATAGTCCCGCTATAGCCCGCTATAGCCTTTTCAGCAGGGTGCCGCTAAATGATCTCATGTACAAATAGTCCGCTATAGCTGATTTGGAGGTCCGCCGCTATTTAGCGTAGCCCTCTATTTAAAACATTGATACTACTACTACTTGAACAGAGCAACCTGATCGCTAGAACAAATTAAGATGTAGGCGCAGCTGGCCCTGTAAATTGACCTTCAGCTCAAGGAAATTACTTTGGGGATACTAGTCAATCACTATGGTATTCATGCATCTCTGTTCTTCCCTAAAAGCCTATTTTTTCTAGAAAACAAATAATGCCAATTCATGTTGTTGATGTATGATGTGGCTTGCCAATTATTTTCTAGAAAAATAATTATGCCAATTCATGTTTTTGATGTATGATGTGGTTTGCAAATTATTTTCTAGAAAAAATAATGCCCTTGGTTTCTGTTCTGGTGTAGGACCACTGACTAGTCTGAAAGTCTGAACCAACTTTGTGGCTGTACCTGTAGCTCAGCTTCTGTCCTCCTTACTGATCAAGTAATTTAGTTAGAGAGTGGTTTTTCTACACACCACCACACTACACCCACTCAAGAAAACATAGTAGAACATTTCAAAAAATTCAGATACTTTATGGAAATGATCATCAACCGATGTTATAGGTGTTTACAAAGTTTGGTGGTCAAATAGTATTCGACGAGCTCTATGCAAAAATGAAACCATCTCTGACAATTACTCAAAATGTAAGCGCACTGTTTGAGCAGATTTTGAAATTTTGTTTTTTTTTGTCCACAGCTCCTCGAATGTTGTTTGACCACAAAACTTTGCAAGCACCCATAATATTTGTTGATGATTATTCTCACAAAGTTTCATTATTTTTTGAAATGTTTTGCTTTGTTTTATTGAGGGGGTGTAGTATGGTAGGGTGCAGCCACTACTTTCCCATTTAGTTTTCATATGATGCTTAGCTTTCACTATTCAACCTTTGATGCATTTTTTTAATTTTGACACTTTCTTATGAGGAAATTTACCTTGTAATTAAGTTTGTTGCAGTTTGATTCTACCTACAAAAGTTGCTACTATCTTCATAATAGTCAGTGACTAGTTTATGATACGGAGGCAAAATATTTGCCTCATATATTATTCGGTTTTGTTAGTTCTCAGCTAGCTGAGAAATAGTTAGGTCTTAATCACCTGTATACTCGTCAGATTAATACGCTCAGATGTGTACATGTACACTTGTCTTCTACTCCTGTCGTTGGATTTTTTTTTTTTTTGTGTGGGTGAGGCAAGACTGGGCCTTTGTGTGGTTAGGACCAGTATCGGCTTTTCAATGGTACTCTTTTTCACTTTTTTTTCTCTTGTGCTTCCAGTACAAGTGGGAGAGAAGCTGAAACGAGGTGAGCTATTTTTTGGCATTTCATTTTCTTATTCTTGTTATCATTTGGTTTCTTTTTTATTTTTCTTATTATTTTATATTTTTCGCTATCAAATATTCAAATGAGTCGTGACTGCAAATTTTCAAGAGTGTTGCAACTGCCAGTTCTTAAACGAGGTCGCAACTACAAGTTTTTTATAGGTTCGGAATGCAAGTTTTCAAAGGGGGTTCGCAACGGCAAGTTCTTAATCTGGCCGCTACTGCATATTTTCAAGGGGGTGGCAACTACTAGTTTTTAATAGGGTCACAACTGCAAGTTTTAAAATGTGGTCGCAACTGCATGTGTTTAAGGGGGGTCGCAACTGCATGTGTTGAGAGAGAGTCGTTGCAACTGCAAGTTTTAAAATGTGGTCGCAACTGCCACTACTAAGGAAAAGCCTATACACAGGAGCTTACCAGTAGCGCTTTTTAAAAGGCAGCGCTGCTACTATTTAGCAGTAGCGCGTGGGCAGAAAGAACGCTGCTACTATGCACGTAGCAGTAGCGCTGTGGTTATGAAACACGCTACTACTATAATTGCCAGACCGTTGCCGGCAGGCTAGGCATACTAGTAGCGCTTATATGTAAAAACCGCTACTGCTATTGTACCTACCAATAGCGCTTTCCTCCAACCAGCGCTGCTGCTAAATTCAGTCCCCTCCTATGACCAAAGTTTAGTCCCACCTCGCTCCGCGAACAGAATGTTTACCACCTTAAATATGGTGCTTCTCAAACTATCACAACCACTTGGTCTTCATTGTAGTCCATGTGTAGGATCTGTAAAGCAATATGAATCTTCGCCAGTTCCTAAACCGGCGAAGGTTCATACTGACAATTTAGATTCTACACAAAAAGATCGTTGATGACCAATGCGTTTTTTAATTTGATGCTTTTTTTACATGCTTAGCCTTAGTACTAGCACTTGTTCTATAAAACCGCTACTGCTAATGATCATAGCAGTAGCGCTGGTTCGCTTAACGCGCTACTGCTATGGAGCTTAGCAGTAGCGGCTGTTACGAACAAGCGCTACTACTATGGGCACCTTATCCACACCCCGGCCCGCGCGCGTCCTCGCTCTCCCCCTCACACTCTCACTCGCTCACTCCGCCGCGCGCCGTCGCCACCGTTGCCCACCGTCACCCACCAGCGCCCCCAAGGTATCTGCCTCCCTCCCTCCCTCCTCCTCTCGCCGCCCTCCTCTCTCCTCCCTCCGGTGGCCCTCCTCTCTCCTCCCTCCTCCCGCTGGTGGCCCTCCTCCCGCCTCCCTCCGACCGCCCTGCTCCCTCCTCCCTCCTCCCATTGCCCTCCTCTCTCCTCCCTCCCCCAGCCGCCCGAAGCCCTCACTCCTCCCTCCTCCTCCTCCTCCTCCCACCTCTCTTTGTATAATAATTTAGGTATAGAATTTTTTAGTAAAAGAATTTAGTAATAGAAATTTTTAGGTATAGAAATGTATTATGCTATATGAGATTTTTTTAGTAAATGTAGGTTTTCTGAATAGAATTGAAAAAAAAAGTAAATGTAGGTCTTTTGAATAGAATAGGAATTTGTCTAAGTTATGTGAAATTAGGGAATTTTTCTATGATTCAAGTAGTAGACAGTAGTTAAAAAACCAGGACATTTTTCTTTGGTATTTTTAGTAAATGTATAGGTCCAGAACTAGGGTATTTTTAGTAAATGTATAGGTCTTTTCAATTTTTAGGGTTAGAACAAGGTATTTTTAGTAAATGGTAGGGCTAGAAGTAGGATGTTTTAGACATAGGATTTCACAAAGTCCTAAGATGAGGATAATAATGTTTTTGTTTATATTTTGTTCTTGCAGAAATCAAGGAGCCCCTGCATCATCCCCGCCGTCGTCCCCGTCACCGACCACCTCCGACCTCTAGGTGAGACCAGCCAAATCCCCATGTCGATGATGATGTAGATGTTTTGATAGTTGTAGTAGAGTAGTAGCTACATGAGTGACCTATGTTTGCAGGGAACACCTCACAGTGGCCTATGTTTTGCCTGAGTGTTGACTAATTTCCATTCCGGCAAATTTCAGGCGCTCGATATGTAGGAAAGGTCCTGCCGGATTTTTCCATGAATTTTGGCATGACTTGTGCTAGAATATGTAGCAAATATCGAGTCGCCCGGATTTTGTAGAAAGATAATTAAACGACATTTCGGGTTGACTTTAAGTCTGTCGGGTCAAAAAATCAGTGAGGGAGTGTGTTCACCATATATGGGAGAGGACGAAGAATCCCGACTATTGTCGTGGAGCTCGTTTCTCCTTCTTCTCCTTGTGCCAGACCTGTGTTATCCACTAGGGGAAGGAGGAGTAACGACCATCACCGACGGTCAAAAAATCAGTGAGGGAGTGTGTCCACCATATATGAGAGAGGACGAAGAATCCCGACTGTCGTCGTGGGGGTCGTTTCTCCTTCTTCTCAAAGTAACACAAGATCACAAGCCATCCCATAGAGGTAGAGAGATACACGTGACCGGTCGGAAACCAGGGAATACAGAACGAATGTATGCGCGATCATGCATGGTTGATCACACGGCGTGCGTTTACACGTGTTCATGTCCTTTTGGAGGCGGGGCCTCCAGGTTGGGCCTGTGCGGTCCATAGCCCTGAGCTGGAGGAGGTGAAGCAGGGGGCAACTGCTCATTCGGTGCGTGCCCACCGTAGCTATGAGCGGGAGGAGTGTTCTGGTGGTTCGGTGGGTGCACTCCGTCTCCGTAGCCTTGTTGAGGGGGATGGAGGAACTGCAGCTGCTGGTGGTGCTGGTAGTTGGGTGAGTGCGCTCCATAGCCTTGTGCCGGAGGAGGGCGGTAGTGCGGGTTGGGCACTTGGTTGTTTGGAGGAGAAGAAGCGGGAGCGAACTGCGCGTTCTGCGCTGGTCCGTGCCCCTACTCCTGGGGCGTGTGCTCGCACCCCTGCCCCTGGGAAGGCTGCTGTGGGAACTGCGGCTGCGCCACCAGGATCTGGATGGCGCCCGCCGGAATCTGCTGGCCTTCCATGGGCGCGGCGGCGGCCGGCTGCGTGCGGAGGACTATGTAGGAGGTGAGCGCGAGGGCCATGGCAATGAGGGTGAGCACTGCGCTGCCCGCGAAGATTCCTTCCACGGGGACGTAGCACAGCCCCAAGGCTGGCGAGTCCCGCGTCCCATTGGCGTTCGACACCGCGCCAGACACCAGCAGGCCGAGTGCGAACACCGCCGCGATCCTGCATGCACGCTTTATTAAGGAGTGGTTCGTCACCAGGGCCTAGCGCTTGTTGGTTTGACCATGGGTCAGTCACTCACCATGAAAAGACGGCGCAGATGACACCGACGATCTGATTGGTTGCGGAGGGGATGCCGCCGGAGCCAGACTTGTAGAAGCCGCAGCAGCCGCCACCGACCGCGAAGGTTGTCTGGGCCAGGATCAGGAAGATGGACGCGCAGACCCCAAGCCACAGTGCAGGGTTTGGCGGGTACAGGCACACCCCTAGATATGCGAACACGTCGGACCGCTGCGAGTGTATAGATAGAGTAAGAAGAGCACATAGACACGGACATGGAGTATTTGATCCCGAGCTCATGTGCTCCCGCATGAACAGTAAAATCGAAAAAAATAGTAAAAAACTCAAAAAAATCTGATTTTTTTCCTGATGAACATTGACAAATTTTCTAGCTGCGTGTAAAATTTCAGTTCTAAATGACATTCGTGGAGGTCTGGGCGAAAAAAATAAAATCGATGATCCAAAAAGACTATTGTTAGAAGCATTTTGGAGCATCGATTTTGTTATTTTTGCCCAGACTTCCACGAATGTCATTTCAATCTGAATTTTTGCACGCACTTAGAACATTCATCAATGTTCATCAGAAAAAAAATTCAGATTTTTTTGAATTTTTTTACTATTTTTTTCGATTTTACTGTTCATCCAGGAGCATACGAGCTCGGGATCAAAAGAGGACTTTCGACATAGACACAGCATTGTTGGAAATATGCCCTAGAGGCAACAATAAATTGGTTATTATCATATTTCTCTGTTCATGATAATCGTTTATTATCCATGCTAGAATTGTATTGATCGGAAACTAAAATACATGTGTGGATACATAGACAACAACATGTCCCTAGAGAGCCTCTACCGGACTAGCTCGTTGATCAAAGATGATTATGATTTCCTAGCCATAGACATGAGTTGTCATTTGATAACGGGATCCCATCATTAGAAGAATGATGTGATGGACAAGACCCAAACTATGAACGTAGCATATGATCGTATCAAGTTTATTGCTATCGCTTTCTGCATGTCAAGTATATATTTCTATGACCATGAGATCATGCAACTCACTGACACCGGAGGAGTACCTTGTGTGTACCAAACGTCGCAACGTAACTGGATGACTATAAAGGTGCTCTACAGGTATCTCCGAGGGTGTCTGTTGAGTTGGCATGGATCAAGACTGGGATTTTTCACTCCGTATGACGGACTCGGTAATACAACATCACAAGAATCTTGCAAGCAATGTGACTAATGAGTTAGCCACGGGATCTTGTATTACGGAACGAGTAAAGAGACTTGCCGTTAATGAGATTGAACTAGGTATGGAGATACCGATGATCGAATCTCGGGCAAGTGACATACCGATAGACAAAGGAAACTGCAAACGAGATTAGCTGAATCCTTGACATTGAGGTTCGACCGATAAGATCTTCGTAGAATATGTAGGAACCAATATGGGCATCCAGGTCCCGCTGTTGGTTATTGACCGTAGAGGCGTCTCGGTCATGTCTGCATAGTTCTCGAACCCGCAGGGTCTACACACTTAACGTTTGGTGATGATATAAGTATAGTTAAGTCATTATGGTGGTTACCGAAGGTTGTTCGGAGTCCCGGATGAGATCCCGGACGTGACGAGGAACTCCGAAATGGTCCGGAGGTGAAGATTGATATATTGGACGAAGGGTATTGGAGTCCGGAATTGTTCCGGGGGTACCGGGTGATGACCAGCATGACCGAAAGGGGTTTCGGGGGGCCCCTGCAAGTGTTGGGGGGCCTCATGGGCCAAGGGGAGGGGGCACACCAGCCCACTAAGGGGTTGTGCGCCCCCCACACCCCATCCCACATTGCCAGAAGGGGTGGGGGTGCCTCCCTAGGGTTTTGCCTCCACCTGGCTTGGGGGCCAAGTCTCCTAAGGGGAGGGCCAAAACCCATCTAGGGTTTCCCATCCCTTGTGGCCGCCGCCCCCTTAGATGGGATCTAGGGCGCCCCCTCCTCCTCCCTTCCCCCTATATATAGAGGGGTAGAGGGAGGGCAGCTGCACCCCATCTATGCCACGGCGCTGCCCTCCCTCTCCCTCATAGCCATCTTCTTCTCCGTAGTTCTGTCGAGATTTCTCCACCACCACCGCCACGACGCCGTCGTGCTGCCGGAGGACTCGAGCTACTACTTCACCATCGCTCGCTGGATCGAGGAGGTGAAGGCGTCATCAAGCCGTACGTGTGTTGAACACAGAGGTGCCGTCCGTTCGGCACTTGGATCGGGAGTTCGCGGGACGGATCATGATTGGATCGCGAAGACGTTCGACTACATCAACTGCGTTTCTTAACGCTTCCGCTTAGCGATCTACAAGGGTATGTATGTAGGAGAACTGCCCTAGAGGCAGTAATAACAGTTATTTTGTATCTCCTGGTTTGTAATGAATGTTTATGATCCATGCTATAACTGCTGTGGCTCCCGAGCCCGTATATCCATAAAGGCTCTGAGGAAAACCCATGTGCACGTGTGGGTTAATAAACGGTAAAATGTATTCCTAGTCATGCCTCTATGGCTGGCTCAAGTATTGCATGATGATTATGTTTTCCTGATCATGGGCATGTCTATGCCGGCAATTTTGAGGACACAAATTGTTGGTAGAACACTTGTGTTGAATCGACCCAAATTGATGTTATGCTATGAGATACATTTGTCACAAGTTAATGGTATTTTACACAGGGAAGTTAATGTTTGCATAATTCCTTAGACCATGAGAGTATCGAGTTCCTTCGTACTTGCTTCGTGAACTTTGGGGTTTGTTAAACGTCATCCGTAACTGGGTGGCTATTACGGCGGCTTACGGGTTCACGGAAAAGTATGGCAAGTAACGAGATAGCTCAAGATTGGGATTTGCTCCTTCGACGATGGAGAGATATACTCGGGCCCTCTCGGTGAAACGGTATCCATCATCGTCTGGCCAGACAACTTGTGATTTGATCACTAGGATACCGAAACACGGAAACGAGAAAAGAGAACAAAACCGATAACGAGGTAACTTGCATAGTGGACAAATTGTTGATCCACGGGGGTGCAATAAATCTCACCTCGGGTGTTTTGTGACATATCGCGAAGCAACAGGAATAGCTCACGGCAACTGGAGGTTCACTCGAATATTCATTCGTGTGGGTATAGGAGTCAATATGGGTGTCCACGGCTCCGATGTTGATCATTGATCGGAAGGGGTTCCAGGTCATGTCTATGCTTCACCGAACCTATAGGGTCACACGCTTAAGGGTCATCTATCTGCTGAATACTAGACAGGGAGTCTGAGAGAAAATCACCCAAAAACTTTCGGACACCGAAAAAGTTTCGGACAGCGGAAAAGTTCCGCAGAGAGAACACCGGATGAGTTTCGGTGAAACTGAAAAGTTATTTCAGGGAATACCATTAAGTCAAATTGTTTTCGGCACATGCCTGATAATTCTTGGAGGGTGCCAGAATCATTCTGGAAACTTCTGGGAATTTTCTAGAAGAAAAACCGAAAATGTTTCGGAGCTGCCGGAACCGCTTCAGATGCTTTTCGCAGATGAAAATCACTAATCTGGAATTGTTCCAGAACGCGTTGAAAATTATTTTAGTGGGTACTGGAATTGTTCTAAGCCCACATAAATATTTTCAGTTCGAACGGACGCTGAAAAATATCGTCGTGAATAGTGAAATTGCTTTTTGGATAATTTTTTGGAAGCCACCTTTTAGGGCTTTTGCTAAAGGCTTCTAGAAGGGCTTGGGGGGGCCATGAGAGCCCCTCATGGGGGGGCCCCCTAGGGGTGGCCGGCCAAGGAAGGGGGAGCTCCTTGGAGCTCCACATGGCATCCCAAGTTTACCCTTATGCCCATGAGGTGTGACCTAATGCATGGGTTTTTGGTAATTAGTGGAGGAGCCCTACCCCTTGGCTTTCCTATAAATAGAGGAGATGGGGGCTGCCATCTCTTCATCCCTTGCTCTCATACACATGCCATGCATTATCTGGCTTCTTCTCTCCCTCTCACGAAAAGAGTTTCGTAGAGTCGAAAGGCTGTCTGGGTTCCGGCAGGAACTAGTTCTGGACGGCGAAGCCCTGCCGGATAGCTGACACCGTATGTGTGCAACCCCATAGAGAGGTCGTAGTTTCGGTCTTTTGCCCGAGGGGCTGTTCGAGTGTCCTTCCGAAGGGCTGTCCGAGTCTCCGTTCGAGTTTCGAGGGTCCTCCCGAAGGGCTGTCCGCGACATCGTCCGGGGGACTGTCCGATCGCCTCCCGAAGGGCTGTCCGACGAGGGAGTACATCCTCGCGGTTGGGAGGTTGTAAATCCTAGCTGCGGGGATCTGCACCAACGATCTCCACCGACTCTTCTTCCGCTGCGCTTCGAGTCGGTACGGATCAGATCAAACCTTGTATGCAGTCTCCATAGTGGTCCTGGGCGTGCTCGCTATACCGAAAATTTTCATTTTCTGTCACGTTCCCTTACAATGTAGATGCAATCTCTCCTCTCGTATATGTCCATCTCCTAGATTGATCTTGGTAAGAGTAGGAAAACTTTTGTTTCCCATGCAACGTTCCCCAACAATCATACCAACAAATCACGCAGATATGACAGCTAGCATCCTACGGTGAGCTTTGTGCCCTCGGCCGAAAACCGCATGATGGCACTCAGCACCCCGAGAGAGCCGACGAGCGAGGAGACGATGATCATCTTCTGATCCATTTTCATGGCCCCTGCTCTCGATCGAATCTTGACCTCTTTCAAGTTGTAGTCCACGGGCGTGCACCCGTGTTTATATAGAGAGAGCTCGGGGACATGCAAGCTATGTCACTACCAAGGGGAACTTGTGTGGCCACATCTCATCAGTCATCATTATGTCTTTTTTTATTTTCTTTTTTTATATGTAGACCTAATTATAAAAGCTAATGATCTTACCAAAACCTACCTTGTTGGAAGTTGATACGATGAACAGCTTCGACGTTACCTACAACCTTTGCAGGAAGCTATAGGATATATTTTTTTAGATCAACAAGGCAAGCTTTTGAAACTCCGCTTGGGCAAATGGGCACAGGGTTTATCTCATAAACCGATTACATAAAGATATCACCAACAGACGTGACCCAAACAACTTAGGCATGAACTCCTATCATGCCCTATTTCTCTCTCTTTATATTTCTCAAATCTTGAATCTTGTCCTTGCGTTGCAAAGGAAGCATAAATATTTTAACAGTATAAATGCTAATCTTGTCAAACGTATACATTTAAGATCCTCGGGCACATTAAGCAGCATCGTTAACTTTTTTAGGGCTAAATCATTTTTCTTCTTCTCCATCCTCCAATGTGATTCGAGAAATGTTCCGTTGAAATATTACTCCATGAATTAGGAAGACCATTGTTGTTAGAGTACACTGGATTAGCCATACTTGTTTAATTACTCTAGTGTTTCAGACAATCAAAAGTTAAAAGAGTAGTGGTACCCACGGCTAATGTGGCTAATCCCATATGAATGGTGTTACATGGACGCTGCTACGCAGACGATTTCTATACCGCGATGAAGATTGGATCATTCATACACAGAAGCAAAATGCAGCAGGCTACTAGATTTCACGTTGTAGAAATGGTCGGCAAAAATCACTGTATGTGTAGTAATTTCGATCCCGTATAACATCTCACAATTTTGTAATTAAAATCATTACACCACAAATCCTTCAAGTAAACTAAGGCCCAGAAAGCAGCATGTACAATCCGTAAGCTGCTAGTGCTCGTATTAAGTTACAGATGAAATCATCGTGACCTTCGTTAAATAACTAACAATTCACAATCATAATCAGTGTGGCCGCACCAGGTAAGGGGCCTTAGCATGGGGTACTCTTTGCCACTGTAGGTACTGCAGCTCCCAAGTTGGCCTCGGACGTGTCTCAATGCTTGCTCCGCTACTGTGTATGGGCATGATGTTCCAGAAATCATAAGATGTTCACAGCTTAAAAAAATGTTCCTGATTTTGAAGAAAAAAGATCGTGAATTCTAAGAATGTTTATGATTTAAAAAAAATCGTGTATTCAAAAAGTGTTCATCAAATTTTTAAAAATGTTCAAAAATATTCAAAACAATGTTCAGTTATTTCTAAAAAAAATCTCAATTTTTTTAAATATTCAAAAAAATCAAAAAATGTTCGCTGATTAGAAAAAATATTCTTGAATTCAAAAAAGTTCGTCGAAAACAAAAATGCTTTCTGAATTTCAAAAGTTATTCCCAAATTTCAAAAAATGTTCGCCGATGCAAAAAACTTGTTCACGAGTTCCAAATAAATGTACACAATTTCAGAAAATGTTCATGTATTCATAAACTGTTTACAATTAAAAAATATGACAAATTATTCTTTTGATATGGCACTGAGGATCAAATACTGTCAGCTTATTCAGAAAGTGATACAGCTAGCTATACTATACTTTTTTCCAGCTAGTGCTTCCACTAGCATGCTTGATCTGGACAATTAAGTTACTAGCGGCACCACTATATGGAAGTTCTCTCTTGCACTGAAATTTATAGCAGCCACCTTTAGATGATGGTTATCTCAGCCTGAATCCTGTAGTACTACCCAATGTTTCAAACTGTACTGGCATGAAGGTACTAGTCTTATGAGACAACTGTGAATTCTACTCTACATGGGAAGCGAAAAATATTGATATGCTGTGTACTTCGAATTATCGGCAACAAGTTTATTGTGTGTTGAGAAAAGGATTAACAGATTAAGAGTATGTTGCAAACAAGATGAGAGGTGAGTGAATCTTGTATGTTGCATATGCATGACAGGTGTTTGGGCATGATTCATTCATTTGGATTTGGTTGTAGAAATTCAGAGATGAGCAGAGCAGAGTGGGGGAGATGACGGTAGTATTATGTAGTAGTAGCATTTTGTGACAGTTGATGCTCTAACAGATCTGGCATTCACCTGGATGGGAGAGAAGCCAGGGTTCCGTTTTGTACCTTGCCAACTGCAGTTGATTGTAGAGGTGGACAGAGATGACTGCTTGTCAGGACTTGAAACTCTGATGACTGCTCGCCGGTGATTAGCAGCAGAGATGGCGCGTGGTGTGTCCCCCAGGGAAGGAGAGCTTGTAGGGAGAAGGCTGTAGGTGGGAGAGATGCTGGCCTGGAGAGGAGCTCAGCGGAGCTGCCCCGTTGCGCTCGCCACCAGGAAGCTCCAGTCGGTGGAGGCGGCAGTAGTCGCCGGCGCCGGTGGGGCCAATGGTATTTATTCGTCTCCCCGCTCTCCTCGCTATGTCAATTTTTTTCTGTCCCATGTGTGTTTGCCTTCCTTCGCGCTTGATTCAGTTCGTCGTGATTGTCGCCGGTATAGACCTTCGCGCTTGACTCAGTTCGTCGTGGTTTAGTTCTCTGGTCTTGGAAGGAATTTGTGTCATAGCTTAGTTCATTTCTGTCGAGTCTTTGATTGGTTCATCAGAATCGCTCCTGAATTTGTTGCTGACACCTCTCCGCGCGTTTCCCCCAAATTTCCCTTAGCAATTCCGCCTCGCGCGTTGTCTTCAATGTAGATCTCCTTTAATCTGAGTGGAATTTCACTTTATTATGTTTATTTTAAGAATCTAGAGGCTCGAGGCATGTTTGTTGATGATCAGAGGTAGAACTGAATGGTTGTGGTTTTCTCTCTGTAGAAGTACTAACGTGAACAAATTCGTTGGTGGATGTAAATGATCAGAGGCCCCTCTTTTTGTCTTGGATCTAGATCCCCTTTTAGTCTGAGTGAAATTTCACTATAGTATGTTTATTTTAAGAATCTAGAAATTTTCTGAATTTTTTGAAAAAGAAAATTTTTGGATTTTTTTTATTTTCAATTTTTTTAATTATTTGACAATTTAATCTCTAATCACCCCTCATCACTGCTCAAGTATGGACCACTCATTACAAATCGTCTAACTTCCCGACTGGTCACCCATCCTCTCACTACCTAAACCTATGCACGCTTAACTTCCGAGTTCTATTCCTCCTAGTTTTCAAGTCTGCACTTGCTATTTTCCTGACAATAGTAAGCTCCTATTAACCCTTAGGAGGTGAACTTGAGCATGAAGCACCGTTTGAGTTTGAAACTATTATTCTAAAAAAGAATAATTAATTAGTAACACTAATATTTCTTGAATAAGTAGTTTGACCATAGTTTGACCACAGTTTGACCAAAAATTCAAAAAAACTTAAACTTGAGGATAACTTTTTTTTCCTTTCAGAATTTGAGGATTCTAAAAATTTGCAAAACGGCCTACGGCGGTCGAATCGGAACCGGATTTTCGTGCTGAACATTTTGATATATTATACGGTTTTTTTCGACATCGTATGCAAAAGTTATAGCCGTTTTACTTTTTCATAACACTTTTTTGCAAAACATGTCGAAATTTATGCTTTTTAATTTTCCTAACTAGTAGATGTAGTAACATAACTACATCTCGAAGGATTTTATTTTTGAAGTTTTTATCATTTTCTTTTGTTTTTTTTTTCAAAACTGAAATGGCGATTTGGGGGGGGGGGGAGTTTGGGGGGGGGGGTGGGGGGGGGGGGTAGAGTTTGATAGTGTCCAACAGAAGCATACTACAACATGGTGTCCATCCAATCGTACCGTCGACTACATCTGCTAGCACCATCCCAGGCAGAGTCATAACTAAGGTTAACCAAGCCGGAGTCACGTTCTATTAAAGTGGCAAAAAGAATTACTTTTAATATAGCAAAACTAATTCTATCAACTATTATTAAAGGCTAAACAACTATTAATACAAAACTTTAGCAAAATTAATATTAATTCATTATAAAAATTTATCTACTGTTGTCTTACAGAAGCATACTACAACATGTTAAAATCTACAAAAAGAACTAACTAAAAATAAATGAAATCAATAATTAAAGGACTAAAACCACTATATAAGCAAAACAATACTGTTTTAATTATAATCATAATATAAATTATTCTAAAAATAACCAAATAAATCTTACTGTGACAACAATCTAACATGTGACTAGGAGCAAAAAGAATTAAATAAAAAACTATTTTTAAACTCAAATTATTCACAATCTAGGGTTTGAAGCAAATTTCAATAAATTCATATTTAAATCATTCAAATTTAAAAACTAATGGCGCAAACAGAAACTAGACAAAAAAAAATTAATCTAATGCAAAAAGAATCACTCAAAAACATCAAATATCCTAAAAGATATAAGCAATTTAAAACAGAAACTAAACATAAAAAACAAATGGAAAAACAAAAAACAAATTTCAAAACCCCTTTAGTCCCGGTTCGTAGCTCCAACCGGGACTAAAGCCTCAACCCCTTTAGTCCCGGTTCGTGGCTCCAACCGGGACTAAAGGTCGCACCCTTTTGTCCCGGTTCGTGGCTCAAACCGGGTCTAAAGGTCCCATTTGAACCGGGACTAATGCCTGCCCAGCGCCCTAGCCGCTCGAACCGGGACTAATGCTCACATTAGTCCCGGTTCGTAATGCAACCGGGACTAATGTGTAGATTGAGTTTGGACCAAAGCCCTGTTTTCTACTAGTGTGGAGGACTACATGGTTACGGTGACCGGTGAGGACTACATGGTTACGGTGACCACACCGGTCACAGTTGCTGGCACAAGTGATAGTCTCCCATGTAATAGACAAGGATGTGGTAGTGTAGTTATAGTCACCGATTAGTATTGGATAGCTAGCTTTGTACTACTATATATACATGTATACCCAGGGCTTGTAAAACACACCGTGAGATCAATAAAGCAAAGCAAGGCTCGATATGAGCCTTTGGCAATAAGTGTACGTGCGTTCGTTGAGGCAGCCGGCTAGTAGATCAATCGATCAGCCGAGCTTTTGCTATACGTGCGTATTCCGGCCAGGCAGCCTATCAATTAACTAGCGCAAGGCTAGCTTGCGACGTTGCTGTGTACGGTGGGCCGAGCCAGCTTGGGGCAGGAACCAAGTTCGAACAAAGTTGCTTCGTCGTCGTTCGTGGTCGGTCGCCGCGTGTCACCGCCGCCAGAAAGTACTCGGCGTCGGATCTGCGCCAACAATTAGTATCAGAGCAAGGTTGATCTTCTAGTAACGGAAGGTCATGACGGGCAAGGAGATCGTGGAATCGTCCGGAGCGGCTAAAGTACTTGCCGTGGCCGGTACGTCATACCCACAGTTTGATCGTGAGAACTTCGGGGTCTGGAAGGAGGCGTCAATGAGCTATGGGACGCGGTCGATGCAGGAGGCGTCGCGTTCAAGGAGGGAGCCGAGCACCGGAACGATTGGCAGGTGACATCGGCGATTTACTCGGTGATGCCGATGGATGTACTCCAACACCTGATTGCCAAAGAAACAGCAAAGGAGGTGTGGAATATTTTGAAGCTCATGTTCGCGGGACACACCCGCATCAAGCAAGCTAATCTCCAAACTCTCCTAAGGAACTATGAGACTTTGGTCATGGGCGACGATGAGTCCGTGGACGCGTTTGCTTCACGGGTGGCTACTCTCGTCAACCGGATCCGCGCGCTTGGAGAAAACCTCACGGAGGCCTCGGTAGTCCAGCGGTTCTTGCGCGCGGCCCCTCCCCGGTACCTACAAATTGTCACGGCGATCGAGCAATGTGTGGATCTTGCAACTCTCTCCATCGATGATCTCGTCGGATGGTACAGGCTCACGATGAGTGGATGCGGTACAGTCTCGGAGACGGCACGAATGACGAGCTTGTGATGCTCACAAAGGCGCAGTGGATCGCCCTGTCGAAAGAAAAGCAAGGCGGATCCAAAATCAGCAGCAAGAAGAAGGGGAAGCAGCGTTCGGCGAGAAAGAACTTCGCTGACTCAGACGACGACTCAGACGATGAGGCTGCACCGCCGAGGAGAAAGTTTGACATCAGAAAAGTGAGGTGTTATAACCGTGGCCTCCTCGGCCACTTCAAGGCTGACTGTGAGGAAGCACCGAAGCAGAAGGCGCTCATGGTTCAGCAAGAAGATGATGGTGACATGATGTTAATAAGTGAACTCGTGGACGAGGAGGATCCCGTTCTTCGACTGCCGGCTAAAGAAATTGCCGCGCTCGTGAAAGAAAAAGTTTGCCATCATGATCAATGTTCGGAGACTCGTATCGACGCAACAGATATGGGGGGTGATTCCGACTTACGGCAATGCTATGGACGTAAGTGCTATCTTTGCTGGCGTGGATGCAGCAAGAGCTGCGTGTGCTCGACCATGGAGAAGCAGTCTCTATGCTGGCCGACTGGAGGAGAGGTCCGTAGACGGTTGCAAAAGCGACACCAAAGTTTTGACTTCAGTCGAAGACGTGAACCACAACACGAGGCGGGCCGGTGTGGTTCAGCCAGGAAAATACGACGCGCGAGGAGCTGAGCGTTCGCATACATGGTGTCAGACAGTGCAACAGGGAGTCGCGGTGCAGCAGACCTGGCGATTCCAGGAGCTAGTGGCATTGCAAGCATCGAAACGTGCAGCAAGATGGCGAGCTCGCAGAAGCCGGCGGCCAATGCAGTAGCGTGCGTAGGCAGCAGCAGCGCGCCATGCAACTCACGTAAGTCGGCAGTCGAATCAAGGCCAGCTGCTGCAGTATCCAAGGACAGCAACGCAGTAGTGAGTGCTCAGCCCCAAGTGCCAGTAGTCAACGGGCAAAATAGCCCAGAAAAAGAGGTGGCTTGGGCACCACCACGAGGCCCATGCAGCACAACGTGGAGGCCTTCTGAAGGCTGCTGCCACAGCAGCCCATCCAACAGGCCAGGCTGGCCGGAACGGACGCCACCAGGGAGCCTGGTTTTAGAAATCACACGTGGTGTACTTTGAGGTGCAGCAAGAGGAGTTGCACTAGAAGATTGGCCAGCAAAAATTGTACGTAGGGGAAGATATTTCTTTGGCACCTACGTCACCTCCGACAGCAATGGAGGAAAAGACACTAACACCCACACCCGTACTGCTACAGCCGGCATTACACCCACATCAATACTCGAACGATTGACCCGGTTAAGTTGAAAAGGAGTGGGCGATAGTGTCTAGCAAGTGCCGTGGAACCGGCGGAATTTGTTGACGCAAATACGAAGGATTGTTGGCGTCATGCTATGAAAGAAGGGTCAGGGTCGATCCATGACAATAATTCATGGGAGCTTGTGGATCTTCCCAATAATGAAAAAGCCATGGATCTGAAGTGGGTATTCCAGATCAAGAAGGATGATGAAGGAAATTGTGTGAACCACAAAGCAAGGCTACTAGCCAAAGAGTACGTGCAAGAGAAAGGTGTGGACTTCGAAAAAGAGTTCGTTCCCATTGCAAAGATGGAGTCAGTGAGATTACTCATCGCTCTCGCGGCTCAGGAATCATGGAAAGTACACCACATGGATGTAAACTCCGCATTTTTGAACGGCGAGATAGAAGGAGATGTGTATGTGAGTCAACCACCGGGTTTCATCAAAGATGGAGAAGAGCACAAGGTACTGAAGTTACACAAAATCTTGTATGGGCTATGGCAAGGACCTCGGGAGTGGAACATCAAACTTGTTCGGACATTGATTTCTCTTGGATTTGAGAAAGCCCCACTAGAGCATGCAAATGTACAAGAGAGGTGAAGGAAGGGATCGTCTACTAGTTGGAATCTACAATGACGACCTATTAATTACCGGAGCAGATGAAGAGTTGATTGCAAAGTTCAAGCTACAGATGAAAGAGCTTTTCAAGATGGATGATCTAGGTCTTTTGAGCTACTACCCCGGGATAAAGGTACATCAAAAGACGGAGGAGATCACACTATGCCAGGAGGCATACACAAGAAAGGTACTTGAAAGTCGTGGCATGAAATATTACAATCCAATTGACGCTCCAATGGAAACTATTCTTGAGGTGAGCAAGAAGAGTAAAGCACCCGCAGTTGATGCAATAGAGTATATTGCAGCTGTCGCTGCGGTGTGTCAAGGTGTGTGGCTAGGGAGGCTACACGGTGATCTCATGGATCGAGATCTATAACAAGTGGTGCTCAATGTTGATAGCAAGTCTGAAAGTTTTCTACGCGAGGATCTAGTCCGGCATGATAGAGGCAAGCACATTGATACGTTGTATCACTACATAAAGGATTACGTGGAAGAGGGTAAGACGAAGGTCAACTACGTTTGCACCGATGACCAGATTGCGGACATCCTAACCAAGGCTTTGGATCGAGAGAAATTCTTGAAGATGAGAAGAAGGATCGGCGTCGGGGCTGTAACATAACGCCGTCGTGTTTAAGGGGGTGATTGTTTGAATTAACCACGACTTCCCCCGTCGGCTGGTGTGTGTCCGGTTCTGGGTACATGTAGGTATCCCAGTAGGCCTAGAGTTAGTCACCGGTTAGTATTGGATAGCTAGCTAGTGTAAAAAAACGTTCTTATATTATGGGACGGAGTGAGTACTATATATACATGTATATCCAGGGCTTGTAAAACACACCGTGAGATCAATAAAGCAAAGCAAGGCTCTATATGAGCCTTTGGCAATAAGCGTACGTGCGTTCGTTGAGGCAGCCGGCTAGTAGATCAATCGATCAGCCGAGCTTTTGCTATACGTGCGTATTCCGGCCAGGCAGCGTATCAATTAACTAGCGCAAGGCTCGCTTGCTACGTTGCTGTGTACGGTGGGCCGAGCCAGCTTGGGGCAGGAACCAAGTTCCATCAAAGTTGCTTCGTCGCCGGTCGCCGCGTGTCACCGCCGCTGGAAAGTACTCGGCGTCGGATCTGGGCCAACACTGTGCACTTTGATGCTCCCTGGATAGAGATTGGCGTAAAGCAGCATGAAGGAGCAGCCGATGCCATCCGCAGCGGTGAGTAGGACCTACTCCCGGAAGCATCTACAAATACTCGGGACATGAGGCGGTTTTCAGAGGAAGGTGCAATGACCTGTCATGGGATTGTATACGCACGTGTCAGATTTGGGTTGCACATTGACGTGCAGGCTGTGGAGGACGACGAGGCCACCGTGGGACGTTTCCGGTGCATACTTGCGAAGGAGCTTGGCCATCCGACGTGACATGAAGGGTGAGAGGTGGTCCTGGCAGAAGGACGCGGCAGCGGGCGTAGCCGGGTGCACCAAGGTGAGGGGTTTCCTGCCGGAGTAGCACATATCAGCGACTATGCAGGGAGCCGTTTGCTGTGTGCTGTGCTGGATGAACGGCGGGGTGAGGATGTCTTGCCGAAGAAGCTTGCAGGCAGCGGCACAGCGGACGATTGTGGAGAAGTCGGAGCGAGCCACGATCTCAAGCAGGAGATCGGTCGGGAGCGTGACCGCCGTCGCGGTACCCGGCGCTGGTGCTCGTATGCTGTTACGTCGGCGTGTCCGTGGTGCCATGTGCTCTCCTGTGCAGGATCGAGTACAGCAAAGAAGGAAAGGAGGCATGCCGGCTACCAGCCGCCTTATTATATATGGAAAGCAAACAGGAAAAAGAAGGAAAGGCCACGAACGTGTTAATTTGAGTTGGACTAACTAGGAAAAGAAACGATCGATGGAAAACAAAGATGTGTATACGTACGTACCCAATGCATCTTCCTTCGAGGCAGCAGGACTAACCTAACCGTATAGGTGGTGTCAAAAAGAAAAAAACCTAGCCGCATATACGTACCCAATGCAACTATAGTAGTCCTAGGGACGTACGAATTTTTAATTCCAAAGAAAGATGACCCAGCAGCTCAGCTCTTGGGCCATCGTACGGCACAAGACGATCGATTTATACAGAGACAGAGAGATGGATCCCTACGCTGCTTTGTTTTCACGACGTACGTCAACGATAGACACAGCAACCTATGCGTGCAATCTTCCATAGGTGCAGCAAACAAAGGTTTGGACGGTTCCCTAAAAAAAAAAAAGGTTTGGACGGAGCACCGTACGTTCTTTACTTTATTCCTTGATTGATTGGAAGGAATTATGTTGTAACAACGTAATGATGCATATCCCAATCCGGCCAAGGACCCTCATCTATTGCTCAAGCCTGAACAGCTCTTTTTTCTTTGTGATCAAAGTCTGAATCGCTCTTGTCTCCGGAGCAGACACCCTACTCTGAATCCTGGATGTACACGGCAAATGATCATGTGCACAAATAAATATCTCGAATAAATGATTTGTGTTGTCAAACTGAGAAATATAAGTACGTACATTTGTTATACCATCACTATATCGACTAAACATACACCTCCACACCGGGAGGGGCATTTTGTCTCCCGGGAGCACATGCTCCTGGGTCAATAGTAATAAGAAAAATGAAAAATAAATAAAAATTCTGATTTTTTTATGGACTTTCGTGTTAGTATTGCAAGCATGCTTGACAATTTTCATGCGAATCGGAGCAGCAGTGTTTGGTCGGTGAAAAAAAATAAAATTTGGATGATATTTTTGGTTCAATTTTTTTTCACAGGCCAAAATGCTTAACATTGTTTCCTCAAAATTTGCAAGTAGCATTTGAAAGAACACATAAATTTTTTGTCTTGCATTCCCAATCGTCTACTAGTTACAGCTAGCAAGATATTTTCATGGCTTGCAGCCGCGATAGCAGGCCGACCTCCAACATCGAAGAGTTCTCCATATATTTTTTACAACACATCTCATTTGTCTTCACATCAAGAATGACGAGTAGCGATTTTACACGCAGCAACACCATGCCGCTCCTCTACCCGGAGTACATGAACAGGATGATTGCATAACCAGGGTTGATGGTAACTTGGATGTTAGGAACTAGAAAGGCAGCTTCTCCTTGGCGTCAATTAGGGCCTCGGTCTCCCAATCACCATCCGCTGATGAGAGTTGTAGCCACATAGAAATCATGAACATGTCTGCGACGAGAAAGCGCAGCCTCCCGTCTAGTGACATCCCTAGCCCCAGGTGGTGATGGCTTTCATAACGGGGCGTGACGGGTGGAAGCTTCACATTGCTTCCCTTTGTTGTGCAGACATTATATTTAAGGATTCCTTTGTGACTCTGAACCAGCCGATGGATGATGCCACCGTGAAGAACTACTGCATCACTGTACCGCAGGAGTGGCCTCAATGACAGGCCAACACTCATGGGTTCAGTAAAAGGTCCCCAGCCGGTGCCATCTGATGTGGCGG
Source organism: Thinopyrum elongatum (assembly GCA_011799875.1). Classification (NCBI taxonomy): domain Eukaryota; kingdom Viridiplantae; phylum Streptophyta; class Magnoliopsida; order Poales; family Poaceae; genus Thinopyrum; species Thinopyrum elongatum. The sequence continues at coordinate 62,698 of JAAAXO010000624.1, read as the reverse complement.
TTTGGATTGTCATAGAGTCTCCGTAAGAGCAACTCACATCGGCAGCCAATAGCGAGAATGAGGAGCAGCTGATGCCGTCCGAGGCGGTAAGCAGGACAAACGGGTGGTTGCCCCTAGCAATGAAGTCTGAGCGGATTCCCGACGGATCAGCCAAGAAGGTGCATTCAGCAGTCATAGGGTTGTACACGCATAGATTGGAGAGAAGATGAGTCCTGAATCAAGAGTACCGGCGAAGGACGACAAGGCCACCGCGCAATGTTAGGGGATCGTCGCGGCGGAGAAGTTTGTAGGCAGAGGTAGACGAGGAAGCGGGATGGCACGATGCGTCCTTGTTGGGTGACCCGGTGGAGGAAGGAGGGTAAGAGGATGTCGCGGCGAAGAATTTTGTAGGCGGAGGCGCAGCGGACCAGGGTGGAAGTGTCAAGCACAAGATCCGTCGGGACGGTGTTGGCGAGGCCATGGCACCGTCCTGTACGAGGCTTCATCGCTTTCCGTGAGTTGCTGCTGCCAACAGGTACGACTGTTTTTTCTTTTTCTTTTTGAGGGAACAGCTCCGGCTGTTATAAATGTACTTATATAATACTACGCGCTGGTGAAAGGAAGGAAGGGAAGGCGATCGAGCTGGACCGAGATTAGGTCCGACACGATCCCTCCGAGCGGCCGGTTTTAGTTCCCCGAAAACTTAGGAGCCTCCTGCAAGGCGATTAGGGTTTCGAGGGGAAACGGCGGCGCACGACCGATCTCGATCAGCGGGGCGTGTAAGGCGGCGGTGCGGGATTGATCAATCCGGCGCTGGCAAAGGGAAGGAAGGCGCTCTCTCTCCGCGCGCGGCGAGGGCACGTCTCGAGGAGGCGATGGGCAAGTTGGATCTGACGGAAGAGGAAGCTACTCCGCTGGTGATCGACGATGTTGACGATGGCGAACCGACGAAGTGGTCACTGGCAGGGAAAGTACTCCATCGACATACGCTCCACATCCAGACGATCTCCAACGCTCTCCGTCCTGCTTGGGGGAACCCTAAGGGTCTGATCTTCGGGCCTGCTGGGGTTAACATCTTTGTGGCGGAATTTGCCAGCAAGCGTGATCGTGATAGCGTCTGGGAAGGCAGTCCGTGGCACATTAGCAAGCATGCAGTTATCCTCTCGGAATTCTCTGAGTGCATGCAACCGTCCGAGCTACAGTTTGATAAACTGCAGCTGTGGGCTAGGGTTCTCAACTTGCCCTTCAATCTTCGCAATGACAAGAGGGGGCAGGCAGTGGCTAAACAAATTGATGTGAATGCTCAATCAGTTCAGTTCGATCCTGTTGGAGGGTTTTTGAGGACGAGAGTCACGATTGATGTCAACAAGCCTTTACGAAGGTGGATCCTTATAGATTCAGCGGCTCGCGGTAGTCGAGATTGGTATGACATACAATATGAACACATCCCAAATTTCTGCTTCTCGTGTGGCCGGCTGGGCCACTCGGACTTGCTGTGTCCGACTCCGGGCACTAGAGATGAGAACGGTGAGCTTCCGTTTAAGACTAGCCTCCGGGCTCCGGAGGACAAAAAGAAGGCCTCATCTGGTGATAACTCAGGGACAAGCCAGACCAATGCTAGAACAGGAGCATACAGCGAAGCTCCAGAGACGAGCACCACCAGAGAGGCCAACGCTGAGGTCACCTCACCGAGGAAAAAGAAAACCAACGGCAATAACAAGAGGAAGGGTGGACCTCCGAACCAAGTTTACAGGAAAGTTAACATGCCCGCATTGACTGCAGCAGAACACGTAGATGACCACACTAATGCCATTATCCCGGCTGGTTCTGTTCAGGCAGATGGGATAGGTGAGTTGGATGATACTGAGGGGGAGCGTGCGCCGAAAAAGAAACGGGACACTCCCACTACTTCAGAAAACTCGGCAGGAGCTGCTAGCCAGCCCTGCCGGGATCAATGAGTTGTCCAAGCTGGAACTGTCGAGGGCTTGGGAACCCCGAGGCAGTTCGAGAGCTTCGCAATGTGGTGAAGCAAGAAGGGCCCGATCTGGTTTTTGTAATGGAGACGAAGATCAGAGGTAAAAGAGTCGAGGATCTGTGGCACACTCTCGGGTTTGCTGGCAGTTTTGCAGTGGACAGCAATGGCCTTAGCGGAGGTATAGGTCTGTTCTGGTCTAAAGATGTAAAGGTGGAACTCAAAAACTATAGTGCTAGTCACATTGATGTGTTGGTCCGTGATGAATCAGCGGGCACTAATGAATGGCAGTTCACGGGCTTCTATGGAGCGCCAAGAGCATCAGACCGCCATCACAGTTGGCGCTTCCTTCGAACCCTTCACACTATTCCTCACGGAGCATGGATGTGCATGGGTGACTTCAATGAAACCCTATACCCCGATGAACATTTTAGCCACTCGCCCCGTCCAGAGTGGCAGATGAGAGCTTTTCGAGAAGTTACAGATGAATGTGTTCTTCAAGATCTCGGCTGGTCCGGTGTTGCATACACCTGGGACAACCGACAGCCTGGAGATGCAAATGTCAAGGCTAGGTTTGACAGGGCTTTTGAAAACGAGGAGTTTAGGCAAAGTTCTGAAAACACACGAGTTCGGCATGTGTGTGCGGTGGAGTCGGATCATTGTTTCGTAATTGCCGAGTTCAGGAACCACGCATTTTCACATCGTCCGTCAGGGGCCAAGCAATTCCGCTATGAAAATGTTTGGCAGTCACACCAGGATTATGAGCAGCTCATTGTGGACACCTGGAGGAGGCAATCTCGCAGCCCAGGTCTACAAGGTATTGTGGACTCCCTAGGGGCTCTGCAGCGCCAACTCGAGCCTTGGGGAGCCCGTGAGTTTGGTAGTCTGTCGTGAACAGTTTGCAATCTTCAGAAATGCCTCGACAGGCTAAGACAACAGTCCGTGGGTTGGGGCCCATCCGATGAGGAGAAGAGCATAATTCAGAAGCTAAGAGAAGCACTCCGTCTTGAAGAAATTTGGATGCGGCAGCGATCCCGAGTCCCGTGGCTCTGTGATGGAGATCGCAACACGGCATATTTTCAGGCACAAGCAAGGCAAAGAAAACGTACAAATAAGATAGCTGGACTCAAAAGGGTTGATGGCTCTGTTTGTGCAAATGAAGAAGAGGATAAAGCAGAAATTTTAGCCTTTTATCAAGCTCTGTACATGTCTCAAGGTGTCTTTGACACCGAGGCGCTGTTATCGCTTGTTCCAACCCGGTCACACCGGATATGAACGACTCTCTTTGCAGACCGTACGAACCGTCTGAAGTTCATCATGCTCTCTTTCAAATGGCCCCTTCTAAGGCGCCGGGGGTAGACGGTTTTACTGCGGGTTTTTTCCAACGCCACTGGAAGTTGCTCCAAGCTGAAGTAACTCAGGCGGTGTTGGCCTTTCTCAATGGAGGCGAGCTACCAGTAGGCCTCAATGACACATCAATTACACTGATCCCCAAGGTACGCCACCCCCAAAGTATCTCACAATACCGTCCTATATCTCTATGCCCAGTTCTATACAAATTGGCAGTTAAGGTAATTGCTAACAGGCTGAGAAGGTGTATGGACGATGTAATTAGTGAGGAACAGAGTGCTTTCGTCCCGGATCGCTTGATTACTGATAATGTACTAGTCGCTTTTGAAAGTGTACATACAATGAAGAGACGAAAGAAAGGAAAGAACTTCATGTGTGCGGTCAAGCTGGACATGATGAAGGCTTACGATCGAGTAGAATGGCACTTCCTGGAAGCTATTCTTCTGAAACTTGGCTTCAATGCAAACTGGGTGAGATTGATCATGAAGTGTGTCACATCAGTTCGATTCTCAGTCCGCGTAAATGGGGAACTGCAACCTTACTTCAGCCCTTCGAGAGGACTACGGCAAGGATGCCCAATCTCCCCTTATTTGTTCCTCCTTTGTGCTGAAGGCTTCTCTTCGCTCTTGAAATATTATGGAAATGTTATTGACATAGGTATAAGAGTAAGCTTCAGAGCACCATGGGTGAGCCACCTGTTGTTCGCCGACGATAGCCTCATCTTTATCAAGGTGAGTGCGGAGAGTGCCACGAGGCTCAATGAAATTCTGGAGATCTGTGGGATGCATCTGGACAGTGTGTAAACCGGAGCAAAAGTTCTATATACTTCAGCCCAAATACACCTGCAGCTCTTCGGCAAAATCTGAAACAACTCCTTGGTGTACAAGTTGAAGCTTTTTCAGAGAGATATCTCGGTCTACCCACTGCTGTTGGCAAGATTAACAGTGGAACCTTCGAGCATCTAGGTGACCGAGCAAAAGGCAAGATGCAAGGCTGGTCAGAGAGATTGTTTGCATGCGCCGGTAGGGAGGCCCTGCTGAAATCTATAGTTCAAGCAATACCAACGTTCAGCATGAGCTGCTTTCTCTTGACAAAAAAGGTATGCAAAGGCCTGACCTCAAGCATGGCTAAATTCTGGTGGGGGAGCCCTCTGGACCATAAATCCCTACACTGGATTGCTTGGGACAAACTAGCCATGCCCAAACCCAAAGGAGGGATGGGCTTTCATGATCTGCGGTTGTTTAACTTGGCATTGCTAGGAAAGCAAGGTTGGAGGTTTATGATGAACCCCAACTCATTATGCGCAAAGATAATTAAAGGTAGATACTTTCCTGACTCGGATTTCCTGCAAGCTAGAGCTCCAAAGTCCTCTTCAGCTACTTGGAGAGCGATTGTGGCAGGCCGGAAAGCGCTACAGACCGGGCTTGTGAAACGAGTTTGTGACGGAACTTCTATTTCAGTTTGGGAGGACAAGTGGATTCCCTCCACAGTATCAATGTCTCCCATGTTGTGCCCAGCCAACACGGAGGTTCAGACTGTTAGTGATCTGATCGACACCTCCAACTGGACATGGCGGCAGGAGCTTGTCAAGGAAACCTTCATTGCACCGGATGCTGCGGCCATACTAAATATCCCCTTGCGGCAGGGAGGTGGAGAAGATTTCCTCGATTGGGCACATGAGAAGTCAGGCATTTACTCTGTTAAATCGGCGTATCGAGCTCTAGTGAATCAAAAAGAGCGTTTGGCTCTAGATGAGGGGCAGATTACCGGCACTTCAGTGGATCAACAACAGATGTGGAATGCAGTTTGGAAACTCAAAGTAGTCCCAAAAGTCAGGGTGTTTTGGTGGTGAGTGATAGGGGCATATTACCAGATGAGAGTACCCTAAAACACCGTCACATCAGAGACATTAGCACATGCAAAGTTTGTCTTGCCATGGAAGAGGACTTGGAGCACGCACTGCTGCTGTGCTCACATGCCTGCCGGTTCTGGGAGGAGGCTCGCCTGCTCTTCGACATTCATATACCTCGGCTATACCCTAGTACATGGGCACGGGACATTTTATGCGACCATCGATTCTCTGATAAAGAAAGAGCGATAGCTATTACAGTGATGTGGGCCATTTGGATGTCTCGCAATCGACTGACACATGACAAGGAAGGAATAGACCCAGCCAGCTCAGTTAGGAGGATCAGAGAGGACCTTTCCCTTCTTGAACTGCCACGACAGCAACCAATTATGCTTCCTGGCTATGGTTGGCGGCCGCCTGAGGGCCTCTCAATCAAAATCAACACAGATGCCGCAGTACACTTTGACGACAGCAATGCAGGAGCAGGCGGTGTCGCCCGTTATATCTCGGCTTTCAAGGGTGCATGGTGCAAGCCGATCCCTGGAGTTACAGATCCTCTCATTGCGGAGGCCATAGCTCTGAAGGAAGGAGTTATATTTGCTACACTTCGAGGCTACATGCATGTGATCATGGAGACTGACTGTCTGGAGGTTGTTAATCTCTGGAACTCGCGCTACACCGATCGGTCGGAGATAGCACCTATCTTGTTTGAAATAGGAGAGCTAGCTCTTAGTTTTATTTCTTTCGATATTCAACATGTAATAAGGTCAGCGAATGGTCCTGCACACCTCTGTGCTAAGCGTGCTTGTACGCTTATTGTGACTGAGAGCTGGATGAACTCTACCCCTAGTTTCCTGATCAGCGGCCTGTTGGCTGACTGTTCGGCGAACACTTTTCTACACTACTATTAAACAATCAAACAAGAACTTTCTTAAGCGCACCCCGTAATTAGTCCCACAATCCCACACGAACCAATCAGCACCACATGATTAGGCCCACACTTCTCCATCTAACAGCCATCATTGATCTAATACCTCTATGGTGTACACTTAACAATTTTCAATGACTGACCGTGCTTCACCAGGAGAGGAGTACTGGAACTACCATTCCCACGTCCCCTAAAATCACGGAAATATGGTCACCAGGAGAGGAGTACTGGCTGGTGCCAGACGCCGCCCACCAACAGCAGCTCCTGCTTGCACGGCGACCTCACCGCCCTGCACCGCTCCGTCGCCTCCCTGCACAATCGCCATCGCCGATTGTTGCCGCTCACAGTGTGGCATTCGTCCTGCGAGATCCCAAGTGCCCAGGAGATAGATCCTACCCAGGCACCAGCCGTGCCACCGCGCCCGCGCCCCGGCCTACACCCGCGCCCGCTGCGTCCCCTAAACCAGCCGGCCACATGCAGCTATGATTCTTCCTTCCACTTCTTCAGGTTCGACTACTTCCTAGCATGGCGGCGGCTTAGGGGCCTGGATTTGGCCACCGTCTGGAGGGACGCCATAGATTGGATTTCGAAGATGAGCCAGCGCATCTTGATTTGATTCAAAACGTTCCTCTCTAGCATGGTACTGATACGTGATGGGTCAGATTTAGAAGATGCCTTTTTAATCAATTTCATTGGTGATTTTCTCATCGGATTGCTGCTCGATGATACCGTCCTGATGTATGGTGCCGTGATAGCTGATTAAATCTGCAAATTCATTGTCGTTGACTGCGGGCTTGTCTGTCAACTACCTTGATAGGTTCCTCTCCGTCTATCCCCTTCATGTAAGTCTATCATCTCAGTAGATAAATCATGTACGATGCCATGCTTGCCCCTTTATTCCTGGAGTATTTGCAGCTGGTGAGTCTATTTCTTTTTCTTTTTTGATTCACAGCTACTGGCATGAATTGGCCCTTGCATATGGTCCTAGCGCTGACAATAATTTGAACCTGTCAATTGGGGACAGATATGCCCATCACCAGTGTACCTTTTATTCAGTTTGAGGAGAAATAAGTAGTCAATTGGCTGACTAAATATGTTTCCTGTGAGTTATACAATTAAGCTGATTTAATTCGTGGCCTAAAAATACTTTTGTTAATAGTTGACAACTAAAAGAGGATCTACTTTTGCTAATGATGGCCAAATAAAAGAGGATCCTGGCTCTCACGAGTTTACATTGTACAAAATTATTCTTTGCTAACAATAATTTTGCTAGGTTACTCTCTCTGCATCTCGGTGTTATTAGTCCAAATATTCTGATTCCAAAGGATGTCTTCAAACATCAGATCTTTTAGTAAATTATAAACAACAGATCTTTTTAATTTTGGTTCTGACTAGAATGATGAAATTCAATTTTGTTCTACTGCAGATTAGTTTAATCATCTTCACCAACAGTATATATTGCAGAGAATTGTTTTGGTTTAGTTTTTAGCATGTAGATATGATATGGTAAGCCTCCTGTGAAGGAGGAGTTTAGTCAAATAGAAACTGTTCTATTTGATATACAATGTAATTTGGAAATTAGTGGTGGAAGACTCCTAAACTAACATCTGGCATTTTGTTTGAATTTCTCTTTACTTGATTGTGTTACTTATGTGCAATCACCATACTTGACATGGGTCCCTGATTTTGTCACTTCCGTTGATGAGTCTTTTGTCAGCATCTCGATGCGGAGGTACAACTTCTAGCAGATCTTCTTCATGTTTAACGTTGTTTGTTGGTACTTTTTGCTGCAATGTGGAGGTACAAATTCTAGCTGATATATCTTCATGCTTTACCTTGTTTACCACTGTCCCAGTGTGGAGGTAAAGATTCTAGCTGATATATCTTCATGTTTTACCTTGTTTACCAATGTCCTAGATTTTTGTTTCCTCTTTGCTTTGAATTAGATAGAAGATGGGACGTGCTTTGTTGTACTTTCCTGTTACTTTGCCTGAGTAGGACATTTATTTGAAATACTAAATTGTGATGTCGCTACCCCTACGCACCATGGCGTTGCAGCGCCCTCGGCTCAAGGGAACCATCTCCAAGCCTACCATACTCGAATCATGGAAGTGCGCAAACTACAGCGCAACATGGTGTCGCTGGCCACCCGATCTCTACAGCCACCACAAAAGGTTACAAGACCGACCAGGCCGGTGTCTTGACCTCTGAATCACATCGCTGTGGCGGCGCCTTGAAATCGCATGCGGCCGTCTAAAACCCGAGGGGCCAACCTCGCTCGAGCGTCGCCGGTCAGCACTCATCTGCACAGGAGCAAATGGTTGGATATATGTGCCTCCTCCGTCTCTTATTCCCTGAAACGTAATTTGATGAGTAGAGTTTCTAATCATTGATGTCACACTGGCGTAGGATTAAACTGCATAGGTTAGATTGACATTTTGCCCTGTGTTTAATTACTACATGCGCTGCACACTGATCCATGTATTTATTCTGTTGGTGAAAAGTTTTGACTATCGAGTTTCGTCAGACGTGAGTTGTAGAAATTTTCAGTTACTTTTCTATGCTTACCATCCATCTCTGAACCGTTGTGATGGAGATTGTAATACTGTGTTTAAAATATGTCAGTCCATATGTGAGATCTTCTTTTCAAGATGGCAACCATGATTATAAGTTAGTCATCTATACTTTAGAAGCATATCAGATATGTGTAATTAATGTGTTTGCATTAGAGCTTTCATAGGGAAATTGCATAAGATCTTATAAAACCATCTTGTCACACACATTTTTCTGAATGGCAGTTGCAAGTGCCAGGTAGCAACTTGCACTAGGTTGATGTGAATATTTACTCTTCTTTTGCACTGGTACTGAAACTTGGCAGTTCACAAGGATTGGCACCACGAACTGAAGAATCGTCCCAACCATCGTGGACACACCAGGGGCAGGGGCTGCATGCTGCCAAGGCTGAGGCGACTGCCACGAAGACTGGGCTCGATGTAGTGACCGAGGAGGCGCAGGCCGCAGGGTATGCTCTTCTAATTAGTATGATGATTTGCATATGTAACAATGCTACTCTGAATGGATTTGCTAACTATATACTATATGGTATGTGTGTTTTGGAATCTTGGTAGTGGTTCAGTAGTGGTCCAGTCGTAATATCTTACAAGTACCGTGCTAATTAAAAATTTCTAGATCAAGTTTATTATTATTTCCATTGCACTATACTTTACTTCCATGGTATCAAGTTCTTCAAATGCATGTTCTGGTACAATATTTTTTTTTAGATGCAGCCTTTTTTGTTAATAAATCTATAGTTCAATCTGCATTCAAAATCTAAGAATTATGGACTTATGTTGATAGTTGCAGTTACACAGTGATGGATTGTGTTTACTTTTTGTTTATGGAAACAGAGAAGCCGATTATTCTATTTGCAAGACAGGTATCCTAAATTCTAATTCAGACATTAGTGATGATATAACAATGTCCTACGCCAAATTGTGATTCGGGCGAGCCTAGCTTAGCTTGAAACCACCGGAGATTGTGTGGTGCACGGGAGACAGAGACTCCACCTGATATTTTGTCGTGCCCACGGACAACAATGGCATGGATAGTGAGGTCATTGCTGGACATGATTGACCTATTTGTAATCTGTTGGGTAGTCCTATTTGGTGGATTGTGCCTTGCTATAGTATGTTGAAAACAGATGTCACTAGTGCAGAATCGGGCTATAGTCCTGGTTCGTAAGGCCCTTTAGTGCCGATTCTGGAACCAGCACTAAAGGGTGGGGACTAAAGGCCCCCCCCTTAGTCCCGGTTCAACACGAACCGGGACCAAAGGCCCACCACGTGGCACGAGCCCGCGCCGGGGGCTGGGAGACCTTTAGTCCCGGTTGGTAACCGGGACTAAAAGGTTTAGGGGTTTATGGTTTTATGATTTATTTTTCCTTTTAATTTTGTATTTTCCATTTAATTCTTTTTCATTTGAAACATATTTTATGCTACTACATATTGTACACGTTATGCATATATATAAATAGAATTTCTCGTAGAACTGATCATATATATATCATCGAATTTCTCGCACGCCATTCACGCATACACACATATATATATATATATATATATACAAGTTGGTATATACAATTTCTCTTACAATTTGCAGATCATTACATGGAGGCATTACAGCGGGTAATGGAATTCTCCTTTGGGATCTATGACCTGGTCGAGCAAAAATCCCGCTATTTCCTCTTGAATTGCTCGTACGCGATTCCTTGGTAAGGGCTTATCCCGCATATCCCTCATCTTTAAAGAAGGAGATCAATATGCATGTATTAGTCGTGTGTGTGTATTAGATAATGATGTAAAAATTGTGAATAGTGTTTTGGCAAACGTACCCATTGGTTTCTATCATCTTTGCTCCTTTCGGACGCCATCATGCGAATGTTCTCGCAAATGTAGTATGCACATAAATCAGTCCCCGACGCCTGCCTCAGGGCCTTTAATTGAATAGAATTTAATTAGATAATAATTAATCAAGCATGATAATGGTATTGAAACTAGAATTAAAGAGATGTTAGCTAGCTAGCTAGTACTACTTAATTAATTACCTTGGGTCGACGCCATTTCAGCTTTTTTTTTCATGGGCCATCAACCTGTTTGATGAATTTTTCCCAAGCCCTGCCTGCCGGCAAAGAAAATGAATAAAGGAGTTATTAATTAGTTGATATCAGGAAATGACGAACTAAAGAGGCCGACATATAGTTCGATAATGATTGAAATTACCTGTCGACCATCCCCTTCACGATTGCGTATTGATTAACTTCTTTAAGTAGTGAGTCCAGTACTTGAACTTTTCGCTCGCCAACTTCAATGATTAACAAGATCCAGTGGAAACTGCATGCGCACACGTTTGCATGTATAATTAAGCGGGCATGTGCATAACTCATCATCTACCCTAAACCCTATACACTTATTAACATCTAACTAGTAAGCAAAAACAGAATTTGTAGCACAAGACAGTGTGACTCACCGGAAGTTGTAAGGAAGTAGTATTTCTGGACAGGTATTTAGGCGCTTCAAGAACTCTAGCAAGCTTTTCTCTGTGTCTTTTCGATCCCATTCACGTGTCCATGTCTCTTCATTAATGGTATTTGGGTCAATGAACCCAATGCCATAGTGTCCAGCTTTTTTCATTTCATAGATCTTCATTCTGCATAATACCACAGCAAAGAATATAGTGAGGATAATTACAGGTAATGATCAACGAGCACTACAGCTAGCTAGAGACTTAAATTACAGAAAGAAATCACTTACAGACAATAGCAACTGACGATAGATTTGTCGAGTGCGTCTTGATTAAATAACTGAAACAGTTCTGTAAACTCAACATACAGAGCATTCTCATGGTAGTAATGCTTTGGCTTGACTCTCACCATGAGGGACTCCCGATCGGCAGTCTTGGCTTCTTTCATGTACCATTCATGCAATTCATACATTCTCGTTGATAGACTCCTGATCTCCTCAGGCTTGACCAGAGGTTGGCCGCGGACATATTTCCGTTTTAGTTGCTCCTCGGTAAAAGTTTCCATGGGCTCGATCTCTAGGAGTTGATAAACAGTGACACCGGCCTCTTCAGCCATCCTTCTAAGATCGTTGGTTATTACCAGCTGATCAGCGCTGGTACTCACATGTGTTGGTACAATGAGCGGGGGGGTCGATTGCACCGCCTGCTCTCCCAGCTGGGGAACAGTTTTCCCGCTTTTTTTGGCAGCTGCTTGGCTGCTGGAGCTCGAGCTTGACTCCTTTTTTTGTGCTTGATATGACTTCCTGATTTGGCGCTCATAGTCTGAGTCCCTATGCTTGGGAGCTGGTGGTTCAGCCGTACGAATAAAGTGGTCAATGCCATGCTCAGGTACTTTCTCCTCTGGCGGCGGGGGCGGTTTCGGTCCAAAATGGGCCTTCAATTGGGCCATCACTTCGGCTTCGTTTTCCTCTTCAGTTAGGTCATAAGGCAACTTAGGAAGAGGCTTGAGGCTTGGACCATATCTGAATTTCTTGCCTGTTGTTGTACCGCTAGCCGCCGTAGTAGCTGCGGAGCCTCTCTTTCGCTGTTTCTTAGGCGGCGGAGCCCGCTGAGGCGGCGGAGACGGCTGACGCGGTGCCTGACTTGGAGGAGGAGGACTGTGCTAACGCGGTGCCGGACTTGAAGGAGGAGGAGTGGGCTGACGCGGTGCCAGACTTGGAGGAGGAGTGGGCTGACGCGTTGGCGGACTTGGAGGAGCAGGAGTCTGCTGAGGCGGTGGCTGACTTGGAGGAGCGGGAGTCTACTGACGCGGTGGCGGACTTGGAGGAGGAGCCGGCTGACGCGGTGTCGGTGGCCTTGGAAAGATGATGCAATCCTTTCTCCATAGAATGATACGATGTATGACCTCTCCTAGTGTGCGCTGATGTCTGCTAGAACTACGTCGGTATTTCCCCAAAGAGGAAGGGATGATGTAGCACAGCAACGGTAGGTATTTCCCTCAGTGACGAGACCAAGGTTATCGAACCAGTAGGAGAACCAAGCAACACTACGTAAACAGCACCTGCACAAAAAGAACAAATACTTGCAACCCGACGTGTTAAAGGGGTTGTCAATCCCTTTCGGGTAACGGTGCCAGAAATTGTCAAGTTGACGGGATAAAAATATGATAGATTGGATAAATATATCTCGAATAAACACAAAATAAAATAAAGTGTAGCAAGGTATTTTTGGGTTTTTGGAAATATAGATCTGAAAATAAAAGCAAATAAAAATAGATCTCGAAGGCAAATATATTAAAGAAGAGACCCGGGGGCCGTTGGTTTCACTAGTGGCTTCTCTCGAGAAAAATAGCAAATGGTGGGTAAACGAATTACTGTTGGGCAATTGATAAAACTTCAAATAATCATGACGATATCCAGGCAATGATCATTATATAGGCATCACGTCCAAGATTAGTAGACCGACTCCTGCCTGCATCTACTACTATTACTCCACACATCGACCGCTATCCAGCATTCATCTAGTGTATTAAGTTCATGGAGAAATGGAGTAATGCAATAAGAACGATGACATGATGTAGACAAGATCTATTTATGTAGAAACAGACCCCATCTTGTTATCCTTAATAGCAACGATACATACGTGTCGGTTCCCCTTCTGTCACTGGGATCAAGCACCGTAAGATCGAACCCATCACAAAGCACCTCTTCCCATTGCAAGATAAATAGATCAAGTTGGCCAAACAAAACCCAAATATCGGAGAAGAAATACGAGGCAATAAGCAATCATGCATATAAGAGATCAAAGAAGACTCAAATAACTTTCATGGATAAAAAGATAGATCTGATCATAAACTCAAAGTTCATCGGATCCCAACAAACACACCGCAAAAGGAGTTACATCAAATAGATCTCCAAGAGACCATTGTATTGAGAATAAAAAGAGAGAGAGGAAGCCATCTAGCTACTAACTACGGACCCGTAGGTCTACAAAGAACTACTCACGCATCATCGGAGAGGCACAAATGAGGATGATGAAGCCCTCCGTGATGGTGTTTAGATTGGATCTGTGGTTTCTGGAACTTGCGGCGCCTGGAATTGATTTTCATCGACTCCCCTAGGGTTTCTGGAATATTTGGGTATTTATAGAGTAAAGAGGCGGTTCGGAAGGCCACCGAGGTGGGCACAACCCACCTGGGCGCGCCTGGGCCTCCAGGCGCGCCCTGGTGGGTTGTGCCCCCCTCGGGGCACCCCCCATGTGCTTCTTCGGCCCATTGGGTGTCTTCTGGTCCATAAAAATTCTACAAAAAGTTTCGCTGCGTTTGGACTCCGTTTGGTATTGATTTCCTGCGATGTAAAAAACATGCAAAAAATAGCAACTGGCACTTGGCACTATGTCAATAGGTTAGTACCAAAAAATGATATAAAATGATTGTAAAACATCCAAGAATGATAATATAACAGCATGGAACAATCAAAAATTATAGATACGTTGGAGACGTATCAGCATCCCCAAGCTTAATTCCTGCTCGTCCTCGAGTAGGTAAATGATAAAAACAGATTTTTTTGATGTGGAATGCTGCCTAACATGTCATCTCATAGTCTTTTCTTTATAGTATGGACATTTGGACTTTTATATGGTTCAAAGCAATAGTCTAGTTTTGACATGAGACTTAAATACTCAAGCATACCAACAAGCAACCATATCTTTCAAAATATCAACGGTAAAATAAGTTATCCCTAGCCCATTATGCTCAATCATTGATCCATTCATGAAATGCACTCGTATATTAGCTACACCCAATGCTCAAGTACGGTCATAGTGCCCCTTAGTTGGTGCTTTATAAGAGAAGATGGAGACTCAAATAAAAATAAAAACTGCATAAAGTAAAAGAAAGGCCCTTCGCGGGGGGAAGTAGGGATTTGTAGAGGTGCCAGAGCTCAAAGCAAAAAAGATAGATAAAAACATTTTGGGAGGCATGCTTTTCCTGTCAACGAGAACGATCGAGTAGTTCCCAATACTTTCCATGCTAGATATATTATAGGCGGTTCCCAAAAAGAAATTAAAGTTTATTCCTTTTTCAACCATACTTTCACATTCCATGGCTAGCCGTATCCACGGGTGCCTTCCATACCAACACTTTCCAAGGAATTTATTATTTGACAACATAAAGTAAATTCATTTTTCATTTCGGGACTGGGCATCCCTAATACCTTTGCCTTACTCTCGTGCAATGACAAGTGAATAAACACTCATCGTGAGAATAACATATCTAGCATGGAAATATATTAGCCACCCCCCTACCATTTCATGAGCGGTACGGGCACACAAAAGAGAAATTTATTTTGAAAATTAGAGATGGCCCATACAAATTTGCTTAGAACGGCAAAAGAATACCGCATATAGGTAGGTATGGTGGACTCATGTGGCAAAACTGGTTTAAAGGATTTTGGATGCACAAGTAGTGATCATACTTAGTGCAAAATGAAGGCTAGCAAAAGATTGAGAAGCGACCAATCCAAGAAACAGAAAATCTCATAAGCGAGCATTGAGCATAATTAACACCGAATAATGCACCACAAGTAGGATGTAATTTCATTGCATAACTATTGACTCTCGTGCTTGCATAGGGAATCACAAACCTTAACACCAATATTAATACTAAAGCATAATTACTCATCAACATGACTCACATATCACATCATCATATCTCAAAACTATTATAAGGAATCAAGTTTATTTTGTCCAATGATCTTCATGAAAGTTTTTATTATATCTTCCTTGGATATCTATCACTTTGGAACTAATTTTCATGTGTTGCTTTTGATAAGCTCAAACAAATATAAGTGAAGATCATGAGCATAATATTTCTTTCTCTCAAATTAATTTAAGTGAAGCAAGAGAGAATTTCTTAAAAAAATTACTAACTCTCAAATAAATCTAAATGAAGCATGAGAGCATTTATTCAAAAATAACAAAGCACACCATGCTCAAAAAGATATAAGTGAAGCACTAGAGCAATTCCATAGCTCATAAGGATTTAAGTGAAGCATAGAGAGCAATTCTAACAAGTCATGATATAATTTTGGCTCTCTCAAATAGGTGTGTCCAGCAAGGATTCAAGACTTAAAACAAAAAGCAAAACAAGCAAAGACTCATATCATACAAGACGCTCCAAGCAAAACTCATAATATGTGACGAATAAAAATATAGTTTCAAGTAAAATACCGATGTTCGTTAGAAGAAAGAGGGGATGCCACTCGGGGCATCCCCAAGCTTAGTTGCTTGCTTATCTTTGTATAATGGCTTGGGGTGCCATGGGCATCCCCAAGCTTAGCCTCTTCTTACTCCTTATTCCTTCATCCATCGTAATATCACCCAAAACTTGAAAACTTCAATCACATAAAACTTAACAAAACTTTCGTGAGATCTGTTAGTATAAGAAAACCAATCTTTACTTTAAGTACTATAGAAAACATATTCAAATTTTGTTATTACATTATGTCGACTGTATTCTAACTTTTCCATGGCAAAAACTCTTCAAAGAAAACCATAGAATCATCAAAATAAGCACATAACACAACGAAAACAGAATCTGTCAAAAACAGAACAGTCTGTAAAGATGCGAATTGTTCTCATACTTTTGTAACTACAAAAATTCTGAAAAATTAGGACAACAGAGGCAATTTGTATATCAATCTTGTGTTAAAAATTCAGAATTTTTCGTCGCATCTGTAATTCTAAACAATTATTTTTCTGGACGCAAAAGTTTCTGTTTTCCAACAAGATCAAATCAACTATCACCAAAGCTATCCCAAAGGCTTTACTTGGCACAAAAACTAATTAAACCACAAAAAACACAATCATAACAGTAGCGTAATTGTGCAAACACTCAAGAACAGAAAGCAAAAGGCAAAAATAAATTTTATTCATTGGGTTGCCTCCCAACAAGCGCTATTGTTCTACGCCCCTAGCTAGGCATAAAGCAAGGATCTAAGTATTGTCATCTTTGTTTCTAGATTCATAAGATGCCCTCATGATTGATTCATATGGTGGCCTAATTCTTGTTCTAGGGAAGTGTTCCATACCCTTCCTTAGTGGAAATTGAAATTTAATATTGCCTTCTTTCATATCAATCACGACACCAATGGTGCGTAAAAACGGTCTACCAAGAATAATAGGACAAGACGGATTGCAATCAATATCAAGAACAATAAAATCTATTGGCACATAATTCCTATTTGCAAGAATAAGAACATCATTAATTCTTCCCATAGGCCTTTTAATAGTAGAATCCTCCAAGTGCAAATTCAAAGAGCGTTCTTCAATATCGGTAAGACCAAGCACATCATATAAAGATTTCGGAATTGTAGAAACACTAGCACCCAAGTCACATAAAGCAAAACACTCATAATTTTTAATCTTGACTTTGATAGTAGGTTCCCATTCGTCATGTAATTTTCTAGGAATTGAAACTTCTAATTCCAACTTTTCCTCCAAAGCTTTCATCATAGCATCAACGATATGTTTAGTAAAAGCTTTATTTTGTTCGTAAGCTTGTGGTAAATTTATCATGGATTGCAACAAAGAAATACAATCAATCAAAGAGCAACTATCATAATTAAAGTCTTTGTAATCCAAAAGAGTGGGCACATCACTAGTTAAAGTTTTGACCTCTTCAAACCCACTTTTATCAATTTTCTCAACAAGATTTTCACCCTCCGAATTATCGGGACGCCTTCTAGCTAAAGTTGACTCTTCTCCAGTCCCTTTTTCATCAATCTTAATTTTACTAAACAAGGAATCAATAGAAGAAACACCAATCATTTTAAGATCTTCATCATTTTTATGAAAGCAATCACTAGAAAACGCTTTTTCTAAAAATTCTCTTCTAGCTCTAAGCATAGCGGTTCTTTTCTTACTTTCATCCATAGAAACATAAAGGGCTTTAATTGATTCCTCAACCTTAGGCACAAAAATTTTCATCCTGAGTTTTTCTACATCATGAGAGATTCTATCAACACTTCTAGACAAATCATCAATCTTATTCAACTTTTCTTCCATTGTAGCATTAAAAACCTTTTGAGTGTTGATGAATTCTTTAATATTATTCTCAAGATCAGAGGTGTTCCTATTATTATTAAAAGAAGGATTACCATAGGAATCACCATAATTACTAGGAAAAGGCCTAGGATTAAAATTACCTCTATAAGCATTGTTATTGAAATTGTTTCGCGAGATAAAATTAACATCTATGGCATCACTATTTTGCTCAATCAAAGTAGACAAAGGCACATCATTAAAATCAATAGGAGCACTTTTATTAGCAACCAATTTCATAAGAGCATCAACTTTTTCACTCAAAGAAGAAATTTCTTCAACCGAATTAACTTTTTTACTAGTAGGAGCTCTTTCGGTATGCCATTGTGAATAATTTGCCACGATATTATCAAGCAATTTGGTGGCTTCACCCAAAGTAATTTTCATAAAAGTATCACCCGCGGCGGAATCTAAAAGGTTACAAGAGACAAAATTCAACCCCGCATAAAAATTTTGCATGATCATCCAAAGATTTAACCCATGAGTTGGGCAATTCCTTAGCATCAATTTCATCCTTTCCGAAGATTGTGCAACATGCTCATGTTCAAGTTGCTTGAAATTCATGATCTGGGTTCTAAGGGAAATAATTTTTGCGGGCGAAAAATACTTAGTGATAAAAGCATCTTTGCACTTATTCCAAGAATCGATACTATTGCGAGGTAAAGAAGAAAACCAAATTTTTGCATGATCTCGCAAAGAAAACGGAAATAATTTCAACTTCACAACATCATTGTCCACATCTTTTTTCTTTTGCATGTCGCATAGTTCCACGAATGTGTTAAGATGGGACGTGGCATCCTCATTAGGAGTACCGGAAAATTGATCTTTCATAACAAGATTCAGCAAAGCGGTATTAATATCACAAGACTCTGCACTAGTGGCGGGAAGAGCAATCGGAGTGCTAATAAAATTATTGTTGTTGGTATTGGAGAAATCACACAACTTGGTGTTCTCTTGAGTCATTATGACTACGCAACAAGATTGCACTCAAAAACAGATCTGACGAGAAAACGGCGAACGAAAAAAAGGCGAATAAAAATGGCAAATTTTTGTGAACTGGGGGAGAGGAAAACGAGAGGCAAATGGCAAATAATGTAAATTGTAAGGAGATGAGATTTGTGATTAGGAACCTGGTAGATGTTGATGATGTCTCCCCGACAACGGCGCCAGAAATTGGCACGGAGCCGGGGGACTATCTTGACATGATCCTCCCCGGCAACGCTGTCCTGGAAGTAAGTCTGACAGTAAGAGTTGGGGGTACGTAGGAGGAGGCAAGATCCTAGCTACGGTGAGGTTGTGCACGCAAGGTTTACGAGTTCAGGCCCTTCTTGGAGGAAGTAACAGCCCTACGTCTCTGTGCCCGGAGGCTTGGTCGACTGGATTATGCGTGAGAGTTACAGGGGGTGTGAACCCTTGTGCCAGTGGAGGGGGGTGGCTTATATAGAGTGCGCCAGGACCCCAGCCGTCCCACGTTACAGAGAGTTCAATGTTCATTAAGACAGGGCGTTACTGGTAACGCCAGCTATAAAGAGCTATAAATGATCTTAAACACTACAGAGTAAACGCCTGACCGTTGCCATCTTGAGTGACTCTAGGTCTTCTGTACTCCGAGTGGTTTCTTGTATGGTCGAGTGACTTCATCTTGGTCGAGTGGAATTGGGGTATCCGAGTGAGGTAGGTGGTCGAGTGGATTGCACTCCTAGATGAACTCAGTCGGTTTCTTCTGTTGCATTTTGAATGTCTTTGACTGTAGGGCAACGTCCTTGGGTAGGGTGTCTAGGTCAGGCCTATGACCCTACCCTAGGTACATGTCGTCGTCATTAGCTCCCGAATGGATTGAGGTCCGAGTGAAGAAAGAGCTGAAGTTGACTCCGACTCGATTCCATACTTCGAAGGTATTTCATCTGAGTCTGCGAATCATGTTGAAGCTTCAATCTGGTTTCAGTCGCCTTGGTCCATTCAGAGGCCGTCGTCGAGTGAACTATACTGACAATCTTCAAGTGTCGACATGGAACGAAATCTTCGGTGCGATTGGTTGCTCTGCAGTCCCCGGACCTCACGGGATTCGAAATTTCAGGGAAGCGCGCGGGACGGAGCGTGCCGCAGTAATCGGAGTGGTTAGATAAGGACGCCTTGATTTTCATGCCCCCTTTTTCGCCACGTATCGGGCGCGCGACTATTGCGGGATTTGATAGGATTGCTCGGGCCCATGAGTCAGTCACTCGGAAATAGGTCCATATAAGGCCGTCGAGGCCGATGTGTTTGCACAGTGCGCCTCATTCTCTCTCTTCTTCCTCTGCTTCTCCACTGCATCCTCCTCCACTCTCGACGCCGCCGTTCCGTCCGTACGCCGTCCGCCGCGATGGGAAAGGAGAAGATGACAGCCCTGGAGCACGCTAAGAAGGCGACGGCGACAGCAAAGGGCAAGTAGACGAGTCGGGGATCGTCGTCGAGGTCCAGTCTGCCGCCTGGTTGGATCCAGGGAGACTGGATTCGATCTACGATCCAGAAGGAAGATTTGGAAGACCTGGCCGACGCGGGCTTGATTGCCCACGGATCTTGGAGGTTGCCGGGGAACGAGACCGAGCCTCAGCCGCAGGAGGGTGAGTGCGTCCTCCTCGCAACTCATGTTGACCGTGGTTTCACTCTGCCTCCGCATCCTTTTTTCTGGGGTTTCCTAAACTTTTTTGGTGCCCAACTTCATCATTTCTCTCCCAACACCATCACATATCTTGCTGCGTATGTCTCTCTATGTGAAAACTTCATGGGCTGTTGACCGCATTGGGGTTTATTCAAATACATCTTTACTTGCCGTTCCTAAACTGTGAAGAAGGCAAATCCGACTGACGCAAAGACGCACGTGATCCAAATGTGTGGGGGTTTAGGGATTCAGACGAGGGGTAGGAGTACTTTCCCTTCTATGACCCTTCCCGAATCGGTTAGGGGGTGGCAGTCGACCTGGTTCTACTGCCAAGATGTTCCGACTCCTGGTCAGTCGACTGGTCTTCCCCCCTTCTCCATGGATCGAGTCCGCCAACCCTCTTCATTGACCGTGACTCCAGCAGAGAAAGGAGAGGTGTCGACCGGGTAGTCCAATTAGTCCGTGATGGCGTGACTGGCATGGATTTGTTGGAGGTGTTTCTCAGTCGACGCATCCAGCCTCTCCAAGCCCGTGATCATCCGATGTGGATGTACTCGGGCCCTAGCGACACCGCTTGGGTCCACCCAGAGGAGGTCACCGAGGAGACGGTGGCACAGTGGCTGCGGAGCATTACTGGAAACAAAGACAACCCCAGGGGGTCCAGAAGAGTTGCACCACTCGACGCCAACAATGAGCCGGACAAGGTCTGACCTTTGTTAACGAGTGCTTTTCTATTCTGATTTGCAACTGTCCTTGAATTTGGTGGACGCTTGTTTAACTCCCTGCCTTGCAGATTTATACTGAGATGTACTCGATGCCAAACGGGGAGCAAGTCCAAGAGGAAACGGAGAGCGCAGACAAGAGTGGTGACTGGCAATCCCCCGACGACAATGAAGACGATAGTGACGACTCGGACGGCAGTGAGGAAGTCGACTCACCACCTCGCTTGGAACGCCGATCCAAACAGTCTCAAGATCCTGCAAGCGGTCGTGGCAAGGCAGCTCCTCCAAGCACACAAACGCAAAAACGCACTCGGACTTCGACTCCGGAACCGTCTGAAAAGGCCGCCAAGCAGCCCAAGGTCATCCCTTCAAAGCCTCGGAAGGCTTTGCCCAAGATCAAGGTGGATGTTCCCGTCACTTCTGCGTAAGTGTTTTGCTTTCCCTCTTCGCTTTGCTTGGGAACTTCTACGTTATTGTCGACTCATTCTCTTGCTTGACCGAGTGAATTCTGAAACTTTCAGCGCTACTACTTCTGGGACCTCCATGGACATTTACAAGGATCAAGATGACGAGGAAACCGAAGACGCGGCCACTTCCAAAGCGGGTACAACTCTACAATCTTGTCCTCACTTTGTCAACTGTACTGTCGGTTGACTGAACCCTTACGGTCGGGTTTTTTGCAGCGCCGCCAAATTTCATTGAACTTCCAGACAACGACGAAGATGTGCCTCAGAAGATCACGGGAAGAAAGGGCAGGACTTCGAGCAGGAGGGCGCCTGCCAGCAAGGTACCTCAGTCGACATCAGCGCCAGAACTAGTGATCCAGCAAGCCGGAGATCCAATTCGGGCATCTGTTTCTTTTCCTGATCCTGTGTCGACCGATCGTCCTTCGGCGTCGACCGCCCAAGTCCTTGCTCCATCTGTGCAACTCCATGCTTCAGATCCCCTGGCTGCTTCACCTATTCCACCAACTCCGCTCTTTGTCACCCATCATGTCCCAGAGGACCAAGTGAGCGCTGCTAAGGAAGCTATACGCCAAGCAGGTCTTATGATGGAGCAAATGAAGGTGGTGCACGAGGCTAGCAAGGCTGCCTACGATGCCAGCTCTGCTCTTCAAACCAATGTCCAGGTGAGTTGATTTTCGACTGATCTTTTCAGCTTGATCTTTGCTCTGTTAGGGTATGGTACTTGAAAAACTGCTGCTTTATTATTCGTAAGATGTCCGTGGATGAGCGCTTTGAAACCTTTAATGTGCATCTATCGTGAGTCTGCACCTTGCATCCGTTCACCCACTGGGTGCTTTTACTTTTGCTGAATAATTTTTCCACTTGAGTCGACTAGGTCGCATCAAGTGTATCCTTGAATCAGTGGGGGCACGCAGAGTGCACCCACTTGGTGTAGTCCCCGAGACCGCCGTCGAATGTTTAATTTGGTGGGGGTCTTTGTCAAATGTCTCTTTATAGTTCTTCCACTCGGTCCAGACAGGCTGTGCCGAGTGGGATCCGGACCAGTGGGGGCACGCCAAGTGCACCCACTGGGTGTAGTCCCCGAGACCGCGGTCGACTGTGGGTAGTCGGCGGTTGTCTGAGAACAAATGTCTCTTTATAGTTCTTCCACTCGGTCCAGACAGGCTGTGCCAAGTGGGATCCGAACCAGTGGGGGCACGCCAAGTGCACCCACTGGGTGTAGTCCCCGAGACCGCGGTCGACTTGCGGGTAGTCGGCGGTGGTCTGAGAACAAATGTTGCCGTTTTTTTCCCCCGACTGGACGGACCATGTCGAGTGGAAAGTCCAACCAGTGGGGGCACGCCAAGTGCACCCACTGGGTGTAGTCCCCGAGACTACTGTTGAATGTTTGATTCGGCAGTGGTCTTGGAACTCTTTTTGCCATGATGACTTGAACTTGTATCTTATCGCTCGGAAGCAATCAATCTTTGTTCCTATTGACTGACGTGTCTTATTTGTTGATTGCAGAAATCTTGTGAGTTCGGGGCCCAGTTTGCTGAATTGGAGAAGAAACAGGTCCAGCTCAATCTCGACCTGGAGCTGGCCAAGGAGAACTTGCAGAAGGCTAAGGATGAAGCGGCTGCCATGGGAGGTAATAACTTGTCGACTGTTTGCCTTGCCATCTTTTCTTTTCGCCTTTTGAACCGAGTGACTCCACTCGAACATATGTGCATAGTGAAAACAGACAACTCCAAGCTCGTCTAAAGAATGTTATTTCTTTAGAC
Organism: Thinopyrum elongatum; assembly: GCA_011799875.1. Lineage (NCBI taxonomy): Eukaryota > Viridiplantae > Streptophyta > Magnoliopsida > Poales > Poaceae > Thinopyrum > Thinopyrum elongatum. The sequence continues at coordinate 39,408 of JAAAXO010000624.1, read as the reverse complement.
AAAATGAAGCAGGCTCTGGAGCAGAAGGACCTCGACCTTGTAGCAGTGCAGAAGATGGCGCGGGAGAAAACTGAACTTGCCGACAAGAAGCTGGCTTCAGTTGGCAAGTTAGAAGAAGAAAACGCCAAGCTGAAGACTGCCATTGATGAAGCCAACAAAGAAGTCGTGCAGCTGAAGAAGGACAAGGTGGCCTTGACCGACAAAGTTGGAGATCTCACTCGGAGGAGGGACGAACTGGAGGCTTATCTGGGAGGACTCGCCAAGAAGATGTTCCTTATGCTCGAAGGTACTTTCCTTTGTCCGACTGATTTGCAACTGTCGACTCATCATATAACTGTCGACTCACCATTTTTCTGTGTGCGCAGAATTCTGCCAAAACTTTGAGGAAGAGACTGGGCGGATTGAGACGAATCTGGACCCCATTAACTCTCCTTTCAAGGACGAAACTGCGATGAATATGCTGCGACTGGAATCTCCCCACGCCAGCGTCACGGACTATCTTGCTCGACTGAAAGTGGCGGTATCGCAGATTGACACAGAGCTCTGGCCAAGTGTGACATTCCAGAATGACCTCGAGTCTCTGATGGCTCGACTCAATGAAATTCCTGGTCGAGTTCAGGCGTGGAAGAAGTCATCTGCTCGGTGCGGAGCTGACGTAGCCCTGTCTCTGGTCCACGTCCATTGCAAGGAAGTTAGAGAAGAGAAGCTGGTGGCACTCAAGGTCGCCAATACTAAGAAGCTTCATATCCAGTCCTTCATGGAGACCTTCATCGACGCTGCCACTCGTATTGCTGATGGAATCGACCTGGACGAGTTCGTCGAGCCAGCTAGCCCTTCTCTCACCGAGTGAACAAACTTAATGCCTCACCTTTATTTGCCTCGGTATGCCGAGTGATTCTGTAATCGTTAACTCTTTCGGGCTTGACGCCCGAGCACTTCCGAACCTTCATGGATTTATCCGAACTTGGTTGCTTTTATTTGGATGCAGTTGCTTTAACCGTATTGCTTTCAAATTTTTTGACTTACGCGAAATCTAGGATCGCAGCTGAGTCTCCGAGTGAGAGGATTGCTCTCCACTCGGAGTAGACGTTGTACTTTTGCAGCTCAGAGTGCAATGGGACGTTGTACTTGTGGCGCAGTTCAGAGTGCAATCATACGCTGTACTTGTGACGCAGCTCAGAGTGTGCGGCCAACCTTCCGAGTGGGAGGGTTGCTCTTCGCTCGGAGTATGTTTTGTAACTTAGGCGAGTAAAGGATCGCAGCTAAGCCCCTGAGTGAGAGGGTTGCTCTTCACTCGGAGTATTTTTGAAACTTAGGCGAGTACGGGATCGCGGCTAAGCCCCCGGGTGAGAGGGTTGCTCTTCGCTCGGGGTATTTTTGAAACTTAGGCGAGTACGGGGTCGCAGCTAAGTCCCCGAGTGAGAGGGTTGCTCTTCACTCAGAGTATGTTTTTGAAACTTAGGCGAATACGGGATCGCAGCTAAGCCCCCGAGTGAGAGGGTTGCTCTTCACTCGGAGTATGTTTTTGAAACTTAGGCGAATCGGGTTCGCGGCTAAGCCCCCGAGTGAGAGGGTTGCTCTTCACTCGGAGTGTTTTTGAAACTTAAGCGAATCAGGTTTGCAGCTAAGCCACCGAGTGAGAGGGTTGCTCTTCACTCGGAGTGTTTTTGAAACTTAGGTGAATCGGGTTCGCGGCTAAGCCACCCACTGGGGGATTTGAATCATACATGCTTATGGGCAAACAATCATTAAGATACTGCAAAAATCATGTCTTTGATAAGCAAACTGAAGGATTCTTATTACAACTCGCCGATCTGAGTGTTTAGGTATAAAAACGGCGGAGCAAATCCGCATTCCACGAGCATGGCTCGTCTTCTTTCTTGGCTATGTTGTAAAGGTGATATGCCCCGTTGTGGAGCACCTTGGTGATGATGAAGGGCCCTTCCCAAGACGGAGCAAGCTTGTGAGGCCGTTTCTGGTGCACTCGAAGCACAAGGTCTCCTTCCTGAAATGCTCGGCCTCTAACATTTCGGGCATGGAATCGATGAAGGTCTTGTTGATAGATGGTCGACCGTATCAGAGCCATCTCTCGTTCCTCCTCTAGGAGATCAACTGCATCCTGGCGCACCTGTTCAGCTTCAGCTTCTGAGAAAAGTTCCACTCGAGGGGCATTGTGCAGCAAATCACTCGGAAGCACAGCTTCGGCACCATATACCATGAAGAAAGGGGTTCGATCAGTCGATCGATTGGGAGTCGTTCTCAATCCCCATAGGACAGATGGCAACTCAGTCACCCAAGCTCTAGCCGCGTGCTTGAGGTCACGCATCAATCGGGGTTTCATCCCTTGTAGGATCAAGCCATTCGCTCTTTCCGCCTGCCCATTCGACTACGGGTGCGCAACGGATGCGTAATCGACCCGAGTGCCTTGGGAAGCACAGAATGCTCTGAACTCATCAGAATCAAAGTTGGAGCCGTTATCTGTGATAATGCTGTGAGGGACCCCATATCGGAATATCAGCTCTCTAATGAAACTAATGGCAGTGCTTGAGTCAAGATTCTTGATGGGCTTGGCTTCGATCCATTTTGTGAATTTGTCGACTGCTACGAGCAAATGAGTGAAACCGCTTCTGCAGGTCTTGAAAGGTCCAACCATGTCCAATCCCCAAACTGCAAAAGGCCAGACAAGTGGAATAGTCTTCAAGGCAGACGCGGGTTTGTGAGACATGTTTGAGTAAAACTGGCAGCCTTCGCACTTGTCGACTATATCTTTAGCCATCTCATTTGCCCGCGGCCAGTAGAATCCTGCTCGGTATGCTTTGGCCACAATGATCCGAGAGGACGCATGGTGGCCACAAGTCCCCGAGTGGATCTCATTTAGGATCAATCGACCCTCTTCTAGAGAGATGCAGCGCTGAGCAACTCCGGTAACACTTTCTCTAAAAAGTCGCCCTCCAATAACTGTGAAGGCTTTGGATCGACGGACGATCTGGCGGGCCTCATCCTCATCTTCTGGGAGCTCTTGCCTGAGCAGGTATGCAATATATGGCACCGTCCAACCGGGGATAATCACTAAAACCTCCATGATCAGGTCGACCACTGCTGGGACTTCAATCTCAGTCGGATCGGTTGAGCTTATTGGTTGCGGGGGCTCCTCTGTAAAAGGATCTTCTTGAACTGACGGGGTGTGGAGATGCTCCAAGAACACATTACTAGGAATTGGTTTCCGAGTGGAACCTATCTTCGCCAGATCATCAGCAGCTTGGTTCTTGATTCGGGGTATGTGGTGGAGCTCTAACCCTTCAAACTTCTTCTCCAACTTTCTTAGTGCATTGCAATAACCAGTCATAGCTGGGCTTCTGATATCCCACTCCTTCATCACTTGATTGACCACTAAATCTGAGTCGCCGTAAACCATCAGGCGTCGGACACCGAGTGAGATGGCCATACGCAACCCATACAGAAGTGCCTCATATTCAGCTTCATTGTTGGAAGAATCAAAGTGAATTTGGAGAACATAACTGAGCTTGTCGCCTCTCGGGGATACCAGGACCACTCCAGCACCCGAGCCATTCAACATTTTGGACCCATCAAAGAACATAGTCCAATGTTCCGAGTGAATCTGAGTCGGCTGCTGCTGCTCAATCCACTCGGCGAGGAAATCAGCTATTGCTTGATACTTGATTGCTTTCTTTGCCTCGAACTTGATATCCAAAGAAGGAGTTCAATCGCTCACTTTGCCACTCGACCAGTTGCGTCCCGGTTGTTCAGAATTTCTGACAAAGGAGCGTCGCTGATGACTAAAACCGAGTGGTCTGCAAAGTAATGTGCAACTTTCTTCGTGGTCATGTAAATTCCATAAACAAGCTTCTGATAATGCGGACATCTTTGCTTTGACGGAGTCAAGACTTCAAAAATATAGTACACTGGGCGTTGAACTTTGTAGGTTTAGCCTTCTTCTTCCCGCTCGACTGTGAGCACTGTGCTGACAACGTGTCCAGTGGCTGCAATATATAGCAGTAGAGGCTCTTTGCTGACTGGGGCAGCAAGCACCGGCTGGGTGGAAAGCAGGGCTTTGAGCTCTACAAATGCTGCTTGGGCTTCAGGAGTCCACTCGAACTTGTCAGACTTCTTCATCAGTCGGTAAAGAGGTAATGCCTTTTCACCGAGATGAGAAATGAATCGGCTCAACGCACCCAAACAACTAGTAAGCTTCTGAACGTCGTGCACACGCACGGGGCTTTTCATTCGGAGAATCGCCCCAACCTTTTCTGGGTTTGCATCGATCCCTCGTTCGGAAACAAGGAAACCAAGCAGCTTTCCGCCCGGAACTCCGAATGTGCACTTTGACGGGTTGAGCTTGATATCATATCTTCTTAAGTTGGCGAAGGTTTCAGCGAGGTCAGTCAACAGGTCAGAACCCTTGCGTGACTTGACCACGATGTCATCCATGTATGCTTCCACGTTCCGACTGATCTGAGTGAGCAGGCACTTCTGAATCATGCGCATGAATGTGGCGCCAGCATTTTTGAGGCCAAAAGGCATAGTAACATAGCAAAAACACCAGAATGGGGTGATGAAGGCCGTTTTTATTTCGTCGGGTCCATACAGTCGGATCTGATGGTACCCGGAATATGCATCCAAAAAGGACAAACGCTCACACCCCGCAGTTGAGTCGACGATCTGGTCGATATGGGGGAGAGGGAAGTGATCTTTCGGGCAGGCCCGATTGATATGCTTGAAGTCTATACACATGTGAAGTGAATCATCTTTCTTGGGGACCATGACAACATTTGCGAGCCACTCGGAGTGGAATACTTCTCGGATGAACTTAGCTGCAAAGAGCCGAGCCACCTCTTCACCTTGCCTTCCTCTTCTCCACGGCGGACCGACGGAGATGCTCTTTGACGGGTTTTGCCTTTGGGTCGATGCACAAACGGTGCTCAGCCAGTCCCCTGGGCACACCCGGCATGTCAGATGGCTTCCATGCGAAGATGTCCCAGTTCTCACAGAGGAACTGGATGAGCGCTTCTTCCTATTTGCTGTCGAGTGTTGTTGAGATGTGAGTCGGAGCAGCATCGGGATCAGTCGGATGGATATGGACAGGCTTTGTTGCACCAGCCGACTGAAATGCGGACTCTGAAGCGGGCTTCTTTGCTCGCAACAAATCACTCGGATCTGCGTTCTTTTTGTATTCTTCAATTTCTACTGCTGCCATTTGCTCATCAGCAATTTTTTAGCCCTTCTAGAGGCACTCTTCTGCCCTTTGCCGATTCCCTGTGACTGTGACCACACCCTTGGGACCAGGCATCTTCAGCTTGAGGTATACGTAACACGGTCGAGCCATGAAATGAGCATATGCAGGCCGACCCAGAATTGCATGATAAGCACTGTGGAAAATCCACCACCTCGAACGTTAACTTTTCCTTACGGTAATTCTTTGAATCACCGAAAACCACATCAAGAGTGATCTGACCGAGTGAATCAGCTTTCTTTCCTGGGATGACTCCGTGGAATCTCATGTTGCTCTCGTAGAGCTTGGACATCGGAAGGCCCATCCCTCGGAGGGTCTCAGCATACAGAATGTTCAGGCCACTGCCACCATCGATCAGAACCTTGGTCAGTCGGGTGCCCCCAATGACTGGGTCGACCACCAGCGCTTGCCGCCCAGGGGTAGCAACGCGCGCTGGGTGATCGGACTGGTCTAATGTAATGGGAGTCTAAATACGTCGTAGTTGCTGGAGCAACCATATTCACATCACGATTGATAACCTTCAGTCGACTTTTGCTCTCAATGTCAGCAAAAATCACTAAAGTGGCATTAACATTGGGTTAACCACCATCTTCCTCTTTGTCTTCCTCCTTATCAGATTCCTTCTCTTTTTCACTGGGCTGACCCTCTCGAAAACTCTGAATCAGAAGTCGACATTGTCGAGTGGTATGTTTGGGCAGAATCAAGTTACCCTCTTCATCTTTTTTGGTATGTATGTGACATGGTAAATCGAGAACATCGTTTCCTGCTTGATCTTTCACTTTTTTGGGGGTCCATGGCCCTTTGGGTTTTCCCTTGAGCTTCCCTTGATTCAAAATCGCTGCTTCAGCAGGACCTGCGACCTCGGCCTTATGTTTCTGCTTCCGACTGGAATTTCCTCCTCCGGTGTCCTGGGCGACTGGTTTGTTCCTGCCACTGCAGAGTCGGTCCTCCTCTTCACCGTTAGCGTACCGAGTGGCTATCTCCATCATTCGAGTCAGGGACATGTCTCCTGTCCGACCGAATTTCAGGTTGAGCTCTCTGTACCGAACGCCTTCTTTGAAGGCGCAAACTGCCTAGTGCTCCGACACGTTTTCAACTGTGTGATGCAGGGTAGTCCACCTCTGAATGAAATCTCTCAAAGTCTCATTCTGTTTCTGAACACAGTGCTGTAACTCGGCCAACCCGGCAGGACGCTTGCAAGTGCCCTCAAATGTTTTGACAAACACTCGGGCTAACTCTTCCCAACTGTAAATGCTACCAGGGGCTAGCTGATTCAACCAAGCTCTGGCTGATCCTTCAAGCATCAAAGGGAAGTGTTTCATGGCCACATCATCGTTGCCGCCGCCGATCTGCACTGCCACTCGGTAATCGTCTAGCCAGGTGTCAGGCTTCGACTCACTGGTGAACTTACTCACTCCCGTCGCCAACCTGAAGTAGGGAGGGATCTCAGTAGCCCTGATGGCTCGACTAAAATATTCGGGCCCAGAAACATGCACTCTGCCCCAATCGGACGATCTCTGTCTTGTCCCTCTCTGTGTGCCCGGCCTCTATCGACCAGACCTTGAACAAGAACTGATCTTGCATCAAACCCAGGCTCCCTTGGGTCGACTGGAGCTCTCTGCTCATCGCCATATGGGCGCCTGTCATCATAACGCCGGGGCGCGTACGATCCGCCTCTTCGAGGAGGCGAAGGCACTCGACGACGGTCATCACGGCCGAATCGATGATCATACAGCCCATGGCCCCGGTCCAGGTACTGATCCTAGCGGTGTCCACTATCCTCACGCCGCGGAGGCGATCTTGGACTATGAGCTGACTGAACTGTGTCCGCAACCACAGATCTGCTATGGATCCTGTTCCGCGACTGAGAAACGGCAGAGTTTTGTTCACCCGCTGCCCGGAGCAGCGCTCGGATCTGCAACAAACCTCTACCAGCCTCTGATCGGGATGGCTGAATCGACTCTGCTATACGAGTTGCAGCTGCAAGATTCTGGATCGGTGTGCGATATACCTAAGGTTCAGGCGGAAACAATTGTCGATGACGTCGACTGGATTCGGGGATCTGATGGCGGGCTCGTTCGTCGAGTGAACGTTGGAGATTTTCCATTAGCGCGCGCTCAGCCAATGTGGCTAGACGCGCAGCTTCCAAGGCCCGAGCCTCGGAGGTCTCCCCAATGATGGGGGTGTGGAGGGCCTCCATATTGCGACGATGCAGCTCATCCCTCTGCTCTGAAGTGAGGGCTTCAGGACGATATTCTTCATGACCATGCGACGACCCGCCGCCGCCATCGCCGCCGCCACCACGACGGAAACCAGGCGGGCTGCACGGCGTATCGACCATCAGGACTTCCGCCGCAGGGTCACTGCTTCCGCACTCGGACAGAGTCTCGGCGGAACCAGTCGACAGGTCGAATAGTCCGTAGGGAGATTCGTCGGGCTCAATTGCCGCGATTTGTGGGGTGGCCGATTGGCGGGCCACCGCATGCTTCACCCACCGCTGAAGCCGCGATCGACCAGATCGCTTGCGATGGCGAACAGCGGGGAGCGAGGATGCCGTGGGAGCCGACCGATACTGGGTCGACAGCTGCCGCAGAAGGACGCCGCGAGCACATGCGCAAAAGTGCATCGCCCCACGGACGGGGAGCGTCTCGATGTCGAGGGGGGCCTCCTGGAGCCAGGCGGAGTCGTCGGCGATGAAAACGAGCACGCCGAGACGGATCTCGTGGACCTCAGCCAAACCACCGCCAGAAACCATGTTGATGGAGATCGGAAAAACTGCAACCTCACCGGAAGTCGCTGAGACACCGGCCCCACGGTGGGCGCCAACTGTCGTGGAAGTAAGTCTGACAGTAAGAGTAGGGGGTACGTAGGAGGAGGCAAGATCCTAGCTACGGTGAGGTTGTGCACGCAAGGTTTACGAGTTCAGGCCCTTCTCGGAGGAAGTAACAGCCCTACGTCTCAGTGCCCGGAGGCTTGGTCGACTGGATTATGCGTGAGAGTGACAGGGGGTGCGAACCCTTGTGCCAGTGGAGGGGGTGGCTTATATAGAGTGCGCCAGGGCCCCAGCCATCCCACATTACACAGAGTTCAATATTCATTAAGACAGGGCGTTACTGGTAACGCCAGCTATAAAGAGCTATAAATGATCTTAAACACTACAGAGTAAACGCCTGACCATTGCCATCCTGAGTGACTCTAGGTCTTCTGTACTCCGAGTGGTTTCTTGTATGTTCAAGTGACTTCATCTTGGTCGAGTGGAATTGGGGTATCCGAGTGAGGTACGTGGTCGAGTGGATTGCACTCCGAGATGAACTCAGTCGGTTTCTTCTGTTGCATCTTGAATGTGTTTGACTCTAGGGCAGCGTCCTTGGGTAGGGTGTCTAGGTCAGGCCTATGACCCTACCCTAGGTACATGTCGTCGTCAAACGCCGCCAGAAATTCCTTTTGATGTCTGCTAGAACTACGTCGGTATTTCCCCAAAGAGGAAGGGATGATGTAGCACAGCAACGGTAGGTATTTCCCTCAGTGTTGAGACCAAGGTTATCGAACCAGTAGGAGAACCAAGCAACACTACCTAAACAACACCTGCACACAAAGAAGAAATACTTGCAACCCGACGTGTTAAAGGGGTTGTCAATCCCTTTCGGGTAACGGTGCCAGAAATTGTCAAGTTGACGGGATAAAAATATGATAGATTGGATAAATAGATCTTGAATAAACGCAAAATAAAATAAAGTGCAGCAAGGTATTTTTGGGTTTTTGGAAATATAGATTTGAAAATAAAAGCAAATAAAAATAGATCTCGAAGGCAAATATATTAAAGAAGAGACCCAGGGGCCGTAGGTTTCACTAGTGGCTTCTCTCGAGAAAAATAGCAAACGGTGGGTAAACGAATTACTGTTGGGCAATTGATTAAACTTCAAATAATCATGACGATATCCAGGCAATGATCATTATATAGGCATCACGTCCAGGATTAGTAGACCGACTCCTGCCTGCTTCTACTACTATTACTCCACACATCGACCGCTATCCAGCATGCATCTAGTGTATTAAGTTCATGGAGAAATGGAGTAATGCAATAAGAACGATGACATGATGTAGACAAGATATATTTATGTAGAAATAGACCCCATCTTGTTATCCTTAATAGCAACGATACATACGTGTCGGTTCCCCTTCTGTCACTGGGATCAAGCACCGTAAGATCGAACCCATCACAAAGCACCTCTTCCCATTGCAAGATAAATAGATCAAGTTGGCCAAACAAAACCCAAATATCGGAGAAGAAATACGAGGCTATAAGCAATCATGCATATAAGAGATCAAAGAAGACTCAAATAACTTTCATGGATAAAAAGATAGATCTGATCATAAACTCAAAGTTCATCGGATCCCAACAAACACACCGCAAAAAGAGTTACATCAAATAGATCTCCAAGAGACCATTGTATTGAGAATCAAAAGAGAGAGAGGAAGCCATCTAGCTACTAACTACGGACATGTAGGTCTACAAAGAACTACTCACGCATCATCGGAGAGGCACCAATGAGGATGATGAACCCCTCCGTGATGGTGTTTAGATTGGATCTGTGGTTTCTGGAACTTGCGGCGGCTGGAATTGATTTTCATCGACTCCCCTAGGGTTTCTGGAATATTTGGGTATTTATAGAGTAAAGAGGCGGTTCGGGAGGCCACCGAGGTGGGCACAACCCACCTGGGCGCGCCTGGGCCTCCAGGCGCGCCCTGGTGGCTTGTGCCCCCCTTGGGGCACCCCCCCCCCCCAGGTGCTTCTTCGGCCCATTAGGTGTCTTCTGTTCCATAAAAATTCCATAAAAAGTTTCGCTGCATTTGGACTCCGTTTGGTATTGATTTCATGCGATGTAAAAAACATGCAAAAAAAACAGCAACTGGCACTTGGCACTATGTCAATAGGTTAGTACCAAAAATGATATAAAATGACTATAAAATGATTGTAAAACATCCAAGAATGATAATATAACAGCATGGAACAATAAAAAATTATAGGTACGTTGGAGACGTATCATGCGCTCATCGTCACCTCCAGGAATGTCAAGCTCTAGCCCCGAATATTGTGCCACAACTTCATCAACCGCGACACGGCATAGCCAGCTGGAATCGGATTGCAATGGAAGGTTGCTTCAGGGGGATTTGTATAAGCAACGCCGTCCGCCACCTTCATGGATATGTTCTTCATTTTAAAGTGTAGCTCACAATTAGTCGTATCTATGATGTCATCCACAGGGTATCTATCCAGCAGTGCCTCATCGCTCGGGGCGGAACCCACGCTGCTTCTCGGCGTGGATGGGACGGTGCTATCCAATGCTGGATCCGCTAGCTGCTGCCGTTGCTGAGACCCCCTTTCCTGGCTAAGTGAGTCGATCTGCTGCTGCTGCCGTTGGAAAGCGAGTGCCAACTCCGCGTGCCTTGATTCTAAGCCTTGAAGGCGGTCTGCTTCCTGCTTCCTCTGCTCCTCCTCCAGGTTCTTCTTCTTCTCCTCCTGCATCTTTTTTCTCGCACGGCTTCTATAGTCGGTGTTCCAGTCTGCAAACCCCTCAAACCACGGAACAACGCCTTTGCCTCGTGTTCTTCCCGGGTGTTCAGGATTCTTCAGGGCGCGCGTAAGCTTGTTGTTCTCTCTATTGGGCGTGAACACCCCCGTTCGAGCCTCTTCTATTGCAACAAGTAAACTGAGGTCGGCTCCTTTAAGACTTGCCCGCTCCAAAACCTTGCCTGTCTTTGGGTCCAACATCCCCCCATGCGCATAGAACCAAGTCCTGGACCTGGGGGGCCAGCTCAATGTAACTGGAGTGGCCCCTGCATCCACCATCTGTTGCTCAGCGGGATCCCACTTAGGCCGGGCCACCTCGTAGCCACCTGGCCCCAGCTTATGGTGCCACTGCTTTTTCTCGGCATTGATCTTGTTTATTCTCGACCGTTCTTGAATTTTACGAAAGCGACCCAGTGATCTCTTGCCTTCTCTAGTGTTCCCTTGAATTCTGGAGTCTTCTTTCCTCCTTCGACGTACTTGGTCCATATACTTTTCTTGTGGTTGTTGAATGCTATCTCCATCTTCCTAAGAGCAGCGTTCTTGACTTTCTCCACATCTGCATCTGTGAAATGATCTGGTAGGGTGAAATGTGACATGAGAGATTCCCAAAGCCGATCTTTTGCTCTTTGGTCGACAAAAGTAAGATCTGGACGTTCCTTTGCTGGCTTTTTCCATTCTTGAATTTAGATCGGGATTTGGTCCTTCACAAGAACTCCGCATTGATGAATGAACTTGTCCGCATTCTTCTTAGGTTCGCGCGGTTTGCCAGTAGGTTTGATGGCATCGATGTTGTACTTTACGCCATCTTCAACTTTTTGGCCAGGCCTCGAACTGTCCTGCTGCCTGTAGAAGATTTGCTCGATCCGGAGGGCTGAAAGAAGAAAGATCGATCCATTAATATATAAACAAATCAATTAAAACATGTGATGATCACCAGATGCCTGCTTATATAAATATACCTCGCCGGTCTTTGTTATTTCAAAAACAACATTTCCTTCGTCATCATAGTTCTTGACTTCATCTATTCGTTCGTCTTCATCAAATATCATACCCTCACCGGTAGGTTTCAGATATTGCGAGCCGTCATCTTCTTCAAACTCATCTGGGCGAGGGGATGAGCGTATGATGTTGAACAGGACCTCCTCTCCTTCTCTGCCGGTATTGTCCATAGCTTTTATTTAACTAATCCAGAAGAAATATAAAACAATTTAGTATTCAAATTAGAATGCATGCATGCAATCAATAAGGAAAAACTGAATCATAGTACATAATATGCATCTCGAATAATCCAGATAATTAATATGCATCATCGAATATAATCTCAAATACATCATCTCGAATATTATCGAATAATATAGTCTCGAATATTATCGAATAATATAATCTCGAATACATCGTATCGAATATCTCGAATACATGACTAGCGAATGCAGATCGAATACTATTGAATAATCTAGTTGACTCACGGTGGACACCCAAAGAGAAGGAACCACCACAGGATCATAGCTCTAGTGAGATCCCTGAAGAACCTGCCAGGTATTGGAGAACCTGACGTCCAACGCAACCCATGTAGCGACGGACGTGCTCGTCCTCCTCCCTGACACGGTGATGTACCACCTCCGCGGGGGACGCCAGCCTCCGCACCGAATGTGGCCCACACGCCCGCCACCAAAGAAGCTCCGGGTCGACGATGGGACCCGGGTTCCTCACCAAGATGCGCGCCCCTGAAGGTAGCACCTCCCAGTGCCAGCCCAGCGGAGCTCAGTCCCGGACATGGCGCCTCTGAAGCAGGACGTCGTCATGAACGGATCGACGACGAGGATGCAGGCCGGGCATCGTTGACGTCGAGAACAAATTCTATGCAAATGTAACATTTTTTTAAATGCTTGGATTGTGATTTCTTATATACGAGAAAAACCTATAGTCTCCTGGCTATAGGAACAAGATTCAGAATCATAACAGACTCTCTTAACCTTTAAGGGATATAACAAAATGGCGCCATTCTGGATGTGCAGAAAATGGTCCATATTTTTCCTGATCTCATCTACCCTTCTATATGTCACGTTGTCTAGTGTCAAAGGATTCAAGAAAACCATGGCTTCATCATTAGCCGGAAGTAACAGGCGCATGATGGTACGAAGCTCTCCAAAGTTGTTTTGGAACGGAGTCCCGGATAGGATAATTAGCTTTTTGGTACGAAGTTCAGCAAGAGCCTTCCGAATATCGCTATTTGGAAGGCCTTTGCTGAACTTTGTACCAAAAAGCGAATTATCCTATCAGGAACTTCGTTCTAAAACAACTTTGGAGAGCTTCGTACCATCATGCGCCTGTTACTTCCGGCTAATGATGAAACCATGGATTTCTTCAATACTTTGACACAAGACAACGTGACATATAGAAGCTAGGGTACGTAGATGAGATCAGAAAAAAATTGGATCAACTTGTGCACATCCATAATGGGGGCATTCTTGATATATCCCTTTTTAAAGTCAAATACTAATTGCTATACATTGGATCAAATGTCAAAATTCTAGTTACATTGGATGTCAAAATTCAAACTTCCTCTCAAATGTACATCTACGTCATTCTTAGCTAGCTTGCATCTATATGTCAAAATTCAAAATTTGACATATGATCAAATGTTGCATATTTGATGATATTTCACTAGATCAAACTTTGATATATGATCAAATATTGCATATGTGTCAAAATTCAAACTTTGACATATATATATGATCAAACTTTGATATCTAAAACATCAAAACATAAAGTATAAAAACCTAAAATTCCTACTCATCTAATTAACATTTATATATCTAAAATTCATCTAACATTTCTATAACTAAAAGTATAAAAAACTAAAAAAACATTCATCTAACATTTATATATAACTAATTCATCTAACTAACATTTATATATATCTAATTCATCTAATTCAACTAAAAAAATAGAAAAACAGAAAATAATTAAGAAAATGTGTGTGTGTGTGTGTATGCGTGCACGCGCGTGTGTGTGTGCGGGCTCGACGGGAGGGGCGGCCATGGCAGCACAGGGGGCTCACATCGGGGCGACGGCCGGCGAGGTGAGGCGACGGGGGCGGTGACGGGGGGCGGCGACATGGACGGGGGCGGGGACGGGGGTGGCGACAGCGATGGCGAGCGACGGGGGCGGCGACGGGGGGCTGCGGCGATGTCGAAGCAGAGGACGAAGAAGAGAAGAGAAGAAACTGAAATTTTTTGAAGTGTCAGTATATATAGGAGGGACCTTTAGTCCCGGTTGGAGCCACCAACCGGGACTAAAGGTCACTTTTGGCCAGCCGAAGCGGCGGGAAGTGACCACCTTTAATCGCGGTTGGTGACTCCAACCGGGACTAAAGGGGAAGTCTTTAGTCGCGGTTGGAGCCACCAACCGGGACTAAAGGCTGGTGCCCGCGCAGCCGCGGTGCAGGAAGTTTAGTCCCACCTCGCCGAGCGAAGGGCAGCCGCACTAGTTTATAAACCCAGCCGCGGCTGCTGCTTCGAGCTCCTCTCCAAAGCAGGCCTTCTGGGCCTACCTCTGCTGCACTGTCCTGTGGGCCTACTGCGCCTTGCGGGCCTGCATCCTGGCCCAACTACAGGTTGGGTTTCTAGTCGTATGCAGGCCGCTGTGGCCCAGTAGGCGGGCTTTTTTTAATTTATTTATTTTTCAATTTTTTGTTTTATGCTTTATTTATTTTCTTTTATTTCTGAGTTGTTTTTTGCTTTATTTAGAGTTTCTTTGTGAATCTTTTTGCTTTAGGTAAAAAAAATTATAAACTTTATGTTAGTGCGAGTAGTTTTCAAATTTGAATAGTTTAAATTTGAATTATTTGAAATTTATGTGAATCACTAGTTTGTGAATAACTTTACTTTAAAAATAGATTTTTCAGTGATTTTTTTTCTTCTGTTTAATATTAGTGTGTTTTATCATTATATTCAATTTGGTAATACTTAGGTTATTTAAAAAATGAAATGCCTTTGTAACAGATGAGTTTTCGTCCGAAACCCTGATACTTCGAAAGAGATTTTCCATTTTGTACACGAAGTGGATCCAGTTTTTGCCGTAACCCTCTCAACTTTTTACCACATGCTATGTGGGTGAAATGATGATACCATGCCAACTTTCAACCTTTTCAGAGTTCATTTGTAGTGCTTTTCAATTTTAGGGTCATTTAGCTCAAAAAAATCAGTCAATGCATGAAAAATAGCAAATGAAGTCAGAAATGGTTGAAAATTGATGACGTTTGTCCTAAGCACAAAAGTACATATTTCAAATGCCAAAACACATAAGCACCCTAACTATTACAAAGATTCCCTCCGGTTTGTCCATAGTGGGACTTTCCAGGTATATAAGTCCGGAAACTCACTAGAGAAGAAAGTGATGTCTGTGAAGCTGGTCACATCCCAGAGTGGGATCTTTGGGTGTGAAACTTTTTCTTCGCATGTGTCCCTTTGCACCGTAACCATGGACAATCTTCATCATTTAACTAGATGCTCGGGTCAATATTCACTATGAAGGGAGCAATTTCATGAAACTTTTCATAGTTTTTTGACATGTCTGTCTTGTCATCCACTCCCACGATGTTTCTTTTCCCTGAAAGAACTATGTGGCGCTTTGACTCATCGTATGATGTATTCGCTTCCTTATCTTTTCTTTTTCTCGGCTCGGTAGACATGTCCTTCACATAGAAAACCTGCGCCACATCATTGGCTAGGATGAATGGTTCGTCTGCGTACGCAAGATTGTTGAGATCCACTGTCGTCATTCCGTACTGCGGGTCTTCCGTTACCCTGCCTCATGTCAGATTGACCCATTTGCACCGAAACAAAGGGACCTTCAAATCACGTCCATAGTCAAGTTCCCATATCTCCTCTACGTAACCATAATATGTGTCCATTCCCCTCTTGGTTGCTGCGTCAAAGCGGACACCACTGTTTTCGTTGGTGCTCTTTTTATCTTGGGCGATCGTGTAAAATGTATTCCCATTTATCTCGTACCCTTTGAAAGTCATTATATTCGAAGATGGTAACTGGGACAGCAAGTATAGGTCATCTTCAACAGCGTCGTCATGCATGGCACGTGTCTGCAACCAACCGGCGAAAGTCCCCGTTTGTTCACATGTAATCTAATCGTCAGACTGCTCTGGGTGTTTATAGCGTAGAATATTCTTGTGTTCCTCGATATAGGGAGCCACCAAGGCGGAATTTTGTAGAACTGTGTAGTGTGCTTGAGTGAGAGAATGCCCGTCCATACATATTATTTGTTTCGGTCCTAGCGTGCCATTTCCACCCAGTTTGCCCTCATGCCGCAATTCAGGAAGACCAATCGGCTTAAGGTCAGGAATAAAGTCAACACCAAACTCAATGACCTCCTCATTTTCATGGCCCTTGGAGATGCTTCCTTCTGGTCTAGCACGGTTATAAACATATTTCTTTAAGACTCCCATGAACCTCTCAAAGGGGAACATATTGTGTAGAAATACAGGACCCATAACGGCAATCTCTTCGCATAGGTGAACTAGGACGTGCGTCATGATATTGAAGAAGGATGGTGGGAACACCAACTCGAAACTGACAAGACATTGCACCAAATCATTCTCTAACCTTGGTATGATTTCTGGATCGATTACCTTCTGAGAGATTGCATTGAGGAATGCACATAGCTTCACAATGGCTAATCGAACGTTTTCTGGTAGAAGCCCCCTCAATGCAACCGGAAGCAGTTGTGTCATAATCACGTGGCAGTCATGAGACTTTAGGTTCTGGAACTTTTTCTCTGCCATATTTATTATTGCCTTTATAATAAACGAGAAGTCAGACGGGACGTTCATACTGAGCAGGCATTCAAAGAAGATTTCCTTCTCTTCTTTGGTAAGAGCGTAGCTGGCATGACCCTGATGTATGCTGTCTTTTCCGTGCATACGTTGCTGGTCCTCCCGTGCCTCCGGTGTATCTTTTGTCTTCCCATACACGCCCAAGAAGCCAAGCAGGGTCACGCAAAGATTCTTCGTCACATGCATCACGTCGATTGCAGAGCGGACCTCTAGGTCTTTCCAATTGGGTAGGTCCCAAAATATTGATTTCTTCTTCCACATGGGTTCGCGTCCGTCAGTGTCTTTCAGAACAGATTGTCCGCCAGGACCCTTTCCAAAGATTACCTTTAAATCCTTGACCATATCATGTACATCATCACCAGTACGGAGGCGAGGCTTCGTTCGGTGATCTGCCTCACCTTTGAAATGCTTGCCTTTCTTTCTTACGGGATGCCTGCTCGAAAGAAATCGACGATGTCCCAGGTACACATTCTTCTTACAATTATCCAAATATATACTGTCGGTATCATCCAAACAGTGCGTGCATGCGCGGTATCCCTTGTTTGTCTGTCCTGAAAGGTTACTGAGAGCAGGCCAATCATTGATGGTCACAAATAGCAACGCATGTAGGTCAAATTCTTCCTGATCGAGCTCATCCCATGCACGTACACCTTTTCCATTCCACAGCTGTAAGAGTTCTTCAACTAATGGCCTTAGGTACACATCAATGTCGTTGCCGGGTTGCTTAGGGCCTTGGATGAGCACTGGCATCATAATGTACTTCCGCTTCATGCACAACCAAGGAGGAAGGTTATACATACATAGAGTCACAGGCTAGGTGCTATGATTGCTGCTCTGCTCCCCAAATGGATTAATGCCATCTGTGCTTAGACCAAATCATACGTTCATTGCGTCATCTTCAAAGTCCCTCCACTTCCTCTCGATTTTTCTCCACTGCGACCCGTCAGCGGGTACTCTCAACTTCCCATCTTTCTTACGGTCCTCTTTGTGCCATCGCATCAACTTGGCATGCTCTTTGTTTTGGAACAAACATTTTTAACCATGGTATTATAGGAGCATACCACATCACCTTGGCAGGAATCTTCTTCCTGGGGCGCTCGCCCTCGACATCACCAGGGTCATCGCGGCTGATCTTATAGCGCAATGCACCGCATACCGGGCATGCGTTCAAATCCTCGTACTCACCACGGTAGAGGATGCAGTCATTAGGGCATGCATGTATCTTCTGCACCTCTAATCCTAGAGGGTAGACAGCCTTCTTTGCTTCGTACGTACTCTCGGGCAATTCGTTGTCCTTTGGAAGCATCTTCTTTAACATTATCAGCAACTTTCCAAATCCCTTGTCAGATACACCATTCTCTGCCTTCCATTGTAGCAATTCCAGTGTGGTGCCCAGCTTTTTCTTGTCAGCTTCGCAATTTGGGTACAACGATTTCTTGTGATCCTCTAACATGCGCTGCAACTTCAGCCTCTCCTTTTCACTTGCGCAGTTTCTCTTTGCATCGGCAATGGCCCGACCTAGATCATAAGCGGGCTCATCTGATGCCTCTTCTTCAGCTTCTTCCCGCATTGCCGGCTCAGCTTCTTCCCCCATTGTTGTACCATCGTATTCAGGGAACCCATGGCCAGGATAGCTGTCGTCGTCCTCTTCTTCTTCATTGTCTTCCTTCATAACCCCTCTTTCTCCGTGCTTGGTCCAAACATTATAGTGGGGCATGAAACCGGACTCAAACAGGTGCCAGTGAATGGTTCTTGAGTTAGAGTAATTGTGATCATTCTTACAGCCAGCACATGGACAACACATAAAACCATCCGCCCGCTTGTTTGCCTCAGCCGCAAGCAGAAAAGTATGCACGCCATTAACGAACTGGGGAGAGCATCGGTCATCGTACATCCATTGCCGGCTCATCTTCATTACACAGCACCGAAAAGACCAAATTAATACAAGTTCATACATAAAGTTCATACACACTTCTTCTCATAAAACAACATACAAAATCTCTAGCTAAAGCATTTAAATGCAACAACAAATGCGATCAAGATCACAACTAAGATAACAATTGATCCAACAGCATAATGATACCAAGCCTCACTATCAATGGCATATTTTCTAATCTTTCTAATCTTCAAGCGCATTTTCTCCATCTTGATCTTGTGATCATCGACAACATCGGCAACATGCAACTCCAATTCCATCTTCTCCTCCTCAATTCTTTTCAATTTTTCTTTCAAATACTCATTTTCTTTTTCAACTAAATATAACCTCTCGACAATAGGGTCAGTTGGAATTTCCGGTTCACATACCTCCTAGATAAAAATATCTATGTCAACTTGATGGGCATAATTTGTCATAAACAAGAAATGCAACAAAATAGTTATAAAAGAGAATATACCACATCCGAATCACAAACCGGACGAGGGCCGACGGGGACGGATATCAAAACCATGGCACTATGTATAACAAACAACGTACGGGTAAGAAAATTATACAAGTAACAATATATCTAAATCACACAAACATGATTTTTTTATATAAAAAAGATAAGAACAAGAGGCTCACCACAAGGTGGTGCCGGCGACGGGACGGTGCGGGCGATCGACGGTGGTTAGGACGGAGACGGGACGGCACTAAGTAAACCACACCTACATATGCAAACTAAGAGTTATTTTGAGCTCAAATTGCATATAAATCAAATAAACTACCACATATAATTCCTCCCAAACTAAAACCCACAAATCACTATACTTATAGAGAATTGCAAGAGCTAATCTAGCAATGAGAGATGAAAGGACAAAGTTGCTAACCTTTGTGATCACTTGGATGGATGGGGGGCCTTCAAATCTTGACAAAATTTGGGCAAAATGAGGGATGAGCTCGAGGAAGATGGGAAGAACTGAGAGGAGAGGAAAGGGGAAGAATAGAGAGCTTGGGCTCGATGAAGGGTTTATATAGGATGATCTTTAGTCCCGGTTGGTTATACGAACCGGGACTAAAGATGCATATCTAGTCCCGGTTCGTGCCACGAACCGGGACTAAAGGTTCAACACGAACCGGGACTAATGATGCCTGCCCGCCTAGCCGTTGGAACCGGCACTAATGGTCCGGTTCATTTACAAAACCGGGACTAATGTGTCTCACGTAAAGTAGTTTTTCTACTAGTGTGTAACCTCATTGATTTTCACATTTCATGCCTCTTCAGTATATCTGATCTCTCTCTACGAGGAGCCTACAGTTTGTAATGTTGTATTTCTTTTGTGAAACCTCCATAAACTGTCTATGAACCATATATGCAGTAGACGTTCCCACATGTATTTATTCATTTTTGAACAGAATGTTAGAATTCTTATGTTCAACTACAATTTAAAATTTCCATTCCTTTCGGCACGGTCAACTTTATATTTGTTGGTGGACACGTGCATTGCACGTGCATGGTTACTAGTGTTGAATAAAGCTCTCAAAGTTATCCGCAAAAAAAAGAAAAAGAGATTAGGTCCGACTCAATCACGTACTAGTACGTATTGACCCCCTGCGTATATTTTTGCAGGAGTCACATAACGAGTCTGACTTTAGTAGCTGCTAATTCCGTTGTCGATCCAGACGATCTATTTTGTTCGCAAACGCAGCCGGAGACGGCAAATCCTATTTGGCGCATAAGCGCCGGTTCGCCAACTGGCGCCTGGAGGAGCTTCCAATTGGGCCGGCGCTCATCAGTGCAACTAGCGGGCCGAGGCCCAGCAGAGTTCGTTCGCTCGCCCCGCCCGCTCACGCTCGCCCCATCCGCTTCCTTCGCTCGCTCGCCAGCTCGCTAATGAGCCAAGTTTTGTTTTCGGTTTTTTGTGCAGTTGATTTGGTAGGAAAAAACCATCCGGTTTTTCTAATTCTCGAGAAATAAAATTGTGAAATAAAAAAAGGTTTAAAGGTTGACAAAAAAAAGTTCATCGATTTTTGGGAAAAAGTTCATCATTTTTTTTTTAAAAATCATTAATTTTAGAAAATTTCATTGATTTTTCAATTTTTTTATCTATTATGAAAACAATTCATCGATTTTGAAAAAAGTTCATCAATTTTCAAAAATAGTTCATCGATTTTCAATATTTTAATCTATCATGAAATTAATTCATCAATTTTGAAAAAAATTTATCAATTTTCAAAAAAAAGTTCATCAATTTGAAAAAAGTTCATCAATTTTCCAAAAAAGTTCACTGATTTTAAAAAAAAATTCATCGATTTTCAAAAAAATTTATCGACTTTGAAAAAGGTTCATCGATTTTCAAAATAAGTTTGTCGATTTTGAAATAAATTCATCCATTTTACGAAAGGCCCGGGTTGAAGCCCAGGGCGCCCTCCAGGAAATCCAAGAGGCCAGGAAAATCACGGCGGGTAAGGCCTTTATAATGCAAAGCAAATTTGTGAAGAAAAGGTACCTCTTACTGACCCGGATTTGGAGTTCTCCAGGAGCGTTTGCGGATCTGCCGTGCAGCATTGCTGATGCTGCGGATTTCTTTCGAGCCGAAGAGGGGAGCTCAACGGAGAAGCTGTTCTAGTCGCAATACCTTGTGCCAGAGCATCCGGTGCCCTTCAGCGATCAGCTGAAAACAGCTGACCGAACTGCATAGGGCGGCCGAATTGGCCATGAAGGATTTGATAATCCGTCTATGGCCTGCCGAAGCCATACCCAACAGCTACTTCGGGCTCGTGAAGCGACTGGTTGCTGCATGCCCTCGGCTTGATGCCATCAAGCGGTCGGTCTGCATTGAAGGTGCGCGGATGGCCTTCGCCCGTGTCAAGATACAGTGGGCGAAGATGAACGCCGTCAAGCTCGCGACCGAGGGACCGCCCGTGGGCAAGGAGCACCGCACGCCCAAGTGATATTTTGACGATGTCCTGGTGGGATCCCGCATTGTAGCGGAGCAGTGTGCGAAAGACATTATCTTTGGATGAATATATTCATGTTATCATGTCCTGTATAATGGAACAAAACTGATATGTAATATAATGTTAGTTGTTTATATCAAGATTTTTCCTCCTGTGCGGCCATTTTATTAAATCTGAGAGTTGGCCAGTCGTCGGCTTCAGCCCCCACGTAGGTAGTACGGGGGTCTTCGGGATAGAATCTAAACACTCTTGATCCAAAGTTTGGTCCTTGAAGGAGGTGTTTAGCGCAAAAAACCAGGCAATCGAACTATGTGGCTTTATCACCCTCACTTAGCCATAGGAGTTTTATAATAGAAATTTAGGCGCAGCCCCTAGTATTCGTGAGTCCAAACTAGGGTGCTGTAAACACCTGATCGGGTAGAGACCGATTCGTCGCATAATGCGGAAAAAATCGCAAAAGATTTGTAACCTCCGAAGAGCTGACCGGCTCACCCCGAATCATGACAGTCAGTTTTCGGCTTTCTCTACTGAGGTGCTCATCCGGATAAACCAGGGCACAATCGCAGTAGTTCTCCCTTTACTACCCTAGCCGATATAGCGGAACGTAAGGTAGTAAGCACAGGAGCCGGGCAACCCAACTATTGACCAAAGACATGATTCGGAGCCAATGCATATAATGCTAAATTCGGGGTGCCGAACTATACTGTAAAAAGTGTTCGGACTTTGTTGCCGTAATATGGGGCGCAATAAAGCCCCTGGCGAATTTAAGCCGTACCAAAGTGTACCGGTGCAATTGATAAGATTATCAAGAAAAAATGAAGTAGTAAGCTAGTGCCGCAGAAGTTGGGCCGCGAACTATTTCCATTATAATTTTATTGATACGTCAAAGCGTATAAGTAGTGCGATAAGCAACAGGGCTATTTAACATGCCATGACCAAGGGAGAGCTGCGTGCGGGTCCTGAGAATAGGTAGAGTGATCGTCAAAAAGACCTCCTACCGATTCCCATATACCTCAACGCTTCTTGCTGTCTTGGTGTATCTATCCTTCGAAAGGACCGATGATCAGGCCGTCTTGAGGGGCCTGTGGAAAAGAAACCTGAAAAGGATGAAAAAGAAAAAGTGAAAGTATGTGTGTCCAGGGGAGGTCGAGCCGTATTATGGACCACAATCTAGTTATGCCTCCGTCTATGCCCATGGTATTTTAAGTGCGTAGTTATGTACGCGTGGTACGTATGCCGCCATTTGGCCGGGACGGAGACGGAGGCCGGATTGCTAGTCTAACTCCTGACGAGCCGGACTGTTATCCTGCAGAGTAGTCCGGATCTGCTTGACAGTGTCCGGGAGCTTGGCCGCTGAACTAAGATTCTGCTTGGCAAGGCCGCTCTGTACTTCCGCTGCCAAGGCCGCGGTGTGCTCCTCGGTATGGAGGGAGCGCTCCGTGTTTCCGTTAACTGTTATGACGCTGCGTGGTCCCGGCATCTTGAGCTTGAGATAAGCATAGTATGGCACCGCATTGAATCGAGCAAATGCGGTTCGTCCGAGCAGTGCGTGATAGCCACTGCGAAAGGGGACGATATCAAAGATCAACTCTTCGCTTCTGAAGTTGTCTGGGGACCCGAAGACAACCTGCAGTGTGATTGAGCCCGTACAGCGGGCCTCTACACCTGGTATGACTCCTTTAAAGGTAGTTTTTGTGGGTTTGATCCTCGAGGGATCGATGCCCATTTTGCGCACTGTATCCTGATAGAGCAGGTTCAGGCTGCTGCCGCCGTCCACGAGGACGCGTGTGAGATGGAATCCATCGACAATTGGATCAAGGACCAGTGCGGCTGAACCGCCATGACGGATACTGGTCGGATGGTCCCTGCGATCGAAGGTGATCGGGCAGGACGACCATGGGTTGAACTTTGGGGCGACTGGCTCTATCGCGTAGATGTCCCTGAGTGCTCGTTTGCGCTCCCTTTTGTTAACCTTTTTTCAAATGCGATGAACTTTTTTTGAAAAACGGGATGAAATCTTTTCAAATTGATGAACGTTTTCCAAATTCGATGAACTTTTTTTAAATTTATGAACTTATTTTCAAATTTAATGAACTTTTGTTCAAGCTATAAAGTAAAACGTACATTATTTAAGAAATTCGAAAATCCAAGTTATAAAGTAAACCGTATTAGTCTGTGCGTTTGATTTCAAGCACTAGTCTTCCGATGGTGTAGTGGTTAGCTGAAAAATCCAGCTGTGTAGCGCCGTGAGTTGGAGTCGTCGCTGTACCAGAGTTTCGCGTTCTTTTTTCCCGAGACAGTTTACTGCTCGCTCCGTCTGTGGGCCGGCCCACTTTGCGTTGCCAGTAGGCGCCAGTTCGCTTCCGCGTCGCCGAATAGGAGCTCCCGCCGGAGACCCACTTATGTGCAAGCGTTCATAGCTTGCCACTTATAGCCAATGATTCTAAACTCAAACACGTCTGCGCTGGCCGTGTTGGACGCTCCCGGCTGATCTCCTACTCCTGCGCGGCGTCGAGGATTCTTTTCCCGGTCCAATTCAGCTTGGCTACGTATTGTGCAATATTAAATGCCAGGGAGGATTTGAGTTTGTGCGCACCCGGCCGGAGACGATGCACGTGCCGGCGTTCCCTATACCTATCTGGTTATAGCAAGCGAAGCCCTCCAACTCAAACGTACACGACTGATGGCTCAACAGAAGCGCCGACGGAACGACGTACTACAGGTCGCCGGCACCGGTGCCGGAGATTGCGACGAAGCTCCCGGCTGATCTCCTGCTTGAGATCATGGCACACACCGACTTTTTCACCATCGTCCGCTGTGCCACCGTCTGTAAGCACCTCCGCCGTGACATCCTCAATCCGCTGCTCATCCGCTGCATCAGCGAGCAAGCGGCTTCGACCATGCTCGTCCACTGCAATTATGACAACCAGCTCCTGAATCCGCTCCACCCGGTCACATCTGCATCCGTTCACTTTTGCCATGACTACCTCTCGCCCTTCATATCACGCCATGCCGCTAACCACTTTGGCCAGTGCTATCCGCTGACTTCCCGCGGCGGCCTCGTCGTCCTCGGCATCTACACACAATCCGAATCAGAGGACTATTCTGGCTTGTGCGTGTATGATCCCATGACCGGCCACCACACCTTCCTCTCAAGACCGACGGGTGTCCAGCTAGCGTACCCTGGAGAACTTGCAGGAATATGTCCTACTCACCTCCCTGGACGGCATCGATAGCTCCTTCATGCTGCTCTTCTTTGATGTCTGGGAATCGAGTATCAAAGTACAGGCCGCCACATCCTCCTCTGATACCTGGGGGCCTATTACTTCTCTTGCTAGCCACCATGACTTTCCATGGATGCACGCAATTGGGTACAACATCCCCGCCGTCCTCCGTGGCGGCATCATCCATTGGCTAGTGTACTACAGTGACCAGATCCTCACATATGATGTGGTCACGGGTGAGACAGGACGGATGAAGCTCCCGCCCACCACATGCGATCCAGGCGAACTCCACTTGGTAACTTCATCGGACGGGAACGTATTGAAACTGCTAGCCATAGAGGGCTTCGAGATATATGTGTGGCTACAACTCCCCACGATCCGAGAAGGTAGTGGTTGGTCGCTGGAAAGTGTTATCGACATTGAGGACAAACTAAGGTCAGTGTGCTCTGGCATCCCACACTGTCGTGGCGATGTAGATCTTCGTTTCGGGGGCTCCACGGAAAGGAGCGGCAACGTGGTTTTGCTGGAGGCACATCAGAAATACGGTAGCACTGTTTTTGTAGTTTTCGATCGGGAGACAACAGATATGCATACGAATAAGTGGGGCTTCTCATATTTGCAGATCAACCTACCATCCCGGCTAGTAACTATGAAAGTGTTTGCCTAGCTAACCATAGCCAATTAAAGAGGGTAGTATGTAAATAAAAAGGTGTCTACGTGACTAAAGCATTTTTATGTGTAGGCGATGGAGAGTGATTTTCATTACTGTCGGTGATGGATTTTTTTTTGTTGCCATAAAAGAGATATTTTTTACACCCTTGCTTTATTTGTTTTACGAACTTATCTTTGGTTAAGACAGGAAAAGACTTCCTCGTGTGCGGCCGCTGCAACGCTCGATTGTTGATTGGCTGCGGCGCACCCCGGGACAAAGCACCGTAAATGTCAGCCCTGATTTGACTGAGGGGTGCACCGTAATTAATCTATCTCCTCCTAATTTAACCATGCTCAGTTACTCTTTTGTTTGTGGCAGACAGCCGGAGCATGATCCAGTGTCCATCAACGAAATTAAGCAAATCATTAATTGAAATATGTGTTCTATTGCCCTAAGATATGTGTGTTTCTTTACTTGATTCAGATCGAACTTTCCAGTGTTATATTGCGTTCTTTTGTTAACTTGGTCATAAAACTTGGAACAGCTTATGTGTAGGCATGCAGAGCGGCGCCCGATCCGCCCCGCTTCCAAGTCAAAATATGTCAGGCTAGTTATAATTCTTCCGTCCAGATTTAACTTAGTTTGAACTAATATCGTGTTTATACGGGCTTATGCGGGATGCTTGCTTGCATCCCTACTTATGTGGCATTAACATGCGAGGAAGCAGTGTTGTCATTCCATTTCTTAAAGTATAGCAACTAGATTACTCACTTATGGCATTTGACCCACACATGCATTTCTCAAGGTACAACCAATGTGCCATGAGCTCATGCTTCTCCCTTGTCCACAGCAGCATGATTTGTTGTCAGTCCAGGTCAAAGAAAAATATATTCAGTGATAGTTTCAGAGGTAGGGGAAACAATTTGGCGTGTCAAAAGTAAAGAAGTCCAAGCAGAAGAAAGAAGTAACTTAGCTGGGTCTTCATTAGCATAGACAGTTTGTTCCTCTTTGTATAGGTTTGGTCTTTCCTCCCTGTAATGTATAACTCCCTGCTGATCAACCATCGACAAGCAAAGACAAAACACCCGCGCACCATTCGTATAATTGCTGAATATTATATATATAGTAGGTAAGCAAAAGCAGAAATGCACAAGCAGAATCGTCCGTGTAGTTTCTTTCAGCCTAGCTACCTTACACATGCGAAATCGCATTGCTGTGAAGTTATTGAACAAGGCAAGGAGGAGTTGATGAGAAAAGGCCGAAGCCTGTGGCGCGAGCTAAGCTAAGCTGGTAAATCAGTCAGGCCTTGACGCCATCAGTTTGAAACCTGAACCCTGAAGGTGTCAAGTTCAGTTAACAGAGGCAGTGGACGATCCAATGCCTGAGTGCCGGGTCGTTGAGTTGTTTAAGACAGCCAGCCGGTAGGTTAATTAATTACTTAATGATCAATTATTCTGGGCGTGTTACTGTTATTACACAGGTAAACAAAAATTGTGCTTCATTTCTCAAACTGACCAGTCATTCCCTCTTTCTGAATTTCGACGGCCACCACGTTAGTCAGCACCAGTGTGTATGCACCGGCTGACGGCCAAGAACGACATCACTGGGCATTGGCTAGCTGCTTGCATTTGCATATACATACTCCTCCGTCACTCCGGTGTCAGGCTACTTCTAACAGATCAGATCCATTTTCCCCTCTGCTTTCGGAGAAATACAGACATGTAAGCAATCGTGCAGCATGTAAATCCTTCAGAGAAGTGACATCCTTATCTAAGTGTGGGCAGATCAGATCAAAATTGCTCTGTTTTGTCATGCACACCAATCTCGAACATAACAAAGTCATTGCAGAGCTCAGTATAACGATCACGAAAAGCTTAACAAGGATAATTACTGTGTAATGTTATACGAAGATGCAGTGGTCAACATAATAATTTAGTTTCGATTATTAAAAGGCTATGAGAATTGCACACAGCTTATTACCTCCACCGAAATTTTGAACAATTCACTATTTGAGCACAAAAAGTGTTAGCACTCACTCTCTCTCTCTTTGTGCAGAGCTGAATTCTGCTTTTCTCTCTTCCTTTTATTTGTCAACAGAAAACAAATGTGCTGTGGATGAAGCCCTCTTACCGGATCATGCATCCCATGATCGAGAACGAGTACTACAGGTTTACAATTGCCGTTCGGAAGCGTACATACTACATCCTCAGGCGTCCCTAACTGAAAACAGAAACTGACTGTGAAGTTAACTGAAAAACTGAACACTACTGCGATAGCAATAAAACGCTGTCATGGCAGCGTTTCTGCCAGCTGGAAATCACTGCCATGGCACCTAAACTTCCACTTGTCCTGTCACACTAGTTTTATTTCGAACGTATCCCCCACTAAGATGCTAGACCGTTGAAGATGCTGCAAGACCGTTGAAGATGCTAGTCTTCGATAGGACTAGGCCTTCTCTCTATTCTGGCATTTCTGCAGCCCAGTCCACATATACAGCCTTTCTTTGATAATGTTGCATATGTAGTGTAGATCATTGCTTGCTGAGTACTTCGGATGAGTACTCACGGTTGCTTTGCTTTCTTTTTCCCCCATATCCTTTTGATGCAACCAGATGACGGAGCCCCGGATACAGCTGCCCCGCCAACGATCGCTACTACTACCCCTAGGGTGGACACTGCTACGAGCTGGCCGACGACCAGGAGTAGGATCGGAGGGTCCCAGGCAGGAGGCCTGCGCCTTTCGATCGTAGTGTTTTCTTTTGCCCCGCCTTTTAAGGGCCTTTCTGTGTTTTCTTTTATATCTGTACTCAGATATCTGATGCTTCCGCTGACGCTTGTACGCGAGCTTATGTATTCGAGCCCTCGAGGCCCCCTGACTTGTAATATAAAGCTTGTATGGCTTTATTTATGTTTTAGAGTTGTGTTGTGATATCTTCCCGTGAGTCCTTAGGCTTGATCGTGTGCATTTGCGTGTATGATTAGTGCACGATTGAGCCGGGGGCGTCACACAAGCAATGCAGCAAGAGGAGGTGCAAGAGGACCGAGCAATGCAGTAAGAGGAGGTGGAAGAGGTGCTGCAAGAGGACCAAGCAATGCAGCAAGAGGGGGCGGAAGAGGTGCTGCAAGAGGGCCAACCAATGTTGCAAGAGGTGGAAGAGGAGGTGCTGCAAGAGGTGGAAGAGGAGGTGTTGCATCATATACATATGCTGGAAATGGCTGGTATCATCTACTGTTTGGAGAAGATGGAAACACAACAAACAGAGCTATTCCAGACCTTAATGCAGATTTCATTCCAGACCTGAATCCCCAAGAAGAAATAAATGTGACCCAGAATGCACCTACTGGTCATCTGGAGTAGGTTGTTAGCAAAGTTCATGTGTGAACTTTATAAGCCCTTCATTTTTTTCATGTTGAAAAACTTGTCAGTTGAACTTCCTGTGTGAACTTTCTGTCAGATTTATCCCTTCCTTTTGGTGTGAACTTTCAGTCAGTGTCGTGAACTTTTAGTCATTGTTGCTCTTTCATTTCAGTAAATCAAAATGTTGTGAATTTCCAGTCAGAGTTGCTGCATAAAAATGATGTACTATTTGCTGTCATCTATAACTGTTCTTTATCAGAAAATATTCTCAGGTCTTGTGTACCAAAATGCTGAATTTTATTGTTCCTCAGCTTAATTTTGGCAGAAAATATTCTCATGAAGTTATATTAGAACTCTGCTCCTGTAGGTTTGAGTACAACATTGCTCATGTAGATTTGAGTACAAATCTGCTCCTGTAGGTTTCAGATTTTTATTAATTTTTCTCTATCTATGGTAGTTTCAGTAGAACTCTGCTCCTGTAGGTTTCAGTTTAGTTGTACTATGAAATTCAGTTAAGATGTATTTGAGTACAACTTTGCTGTATGTGAATCAGGTTCAGTACAACTCTTTTGCTCCAACTCAAACTACAAAAATGTAGACAGATATTTGCAATGGCACACATGTTCAAGTTGGATATCTGAAACTTTGTTCACACATTGGACTACAGAATTCATCACAACTACAGAGCAAGTAGACAAATTTTTCCAATGGCACTACATCAAACAGACACCCTGCTGAGCACATACACAATGGCAAATGCACCTACAACAGAGAATAAAACAAATTCCCTCCTTTCCATGCTTTTATCTTCTGCCTCATTGTGCATTTGCCATCCTTGCTATCTTCTTTCAAAGCAACAATTTGCTTGTCCTTCTCCTGTAATGCATTCTTCAAATTCATGTTTTCTTCCGCAAGCTTGTGAATAACAGTCCTAGATCTTCCTTTCCATTCATCATCAAGCCATTTCAAATATCCACAAGATTCATGACCCTGCAAGACACACAACACAATACATATATCAGTGCAAAGTTTTAGAAGTGAGTCCATTTAAGTATCCAGTACAACTATTTACTCACCTCTGACGAACAAACTAGAAACCAACGCCCAACTCGAATCCTTCTGTACTAACTCTAAGAACAGGGCTACGAAAATGCCAGCAACTCTCCTTCTCAATGCCGCAAAATTCAGGAAAATGGTGGAACATTTGCATACTCAGTGCCCATTTGCATTTGCCTCTGCAAAAAATTCCGTTTTGCTCAAAGATCACAAACTGCAGTACAACAGGAGAACTTACGAACAGAAAAGAGTATAAGCACCTCGGGTTTGATTCCGTGGCCGAAATGAATCTCAGATGTCACCTTCCACTCTTCGTTGCAGCCGCCGGCCCGGCCGCTGCCGCGGGCACCAACACCAACACGGCCGCGAGCGCCACCACCAACGTCGCCGCGAGCTCGCCGCGAGCGCCATCACCAACGCAGCCGCCCATGGCCCATCTGACCACAAGAAGGTGCGCACTCTCCGCCGACGAGGACGCCGCGCCACGGCTAGCCGCCTTCTGCCATTCTTGCGAGGACATTCGAGATCGAGGGTTAGGGTTGACGAATTTGGGAGGAAGAACATAACAGAGCATACAGCGGGGGGAGAACAGAATAGAGATACAAGAGAGAGCTACAGGATTTGGCTGGGAACTATTTTCAGCATACAGCGGGAGGTTTCTGCACATTATCATGGGAGTGGCCCAAGTGCCAGGAGCCGACGTGGCTTCCGACGTGGCTAATGCGGACACTAAGTGTGCATCAGCGAACCTGCAAAGCAAGTTTAGGGGCTAATTTGAGTCGTTTTGCAAGTTTTTGTATCAAATTGTACCCGTGCTGCAAGTTTATGTACTAATAGGGTAATTAACTCTGCGTAAAAAGACACACACACACAACAATTTATGTAGCTCGACCAAGAAACGAGCTGATCTTAAGCCAATACTAGCTCGCTCGATTTTAGCTCGACATAATATCATTATGTTAAATGATCATGCCATATATTAAATGGAAATAAGATAATTTGTTACCATATATGTTGTCCATTTAATTTACCAACAAACATGGAAGCTTAATTAAGTGCAAAGAAGATTTAGGTCTAATTATGGTACATGGTCGACTATATTTTAGATATCATGTTGTTTTTGGCAAAAGTTCCCAGCATATGCACCTTCGTATTCTTGTTTTAAGTCCATGAAGACCACCATCTATTGCTAGTCCGCCCAAGAGATCAAGATGAGCTCTCCCGAGCATGACAAGGGTCGTACCTTCGATTGAAGTAAGCCTTTCTACTTTCACGTCATCTAGTTGGTACAATAGTTTATAAATGAAGGATCTCTGAAAATGTTGGTTGTTCCTTTTCTAGATCAGAGTTATAGTTAGACTGATCACGTGTAAAATACTCTTGGATACGGCGCCATAGATTATAATTTTCACCATCTTATTTATCTCGAAATTAGCTCGAGATCAACATAAGATCATTACAAGCTGAGCACGAGTCATGTTCTACAACTTGAGCTTGAGCTTCACTTAGTTTGAGCTCGCTCGAATTTTAATATGAGTTGGAGTTGAACTCCAACTCGGTCGAACTGGGCTCGTTTGCAGCCCTACTAATAGAGTGAGTAAGTAGGCATGCAGCTACAGTACATGTGACAAGTGCAATGTGCTTTTTCTTGAGATCTGGTAGCTAGGTCTAGTTTATTACTCAACATTGGGCAGGACCAAACAAAGCTGGTCAATGATACAGAGCTATGGATGGTGGGTGCAGGAAGGCAATTTTAGGCCTTACCCTGCTCTGTGCGTTGGTATCACCGAAATGAGGACATGAAATCCCAGAGCCTAGCTGCCCTCTCTGTCGATCCATACCATCAAAACTAAGACAAAAGATTGATTGCAGGTAAGGTAGGGCAAGAAAGGTAAAGATTGATTGCAGGTAAGGAAGGGGAAATGGTGATTAACCTGCGCAGTTCGTCGTCGTCTTCGCGGCCGCAGCCATGGCACGCGCGCTCCTTTTTGTGTCAACATTTGGGGCTGGGGGTGGGGGCGGGGAGCGGGAAGATTATGCAGGAGTAAGACGGTGTAGATCAGAGTCGGAGACGGAGTGGTGGAAGTCTCCATTTGGAGTTGACCGGCGGCGAGAAAGCCCATTGACGGAGAGAGAGAGAGAGAGAGAGAGAGAGAGAGGGGGGGGGAGGCAATGCACATGTGGATCACCAGGGCAAGGAAAGCCCACAAGAAACACTTTCTTTTGACAGTCGACGGCCCATAAACCCATTTTTCTGTCGTATGAACTTTGCTACATTAGATATTTACATAATACCCAGCTATCCCTAAAAAAAAGATAATGCCCAGCGTGGTAAAATATAAATAGTTACTTGAAAACAACCGGAAATTAATGAAAAAAATAAGAGTATTCTCAGTTTAATTTTTTTCAATTATAGAACCTCACAAAATGATCTATAAAAAAAGGGAACTGCTAAAACTAGCTTAACACGATGCCATCTTTAAAAAAATGTGAACCACAAACTCTAAAAATGTCGTACTCACTTGGCAACCCCAGATCCATGTTCTGAACTCATGGTATCCAGCCAGTCCAAACTCTAAGCAAGCATGATGTTTGATATATTCTACCAATGAACATCACGGTGTGTCTACTAAGTTCCATTTAAGAAATTTCATTATGACAATATGCCTTCTCTACAAAGGCCAAACTGAGTAACTGCAAAAGATTTTATCCTTTTGATGATAAATAGTTTTTGTGTAAGAGAAGGTACCATCTATGAGCTCGCATAGTGTATATGTATAGCGTCAAACATGCAGGTTGACTCTCATGAGCTTGATTTATATTACTAAAGCATGGATGCGTATTTATAAAGTCAAAAGGTGTCTGATAGTCACTTCCTTGGTTACTAGGGCTAAGGGCATCTACAACGCTGACCCGCAAATTTGGAAAGAATTGGTTGAATAATATAATAAAGATGACTGCATGCGGCATGGCTTAGTGCAGAGGCCGGGGGTTATCCTCCTTTTCGAAGAAAAAAAAATGTGAATGCAGTTTGCCCTGTATATTCTTTCTGCATTGCCAGGATAAAAGGGTAGAATTAATTTGCAGCTAGATCAAGTACATCTAGCGAGGTGACTGATTTGAACTGTACTCGCGACAAACCTGCCAATCTACTTGGGTATCCATGAACTTCAAGATTCAGAATAGTAGAAAAGTGAAATGTCTTTCTTCTTCAGCCTCAATGCAGCAAATATCCCACGGGCAGGTTTTGTTCTTCAATGTGTGCTTCCTCCCAACAGCGAGTATGTCTGACTTAGCAAAGGGAAGGCCCTTCTCATTGACTATATATGCTTTTCTTGCTCCAAACATAGCTGACAGGATACGGTGCCACAAGGTACAGGAAAATAACAGTCAGCACTGATTGATATTGATAATTGACATCCATTGCTCACTGAGTCATGCTCATTCTATACGCAAGTAGTACTATATACAGTTTACATTGACAGCGCGTACTTAATTGGGAGGCACAACTTTTGCATCATCTCCAGCATCTGCTCCTCCTGCACTGTCAGTTAATTCAGAACCAGGCTGCTCTTCAGATCTTTGTCCTGCGTTTTGTCTCGGAAAAATGAGAGCTTAGACATCATCTCAGAGGAAGTAGTCATTCAACACTTTTATCAATCATCTTCAGTGATGAGATTTTCCAAGAGTACATACATGTACTGCTCACCTAGTCATGCCCAACGGAAAGATGACTAGTAGCTCATTCGGTAAACGCAGTTTCTGAACCCTCTCAAGTTTCAAGTTCAGTCTTCCTGAATTATTGAGGTAACTAATCGTACAACATGAGAGCTTACAAAGTGTCAAACTGACCATTTGCCTCTTTCTGAATTCAGACAGCATGTCAGCAGTGCCAACATATAAAGTCGGTGATGAAGTAAGGCCATGGTGGCGAACTGCTGCCTTGCCAGGATGGGCGTGGTCGTCGATGCGCTAATCGTGAATCAGTCTAGTTAACCAAGGTGCAGATCCATCCAAAAGAGAGTTTAACAGCGTGCAGTTTCAGTTATAATTTATTGGATATGAATGATATGGCCAAAGAATACAGTTAGTGAGGTGGATGAATCACAGATTATATG
Organism: Thinopyrum elongatum; assembly: GCA_011799875.1. Classification (NCBI taxonomy): domain Eukaryota; kingdom Viridiplantae; phylum Streptophyta; class Magnoliopsida; order Poales; family Poaceae; genus Thinopyrum; species Thinopyrum elongatum. The sequence goes on along the minus strand of JAAAXO010000624.1, from coordinate 5,451 downwards.
TGTCTGTAATCCAAACATTAACTGTCAACAGATGAAGCAGAACATTAACTGTCCATCAAGAAGGGATTTGCGAATTACTCTGCTATGTTCCACATCGGTGGCAAACTACGATTACATACAAGAGCTGAATGGAAGAGCAGTCCTGAGGGTGTAGGATGATTAGAGCCATTTCCTCCTTCCTCTGCTTTGGAAGAAACAGAGGAACAACAGAGCCCTTAAAAAACAGAGGAGTAAGAGACAGAAATACAAACTCTCGCCTGCTTTTTGTTTGTTTGTTTACCCCTTGGGAATACAAGCAAAACACATGCCAAGCTGCAGTAAATGGGCAGTTCCTGGTAATCAAGCATCCTACATGACGTGGGCCTGCTTGTAGACAACTGATTCCACCCCTTTGTAGATGCCTTAGACAAATTCCCCATCACGAACCGTCCCTTCCGTCCTTCCCATAAACACAAGAGGCGATGACGGCGGCCGCATGGCGTCCGGCGTCTCTTTCAGATCTATGGCGGCTTACTCAGATCGCCGGCACCTTCTCCTTCCGATGCCCATTGGGACAGGAGATAACCGCGGCAGCCTTCTTCTCCCCGTCCCAAGGCCCTTCCGGTTTTGTAGTAGATCGAGTGCCGTTTCGTTCCAGTTTCCCTCACTCATCCGGCACCCGCTCCCTATGGCCGGGTCGGGTTCGCCAGTTTGGCAGTGCAGCCAACCAGCGCCAACCGCAGACCACCAAGCAGCATCTGTCCCTGGTACTAGATGACCAGAAGCTTGCATACAGCATCCATAAGCTGGACATCAACAACAACGACGACCTGGACGTTGGCGGCGGCTCTGCACGATCCCCACAGCGTCTCCCGGAGCAACCCGTGCTCAGCGTAGCGCTTCAAACAATTGGAACGCAGGCACAGTTCGCCACCATCGTCGCCATGTCTCCCTTCCCCTACAGAACCCCGATGATGCAAGTGGGCAGCTTTGGTTACACTCTCACCTTCAACACCAAGACAGCCGCTCTTACTGTGTCCGGTTTGCTACCGGTGGACCTACGATACGGCTACGAAGCAGCCATTGCCGTAGGGAACAGGCTATATGTGTTTGAATCGTGTGCTGCCTACAACAACGGCTTAGACGGTTTTTATTTCCGTGGAGGCTTGCACTGCCTCGCCGCAGACTCGAAGGATGATGAGAAGCTGTGGAATTGGCGACCTTTGAGCGATTCCTCGCAGTTGTGTTGGAGTTGGGATGACCACCCTCCTGAGTTTCCCTTTGCTCCGAAAACCATCACCGCGCATGTCGTGCACCCGCGAACGGGTGCCATCTTTGTGTCTGCTAACGGGATGGTGGACCGGCATATATGGGGAGCGGTGAAATGGGGTACTTTTTCGTACGGGACGGGAAGTGGCAAGTGGAGGCGTCGTGGTAAATGGTTGCTGCCATTCCAAGGCCATGCCCACTATGACGAAGAGGTGGGTGCATGGATCGGGCTCCACCGCCACTCTAGTGACACAAATGGTGATAACAGCGTCAGCGGCCACCTTTGTGCAGGCAACGTTATGTCTGGCTGGCAGCCGCCGAAGTGGAAATTCACCAGGGAGCAGGGGCGGAGCCAGAAAATTTGGCCATTGGGTTCACTCATTAACTCACTCTGAGGATTCGGTATGCGTTAATGAAGTGTAAAAACTCCAATTTCACACCATCTTACAACAAATGTATAGCTAAAAGACAATATAATCCATAAAAATAAATTATCACTTTATCACATATAGTGGTCTAATCTCATATTGCTTCTTAGGATTACTTGTGTACTATGAGATTCTCTTCAGATTAGTTGAATCATAAGGCAGATCATCTAAATTAAATGTTGCTCTGAATAGATTTCTTTGGAGACTAGTTGCATCAACAACATTTTAATGCACCTTGTTTACATCTAACAGTTGTCTTGAAGTGCTGGCATCATTTATCTAAATCTGGATATTTATTGTTCTTTGAGAAATATTGTTCTCTAGCCTAGATCTATCAAAGTCGATGGAAAAATAATTAGGAAATCAGGGCAAAGGGCGTTACCACACTATGATTCTAGGCTAGATTGGACATGTATACGAGGAAGATGTGACAATTTTATCTCACATACCTTGAATTTAGACTGGAATTTGCCGTTGTCGGCTTGCCTGTAGCGACCAAGCGATGTGTGGAAGACTTAATCGAGAGACGACAAACGGGAGACTGCGACAGTGAATTGCTGAGTTGGGAGGCGATCAAGCCGAATCAGCAGGGGGTTGTCCGGCTGGGAGGCGTCCGTCCTGCTGCGTTATGCGCTCCACCAGATAGGAAAGCGATCAGAGTCAATAATCCAGGCTACTTGTGTGGGCTTTTAGTTGGGCTCAACTGAACCCAACGGTTGTGCTGTAGCTCCGCCCCTGGCCACCTTGATTCCATAGCTTCAGATTGTGTCATACTAGTTGCCTGAAGTCTGAACAATCCTTTCTCCCAAGCCTGCCGTGAACATGATTTTGTTCTATCCTTTAAGATGTTCCAACTTAAATCAAGTAGCACTATTTCGCTAAAAGTAGGCTATACCTGCTCTATATGTACTTTAGTAACAATCAACTTGGTGGTTTAATTTTTCGCTAGGGAGTTTGAATATCTGCAAGCTAATCACCCTACTAACCCTGTGTAACAAAAGTATTTTACTGTTTAAATTTCGAATTAAAATAATTCCAGAAATTTCAGAAAATCATTAAAACTTTGAAAAATCATATAAAATAAACCGTAACTCGAATGAGACTAATTTATATATGAAAACTGATCAGAAAAATATAACAAATCCGAATATGTTATTCTGATGCATGACAAACCTGTTTAACATAATGAACCTTGATAAATTGCCTCTAGGTCAATCTAACGAATACTATTTGGAGCTCGGAAAATATTCCTAATATTTTCCATCTTCATCTAAAATACTTAGTAATGCATTAGAGCACCCCTAGCATAACATTTTGCCATGCCATGCATTGTGTTGCATTTGTATGCCTTATATTTATTGTTTCTTCCCCTCCTTCTCTCCGGTAGACCCAAGACCGCTGCCAATGCCCCTGTAATCGACTACGTCGCCGACGATTAGCTTCCTTCTACAGAGCTTCCAGGGAATCAAACCCCCTTGATCATTCCGATATCGCCCATTCTTTCTCTCTTATTCTCGCATTAGATTTTTCTACTGTTATTATTCCGGTAGCTCCTATTCTGATGCACAGCCTGTTTTCGTAACCTGTTGTTGATACTTTACCTGTTATGCTATATGCTTAGTATAGGTGTGTTAGTGTCCCATCACTGGCCCTACACCCTTGTCCATGTTGCCATGCTTTGTTAGCTAGGTTATCCGAGCAAGTGGACGTTGTACTGAAACCCGAAACCACTTTTAGGCTCATGCAATTGTACGACTCTGCAGAGCCGCACCAAGCGTGATCTTACTAAGGGTGGTTACTCGTATTTCACTCTCGATGATGACTCTGCAGTGTAGCACATCAAGTGTGAACTAACTAAGGGTGATTCCTCATATTTCACTCTCGGTGATGTCTCTGTCGTGCAGTACATCAAGCGTGTTCTCATCGAGGGTGATTCCTTAGTTTTCATCTTGATGGTATGGACCTGAGTCCCGACAGCCACTAATGTTAAAGACGGGTTGGCCCCAAGGGCACCCGCGAGAGATTACTGTGGCGGAATGACAGGGCAGGCGGAGACCACCTAGGAGAGAGGTGGGCCTGGTCCCTGGTCAAGGTCCGCGAGTTACCAAGTCGGAGCGACAGGAGCCCTGTTCGTGTCCGCGAGCTACTAATAACACACTAACGGATTTGGGTATTCGATCTGAGTTGGCCACTGGCCTATACGCACTACCATCACGCGGGATAATGGTATATGGGACCCTCGGTGTCGTACATTCTCCCGAAAGCTCTGTCAGACGTCACAGTTGAGCGGCACGCGCCCGGGAGAGCTGGTTATGTCTGCTGGTGTATTCAGAGGCGCGCTTGGTCCTGGCCGTCCTCGCAACGCGCAGGAGTGCTTAGGGTGATTGGCCCATGACCCCTTCGCGCTTAGGATTTAGACCGGCGTCCTGACCTCTCTGGAGAGCTTAGGTAGGACTACGGCGTGTCGATTACTCGAGGCCGGGCATTACCCAGGAATGTGTGTCCGGCCAGATGTAATCGAGCATGTTGGGTAACAGTAATGCACCCCTACAGTTAAGTAATCTATTCGAATCGCCATGTCCATGATAATAGGATGCTCGGAGTTGTATCCTGATCTTCTACAATTAGAACCGGATACTATTCTAATACTTAACTGTTATACTGCTCCGAGTTCGCTTTCTTGCAGGGTAGTCGAGGAAGGATCTCAGGGTATTGCTGATACATACATGTTACTATATGTTATGATATACTATATAACATGCTACCCACATCTGATGCTGCAAGATGCTAGTCTTCGATAGGATAGGCTTTTCCCTCTCTACTCTGGCGTTTCTGCAGTAAAGTCCAAAGCTATAGCCCCCTTCCTTTGATACCGATGCATACTTATCATAGTTCTGATGTAAGTCTTGCGAGTACTTTGGATGAGTACTCACGGTTGCTGCAATCAGATGATGGAGCTCAGGAGCCGCAGATCCCCGACAGTGCCTACTACGTGGAGACTGACGACCAGGAGTAGTTCGGAGGTCCCAGGCAGGAGGCCTGCGCCTTTTCGATCAGCTGTCGTTGTTTTGCTCAGCCTTCTTAAGGCAAACTTGTCTAACTTTGTCTGTACTCAGACTTATTAGTATTTGTACTGATGTATTATGGGTCCTCGTGACCCCTGGTTTGTAATTTAAAGATTTATGATAATTTGTGTTGTAGAGTTGTGTTGTGATATTCTGCCGTGAGTCACCATTCTTGGTTGTGCATGTTGCGTGTATGATTAGTGCACGGTCGAGTTCGGGGGCGTCACAGTCTCCTCTCTCCCAGTTCGTATTCATCTTTACTGCAATGCCTTTTTTCGTCGTTTTTATCATGCCACGTGCTTCCTTGAGTGGCGAGATGTAGTTTACAATACCGTCAAGACATGTGCCTGTTTTAAGGCTTATTAGGATCTATTTTCATCCTACACCTTTTGTTAGGTTGATTAAGGTCAATTTCCATCATACAATGTTGTGGTATGCATTGGAGTGGTATGTGCATAGTTTTACACTTTTTTTCTAGGGAAGCCCATCATGGCTCTCTTTATTGATATCAAATAATAATTACATTCTTTATGAGATTACATCAGAGAAAGCTAGGGGTTCATCGACCCAATTATAATGATTTTTTATAATAAACATAAAATATAGCTAACTCTTGCATCATACATTCGCTTCTCTTCTTAGGTGCTTCAATTTGAGCTTCTCATTTGATCTTCAAAACTTAAGCCTGCTTGGGAATCACAGTGGTCATG
>JAAAXO010000623.1:0-337754 GCA_011799875.1 Thinopyrum elongatum | reverse complement strand
AACCCCCGCTTCTATACATACTGGTACCAATTACTAGAGCTAGCGCGCAAGCCAATTAAAATATCAGGTACCCTGCGGTTTTGGTGAATGATTTAAAGCTCATGAGAAATTGATGCTGCCTAATTGGATACATTGTTTTGCTTACAAATGAAGGCCTAATTGGACAAGAAAGAGGAACACTTGGAGCAAGTTCAAGCATGGAGAGGATGGAATGAACAAGCGTGGAACAGGAACGGAGTTACAAGGATGATTTTGTGGGTGTAACAATGGTATTGATGTCCTCATCACTGCACTCATTATGGTGGCTTCAAAGTCCTGAAATCATCACTTGTAACTCCGTTCTTGTTCCCCTTGCGCATGCCATCATCTCCATGCTTGAACTTGCTCCAAGGTTCCTATTTCTTCTCCAAGCTAGGCCCTTCATTCGTAAGCAAAACAAATGTATCCAATTTAGGCAGCATCATATTCTCATGAACATTAGAATCATTACCAAGAAACGAAAGTACCTGATAATTTAATTGGCGTGCGCGAGCTCTAGTAATTGGTCCAGTATGTATAGCAGCAGGGGTTGTGGGTGTAGCAATGGTATTGATGTCCTCATCAACATCTAATCATGCCAGTTTGTAATTCCTGATAAGAATATATTCTTCTACAGAATTTTTTCCTTGTTTAACGCTGCAATTTTTGAAGTAATTCACGTTGATAATATGGTGGAACCCAACGAGTACGCATAGCAGTTTTCAAAGCAGCCCAAGTAGCTGGAATAGGATATAATCTACAATGTTCAGACCACCAAACACATGCAAAACTAGTAAAAGCACAAACAGCAGCAGCAACACATCGTTCCTCGGGATATTGTAAACATGTAAAACGTTGTTCAGTTTCTAACTCCCAAGTAAGATATATATCAGGAACATATCTACCCTCGAATAGTGGAATATTCAATTTTAATTTAGGAAGATGGTCATGATCTCGTACCTGAGGTGGTGGTGCAGACCTACCATTGCGATTATTTGCATGTGGACGGCCTGGTGCTGGTGGTTGCACGTAGTTATGATTTTGGTCAACCTCATCCTCATAATTGCCCGTGTAATCATCCTCCTCTTCGGCACCAGTAGCAGCAGGAGCAGGAGCCAAAGAAGCATCAATAGTAGGTATAGCAGCACCAGAAGTTTGGCCATCCTCAAGAGGAACACGCTTCGCTCGTCCGAACTAATTTGGAAGGGGGCGTTGTTGTTGTCGTTGCAGAGGTGCGACAGGTGCAGCCGGTGGTGGTTGGGGAAGACGCGTTAGCAATTCATTAAACTTGTTATCCAGCTTTGTCTCGAACGACTTCTCCATGCCATCTATCTTCTCCATGACCTCTTCAAATTTGTTTAGCACATCTCCCACCTGGCCACTCATCATTTGCTGAAATTTATCATGCAACTCCTTGTTCGTCATGTTCTCCCAGTCAATCGCGTCGGCTTGTGATCCTGCCATGGTTAGCAGCAATAGAAACACACAAGAATATGATTCTACAGACTACTAGAAAGTGGTGGTGGTGTGTTGTCACAAATCCGTCAAGCAAATCTCAAATTCTTACCAGTTCTTACTGATAGAGGCGAGGGTGTCCCGATCTTTCGATGAGATGGTAACTATCGATTTGGTGGAGCCGACTTTGACGATCCGACTACAAACGTGCACGACGTTGCGCCTTAGCAATCGCTAAACCAATCTCCTGAGGTTACTGACGATGCTAGAAACACGATCAGCCTGACCACGAAGGTCTATTCCTGCACGCAATCGAAGAACAAGCAAGAATATGATAATGCAATCTGAATATTGCGAATATAGATGAAGTATTGATAATGGTGGGGATCCGAAAACGGTCTTGGTCTGGTCGTTGGACACAAACGAAGTACACGAAGTTGCAATGGCTAACTTTTAACTAAACAAATCCCAAGGAAAAAGCTACTAGATGGATCTACTTATATAGGAGCAAGGGGTGGTGGCCAAGGAGGTGGCAGGACGTCCCAAGGCAGCCTAAAACTAACCCTAGGTCGTACAAGGCTCATGGGCCCAAGTGGAGGTGATGCAACACCTTTGGACTTGTAGTTTGACTCGGATTCTGTTGCAGCATCAGATTGTTTCATCGAGAACTCAACGCTCCGGACGAATTTGAAGGTGAATCCAACTGGGTTGGAAAGAGCACGAAATCTACTTTCCAACAAAAAAAGAATCACCCAATTCGGAGTCCGTATGAAATAGTTCTTGGCGTTTTGAGTCAGGTATTTCTGTGCAGTCCGAATCTGAATCAGGAACGTGAGAGACTTGGACTCTATCTTCTCTTGGCCCAAAAGTGACGTGAAAGGACTTTTTGAACAGCACATAAACTTCTCTTTTTCCCTTATGTTCATATGTGGATTGTACAAATGTCCCATACACCTGCAATTAGACATGGCACAAAAGTTTGTGAAGTATTTTTGTCTTGGATGACATAAATAATTTATTGCATAGTTTGCATTAGAAATCACCTCACAAATATACATGTATGCAATATTTTTGGTCGTATCCAAGGTAGTCATGTCCTCATCATCCTCCCCTTCTTGAAAACAAAGCCGTCCTCGGCGTTGCTTAATCTGAAATGTGGCTAACAAAAGAGACAAGGTGTACATGTTGTATATGTATATGTCATCCATTTTTACTTCCCTTGATTTTTGCACATATGACACATGTATACATGAGTAACTTTCATAGTTCATAAAATATAAAGCCAAAATATTATCACAAGTATTAGAAGACATGAAAATATTGCAACTCAATTTGCACATATAAGTGAAGCTGTTATTCATATCAAAGGATTGACAATGTTCATCATTAAACCATCCCTTCATTGGTGAATAAACCTTACTTGCATCAAATTTACATGCTACAACATGCTTAAATAAGCAAACATGCAATAAGTAATTTGACACAAAATCATCACCAAGATTAGAGGTCATATCAAAATGATTAAACATTGTTTCTTTTGCATCAACAGTTAATTCATTGGGTGCACTCAAAATTGTTGATACTTCAACTCTTTGATCACATGACGCATTCATGACAGTAACACAATTCTCTAAAATAGCTGGTGTGCTCAAATCAATAGGTAACACAACACATGATGTATTCAAGTTAACTAGGCATGCATCATTCTCATGTGAAAGTTGAAAATCTGTACCTTTGTCATTACCTCTTATGATCAACTCAGACGATGTGGGCACTCTTGGAGGTGGTGTGTCACATGATGCAGATGATGTAGTCCTCGCAACAACGGATGTGGTTGTCATAGTACGCCTAGTAGTTGAAGAAAAATCTGTATCAACACTTGGAATGTGCACCGTGCGCTTGTTCTCCTTGTGGCCAACACGTCGTTTTATTTCCTGTTCAGCTTTGCAAGCAAGAGAAAACAAATGGTCCATAGGATAACACTCTTCATGAATTAGAATCTCTTGAATATCACAGTTTAATCCTCCCCAAAATCTATCCATAAAATCTTCTTCACTTTCTTCTAAAAATGAGTGCAATAATGTAGTTTGTAAATCATCATAGTATTTTGTTACCGTGTCACTACCTTGTTTTAAATGTTCTAGTTTTTTAATCATGCCACGAGTATAATAAACATCGACGAATCTATCTCTCATGAGAAATTTTAAATCATCCCAAGTAGTAGGTATATAATCAGGGTATAACCGACAATGTTCGCTCCACCAAACTAAAGCAAAGCTACTGAACGTACTAACCGCAGATTTAACTTTTCTACGCTCATCAAAATTATGTGAAGCAAATATAGCATTTATTTTGTACTCCCATTCAATATATAAATCAGGTCTAAAACAACCAGTAAATGGTGGCATGGAAACATTAACCTGATTATGTGCATTCTGATGTTGTTGCTCCTCTTGTGACGGTTGTTGTATTTTCTTAGGTGGTGGCAAATCTCCCACGATCGATGAAGCCCAAGAACTAACAACTCCGGAACCTGCCATGATTAGTAGAAACAAAAAAAAATCGAGAATAATGTTCCTATGAACTACTAGGATGTGGTGGTAAAGCGCTCACAGTAAAGCAAATATCAATATCTCACAAGTTCTTACCATGCAGCAGGTGGTGACGGGCAACCAGCGGTGTCAAATAACTCCGAAGATTGAGTAAAACGATTGCCAGGCGAACGTACGTATACACGGTGTAAAAATATGTGGAGCTGGGTTGGCTATATATGGTAGCAAAAGATTAGCAATAATCAATTCAGAGATGCAATGTTGAATACACGCTCAACGACGGTACTGTGCTGGTCCTAGGCTAGACCGGACTAGAGACGCGAGCCTAGAACACTAATGAGGTCACGGCGTAGCACAACTAGCATCAATAAAGGATATGAAGTAGCTCTGGACAGCAAGATATAAGTGAAGATCACAATGGCAGTAAAGATAATGATGAGAAACAACTACCAAGTAGCATATACCAACAATTCTCTCTCCAACTTTACTCTATAAAAGTTTGTGCCAATTTTATGATAATTTTTCTCAAGAATGGCACTGACTCAAACTTTCAAATGCAAAAAGAATCACTCAATTCCGAGTTGATATGAGGAGTCAAAAAAATTTAAAACTGGCCTGAAAAACTGGAACAAGCTGTGTTCACAAAATTCGGAGGGCAAAAAGTCCTATTTAGAAGCCGATTTTGAGGTGTCAAATATTGAACTAGCTTCTGCAACTATTTAGATGCGGCTCGTCGCTAGCTTTAATTTGAGTACTCACGGAGCCAAAACAGACTTCGTATGAAAAAGATATGCCTGTTTTACTGAACACTGCGCAAAACAGATTCCAATCCGAATTCAGCTACGAGATTGAGTCTAGATAGATCCGAATTTTGTTTTTTTTTCTTCTCTCTTTTTTTCTCACACTTTTTTCTTTTTCTTTCTCTCTTTTTTTTCTCTGACTTTTTTTTTTACTTTTTTTCTATCTTTTTTCTCTCTCCCTCTTTCCAAAACAAACTAGATAAGATGTAGATTGGATCAAGCACAGATGTGAACGACCTCAACTATGATTATGACAATGAACAGTGGGTAGCACGATGTGGAAATTGATGGATGGGATGGTGGACAGCGGAAGGAATAACGATGCAGCGGCGGCGTGACTAATGTGAACAGAACTCGAAACTCTAAACGAACTAGACACTAAGACCAGCAACTCGACACGACGATGTAACCGATAATTCAACTATGCAAGCAATGAAAAGAAAATTGCAAAGGCTCAGACTGGCTTGGACAAAGGATGAATAGATCTAACTTTTTTTTTGTGGCTTTTTTTTGGACAATAGGTAAGAAAATAAATCTAATCTAGGGAAAACTAGAAATTCTCACCGAGCAACCTGAAAACTGATACCACTTGATAGAGGCGAGGGTGTCCCGATCTTTCGATGAGATGGTAACTATCGATTTGGTGGAGCCGACTTTGACGATCCGACTACAAACGTGCACGACGTTGCGCCTTAGCAATCGCTAAACCAATCTCCTGAGGTTACTGACGATGCTGGAAGCACGATCAGCCTGACCACGAAGGTCTATTCCTGCACGCAATCGAAGAACAAGCAAGAATATGATAATGCAATCTGAATATTGCGAATATAGATGAAGTATTGATAATGGTGGGGATCCGGAAGCGGTCTTGGTCTGGTCGTTGGACACAAACGAAGTACACGAAGTTGCAATGGCTAACTTTTAACTAAACAAATCCCAAAGTCTAAACGGTGCCCTAAGGGCTGTATATATGGAGGAAGAGGGGGGGATTTCGTGGCCCTTGAAGGAGGGGTCCGAAACCAACCCTATCTCTTGTTTCCCCACACATACGGACTCTAAAAATAGCCTATACTCAAGTATTTCGAAATTACATGGGCCTGGCCCAATAATAAGGTGACGCAGCACCTATAATAGCCTCTGGACGAAATTTATGAAGTGGCATCTTGTATATTTCGTCCAAGGCTTCCTGCACTCCTTATGGTGGCTTCAAAGTCTTGAAATCATCACTTGTAACTCTGTTCTTGTTCCCCTTGCGCATGCCATCATCTCCATGCTTGAACTTGCTCCAAGGTTCCTCTTTCTTGTCCAAGCTAGGCCCTTCATTTGTAAGCAAAACAAATGTATCCAATTTAGGCAGCATCATATTCTCATGAACATTAGAATCATTACCAAGAAACGAAAGTACCTGATAATTTAATTGGCGTGCGCGAGCTCTAGTAATTGGTCCAGTATGTATAGCAGCAGGGGCTGTGGGTGTAACAATGGTATTGATGTCCTCATCATCTTGGCAGATGGTGGTGGTGGTGCCTGTTTTCTTGTATCTCGGTTGGAATTGGCGGCTGAAGTCAGTGGTGCCGCAGTAGGACGTGTGGGAGTAGAGGAGGCACGCGGTGTCCATGATGAAGATCGACCTGCAGAAAAATTAGTTCGCGCCAATGCCTGTCGATCCTGCACTTCACGTTCAGCTTTACAAGCAAGATGGAATAAACGAGTGATATTATTATACTCCTTATACTCTAGAATGGTCTGAATCTCTCTATTTAATCCACCCATGAAACGTGCAAGCATAGCTTCATTCTCCTCAACAATACCACATCTAATCATGCCAGTTTGTAATTCCTGATAATATTCTTCTACAGAATTTTTTCCTTGTCTTAAGCGCTGCAATTTTTGAAGTAATTCACGTTGATAATATGGTGGAACCCAACGAGTACGCATAGCAGTTTTCAAAGCAGCCCACGTAGCTGGAAGAGGATATAATCTACAATGTTCAGACCACCATACACATGCAAAACTAGTGAAAGCACAAACAGCAGCAGCAACACGTCGTTCCTCGGGATATTGTAAACATGTAAAACGTTGTTCAGTTTCTAACTCCCAAGTAAGATATATATCAGGAACATATCTACCCTCGAATGGTGGAATATTCAATTTTAATTTAGGAAGATGGTCATGATCTCGTACCTGAAGTGGTGGTGCAGGCCTACCATTGCGATTATTTGCATGTTGATAGAGGCGAGGGTGTCCCGATCTTTCGATGAGATGGTAGTTATCGTTTTTGGTGGAGTAGACTTTGACGATCCGACTACGAACGTGCGAGGACGTCGCGCCTTAGCAATCGCTAAACCAACTCCGAGAGGTTATTGACCACGCCGGAGCACAATCAACCTGACCACGAGGGTCTATCTCCTGCAAGCAAACGAAGAACAAGCAAGAAACTAAGATTTGCAATCTGGATATTGCGAATATAAGATGGAAGCTTTATTGATCAAGGTGGGGTTCTGTGACGTCTTGGTCTGGTCGTTGAACACAAACGAAGTACGCGAAGTTGCAGCTATGGCGAACTTTTAATCTAAACAAAACCCAAAGTCTAAACGGTGCCCTAAGGGCTGTATATATGGAGGAAGAGGAGGGGATTTCGTGGCCCTTGAAGGAGGGGTCCGAAACCAACCCTATCTCTTGTTTCCCCACACATACGGACTCTAAAAACAGCCTATACTCAAGTATTTCGAAATTACATGGGCCTGGCCCAATAATAAGGTGACGCAGCACCTATAATAGCCTCTGGACGAAATTTATGAAGTGACATCTTGTATATTTCGTCCAAGGCTTCCTGCACTCATTATGGTGGCTTCAAAATCCTGAAATCATCACTTGTAACTCCGTTCTTGTTCCCCTTGTGCATGCCATCATCTCCATGCTTGAACTTGCTCCAAGGTTCCTCTTTCTTGTCCAAGCTAGGCCCTTCATGATAGAGGCGGGGTGTCCCGATCTTTCGATGAGATGGTAACTATCGATTTGGTGGAGTCGACTTTGATAGAGGCGGGGGTGTCCCGATCTTTCGATGAGATGATAACTATCGATTTGGTGGAGCCGACTTTGACGATCCGACTACAAACGTGCACGACGTTGCGCCTTAGCAATCGCTAAACCAATCTCCTGAGGTTACTGACGATGCTAGAAACACGATCAGCCTGACCACGAAGGTCTATTCCTGCACGCAATCGAAGAACAAGCAAGAATATGATAATGCAATCTGAATATTGCGAATATAGATGAAGTATTGATAATGGTGGGGATCCGAAAACGGTCTTGGTCTGGTCGTTGGACACAAACGAAGTACACGAAGTTGCAATGGCTAACTTTTAACTAAACAAATCCCAAGGAAAAAGCTACTAGATGGATCTACTTATATAGGAGCAAGGGGTGGTGGCCAAGGAGGTGGCAGGACGTCCCAAGGCAGCCTAAAACTAACCCTAGGTCGTACAAGGCTCATGGGCCCAAGTGGAGGTGATGCAACACCTTTGGACTTGTAGTTTGACTCGGATTCTGTTGCAGCATCAGATTGTTTCATCGAGAACTCAACGCTCCGGACGAATTTGAAGGTGAATCCAACTGGGTTGGAAAGAGCACGAAATCTACTTTCCAACAAAAAAAGAATCACCCAATTCGGAGTCCGTATGAAATAGTTCTTGGCGTTTTGAGTCAGGTATGTCTGTGCAGTCCGAATCTGAATCAGGAACGTGAGAGACTTGGACTCTATCTTCTCTTGGCCCAAAAGTGACGTGAAAGGACTTTTTGAACAGCACATAAACTTCTCTTTTTCCCTTATGTTCATATGTGGATTGTACAAATGTCCCATACACCTGCAATTAGACATGGCACAAAAGTTTGTGAAGTATTTTTGTCTTGGATGACATAAATAATTTATTGCATAGTTTGCATTAGAAATCACCTCACAAATATACATGTATGCAATATTTTTGGTCGTATCCAAGGTAGTCATGTCCTCATCACTTACCCAGCAGTAGGTGGTGATCGGCAACCTTTGTAGTCAAAACTCTCAAAGCTTGGACACAGCGATTGCCAGGTGGTGTCAAACGCACGATGTAGATGTATGTGGAGCTAGGAAGGCTTATGATATGGTAGCAAAAAGGGTCAGCAATAATCAATTCAGAGATGCAATGTTGAATAAACGCTCAACGACGGTACTGTGCTGGTCCTAGGCTAGACCATGCTAGAGACGCAAGCCTAGAACACTAAAAAAATCACGGCGCTGCACGTAAACAAGGGAGGAGCACACTCTGAATTTTTTTTCTTTTTTTTATCACTTTTTTTTTGCACTTTTTTCCCTTTTTTTTGAAACTGGAACTATTTTTCTTCTGCGGGTGGCACGAAAGTTGGGGAATCCGACTTGTTCACGACTCGTAGTATCGCGTGATCTGAAACTCGAAAATAAAGGAATAAGTACTGGACTCAGACTAGGACTGGTTGCGGAGATGAATCTGGTGGAACTCGGACTGGTGATGGTATATGACGGTAGTATATGTGGACTCGGATTGGTGGTGGTATATGGACTCGGATCGGTGGTGGTATATGGACTCGGATTGGTGGTGGTATATGGACTCGGAGCGGTGGTGGTATATGGACTCGGAGCGGTGGTGGTATATGGACTCGGAGCGGTGGTGGTATATAGACTCAGAGAAATAGCAGATAAGCGGTGGTGGTATATGGTAGGGGCGATGATGATGGTGCGGCAGCGGCGTGACAACTTGTGAACAGAACTCGAAACTCTAAAGAACTAAACACTAAGACCAGCAACTTGACACGATGATGCAACCGCAAATTCAACAAAGCAAATACAGAAAAGATTATGCAATGGCTCAGATTGGTTTGGATATGATGAACTAACCCTAATTTTTTTTGGCTTTTTCCTGGACTGTAGGTATGAAGAACAGACTCGATCTAAACTAGGAAAAATTGTAAAATCTCACCGAGCAACCTGGAAATCTGATACCACTTGATATAGGCAAAGGTGTCCCGTCTTTCGATGAGATGGTGGCTATCATTTTTGGTGGAGTAGACTTTGACGATCCGACTACGAACGTGCGAGGACGTCGCGCCTTAGCAATCGCTAAACCAACTCCGAGAGGTTATTGACCACGCCGAAGCACGATCAACCTGACCACGAAGGTCTATTTCCTGCAAGCAAATGAAGAACAAGCAAGAAACTGAAATTGCAATCTGGATATTGCGAATAAAAGATGAAAGCTTTATTGATCAAGGTGGGGTTCTGTGACGTCTTGGTCTGGTCGTTGAACACAAACAAAGTACGCGAAGTTGCAGCTATGGCAAACTTTTAATCTAAACAAAACCCAAAGTCTAAACGGTGCCCTAAGGGCTATATATATGGAGGAAGAGGGGGGAATTTCGTGGCCCTTGAAGGAGGGGTCCGAAACCAACCCTATCTCTTGTTTCCCCACACATACGGACTCTAAAAATAGCCTATACTCAAGTATATCGAAATTACATGGGCCTGGCCCAATAATAAGGTGACGCAGCACCTATAATAGCCTCTGGACGAAATTTATGAAGTGGCATCTTGTATATTTCGTCCAAGGCTTCAAGCACTCATTATGGTGGCTTCAAAGTCCTGAAATCATCACTTGTAACTCCGTTCTTGTTCCCCTTGCGCATGCCATCATCTCCATGCTTGAACTTGCTCCAAGGTTCATCTTTCTTCTCCAAGCTAGGCCCTTCATTTGTAAGCAAAACAAATGTATCCAATTTAGGCAGCATCATATTCTCATGAACATTAGAATCATTACCAAGAAACGAAAGTACCTGATAATTTAATTGGCGTGCGCGAGCTCTAGTAATTGGTCCAGTATGTATAGCAGCAGGGGTTGTGGGTGTAACAATGGTATTGATGTCCTCATCAACATCTAATCATGCCAGTTTGTAATTCCTGATAAGAATATATTCTTCTACAGAATTTTTTCCTTGTTTAACGCTGCAATTTTTGAAGTAATTCACGTTGATAATATGGTGGAACCCAACGAGTACGCATAGCAGTTTTCAAAGCAGCCCAAGTAGCTGGAATAGGATATAATCTACAATGTTCAGACCACCAAACACATGCAAAACTAGTAAAAGCACAAACAGCAGCAGCAACACGTCGTTCCTCGGGATATTGTAAACATGTAAAACGTTGTTCAGTTTCTAACTCCCAAGTAAGATATATATCAGGAACATATCTACCCTCGAATAGTGGAATATTCAATTTTAATTTAGGAAGATGGTCATGATCTCGTACCTGAGGTGGTGGTGCAGACATACCATTGCGATTATTTGCATGTGGACGGCCTGGTGCTGGTGGTTGCACGTAGTTATGATTTTGGTCAACCTCATCCTCATAATTGCCCGTGTAATCATCCTCCTCTTCGGCACCAGTAGCAGCAGGAGCAGGAGCCAAAGAAGCATCAATAGTAGGTATAGCAGCACCAGAAGTTTGGCCATCCTCAAGAGGAACACGCTTCGCTCGTCCGAACTAATTTGGAAGGGGGCGTTGTTGTTGTCGTTGCAGAGGTGCGACAGGTGCAGCCGGTGGTGGTTGGGGAAGACGCGTTAGCAATTCATTAAACTTGTTATCCAGCTTTGTCTCGAACGACTTCTCCATGCCATCTATCTTCTCCATGACCTCTTCAAATTTGTTTAGCACATCTCCCACCTGGCCACTCATCATTTGCTGAAATTTATCATGCAACTCCTTGTTCGTCATGTTCTCCCAGTCAATCGCGTCGGCTTGTGATCCTGCCATGGTTAGCAGCAATAGAAACACACAAGAATATGATTCTACAGACTACTAGAAAGTGGTGGTGGTGTGTTGTCACAAATCCGTCAAGCAAATCTCAAATTCTTACCAGTTCTTACTGATAGAGGCGAGGGTGTCCCGATCTTTCGATGAGATGGTAACTATCGATTTGGTGGAGCCGACTTTGACGATCCGACTACAAACGTGCACGACGTTGCGCCTTAGCAATCGCTAAACCAATCTCCTGAGGTTACTGACGATGCTAGAAACACGATCAGCCTGACCACGAAGGTCTATTCCTGCACGCAATCGAAGAACAAGCAAGAATATGATAATGCAATCTGAATATTGCGAATATAGATGAAGTATTGATAATGGTGGGGATCCGAAAACGGTCTTGGTCTGGTCGTTGGACACAAACGAAGTACACGAAGTTGCAATGGCTAACTTTTAACTAAACAAATCCCAAGGAAAAAGCTACTAGATGGATCTACTTATATAGGAGCAAGGGGTGGTGGCCAAGGAGGTGGCAGGACGTCCCAAGGCAGCCTAAAACTAACCCTAGGTCGTACAAGGCTCATGGGCCCAAGTGGAGGTGATGCAACACCTTTGGACTTGTAGTTTGACTCGGATTCTGTTGCAGCATCAGATTGTTTCATCGAGAACTCAACGCTCCGGACGAATTTGAAGGTGAATCCAACTGGGTTGGAAAGAGCACGAAATCTACTTTCCAACAAAAAAAGAATCACCCAATTCGGAGTCCGTATGAAATAGTTCTTGGCGTTTTGAGTCAGGTATGTCTGTGAAGTCCGAATCTGAATCAGGAACGTGAGAGACTTGGACTCTATCTTCTCTTGGCCCAAAAGTGACGTGAAAGGACTTTTTGAACAGCACATAAACTTCTCTTTTTCCCTTATGTTCATATGTGGATTGTACAAATGTCCCATACACCTGCAATTAGACATGGCACAAAAGTTTGTGAAGTATTTTTGTCTTGGATGACATAAATAATTTATTGCATAGTTTGCATTAGAAATCACCTCACAAATATACATGTATGCAATATTTTTGGTCGTATCCAAGGTAGTCATGTCCTCATCACTTACCCAGCAGCAGGTGGTGATCGGCAACCTTTGTAGTCAAAACTCTCAAAGCTTGGACAGAGCGATTGCCAGGTGGTGTCAAACGCACGATGTAGATGTATGTGGAGCTAGGAAGGCTTATGATATGGTAGCAAAAAGGGTCAGCAATAATCAATTCAGAGATGCAATGTTGAATAAACGCTCAACGACGGTACTGTGCTGGTCCTAGGCTAGACCATGCTAGAGACGCAAGCCTAGAACACTAAAAAAATCACGGCGCTGCACGTAAAAAATCACGGTGGTGGTATATGGACTCGGAGCGGTGGTGGTATATAGACTCAGAGAAATAGCAGATAAGCGGTGGTGGTATATGGTAGGGGCGATGATGATGGTGCGGCAGCGGCGTGACAACTTGTGAACAGAACTCGAAACTCTAAAGAACTAAACACTAAGACCAGCAACTTGACACGATGATGCAACCGCAAATTCAACAAAGCAAATACAGAAAAGATTATGCAATGGCTCAGATTGGTTTGGATATGATGAACTAACCCTAATTTTTTTTGGCTTTTTCCTGGACTGTAGGTATGAAGAACAGACTCGATCTAAACTACGAAAAATTGTAAAATCTCACCGAGCAACCTGGAAATCTGATACCACTTGATATAGGCAAAGGTGTCCCGTCTTTCGATGAGATGGTGGCTATCATTTTTGGTGGAGTAGACTTTGACGATCCGACTACGAATGTGCGAGGACGTCGCGCCTTAGCAATCGCTAAACCAACTCCGAGAGGTTATTGACCACGCCGAAGCACGATCAACCTGACCACGAAGGTCTATTTCCTGCAAGCAAATGAAGAACAAGCAAGAAACTGAAATTGCAATCTGGATATTGCGAATAAAAGATGAAAGCTTTATTGATCAAGGTGGGGTTCTGTGACGTCTTGGTCTGGTCGTTGAACACAAACAAAGTACGCGAAGTTGCAGCTATGGCAAACTTTTAATCTAAACAAAACCCAAAGTCTAAACGGTGCCCTAAGGGCTATATATATGGAGGAAGAGGGGGGAATTTCGTGGCCCTTGAAGGAGGGGTCCGAAACCAACCCTATCTCTTGTTTCCCCACACATACGGACTCTAAAAATAGCCTATACTCAAGTATATCGAAATTACATGGGCCTGGCCCAATAATAAGGTGACGCAGCACCTATAATAGCCTCTGGACGAAATTTATGAAGTGGCATCTTGTATATTTCGTCCAAGGCTTCAAGCACTCATTATGGTGGCTTCAAAGTCCTGAAATCATCACTTGTAACTCCGTTCTTGTTCCCCTTGCGCATGCCATCATCTCCATGCTTGAACTTGCTCCAAGGTTCATCTTTCTTGTCCAAGCTAGGCCCTTCATTTGTAAGCAAAACAAATGTATCCAATTTTGGCAGCATCATATTCTCATGACAATTAGAATCGTTACCAAGAAACGAAAGTACCTGGTAATTCAATTGGCGTGCGCGAGCTCTAGTAATTGGTCCCGTATGTATAGCAGCAGGGGCTGTGGGGTTAACAACGGTATTGATGTCCTCATCATGCGGCGTGTTGATGGGTTCTTTCTTCATCAACAGCACTACGCCCAGGAGTTACTCGAGCAAGCTCGCATGCTTAACTGCAAGCCCGTACCTACGCCTATCGACACGAAGGCCCAGGTATCTGCTCGGATGGCTCCCCAGCACATGACGCTGCCTTCTACAGGCCCATTGTCGGTGTTGTCCAGTACTTGACGCTCACTCGGCCCGACTTGCAGTATGATGTTCAGCAGGTGTGCCTCCATATGCGCGCTCCACATGACTCCCACTGGAACCTGGTGAAGCGGATCCTCTATTACATCCGCGGCACCACGACTCTAGGTCTCACGTTGACAGCGTCCTCTTCCACTGACTTGGTGGCCTACTCGGATGTTGATTGGGTTGGTTGTCCCGACACTCATCGCTCCACCTCCGGTTAATGCGTTTATCTTGGGCCGTCTCTCATCTTGTGGTCGTCTAAACGACAACCCACGGTGTCGAGATCCAGTGCCGAGGCCGAGTATCGGGCGGTGGCGAATGTCGTTGTCAAGTGTTCCTGGCTCCGGCAACTTCTTTAGGAGCTGCACCTTGGCCTGGCCAAGGCTACTGTCGTCTACTGTGACAACGTCTCTGCTGTCTACCTCTCCGCCATACCTGTTCATCATCGCCGCACGAAGCATATTGAGCTTGACATCCACTTCGTGCGTGAGCAGGTGGCTCTTGGGCACGTTCGTGCCTTGCATGTTCCCACCACTCAGCAATTCGCCGATGTCATGACCAAGGGGTTACCGACGCCTACATTTGAGGAGTTTCGATTCAGTCTATGTGTCACAGGTGCCGTATCGACTCTGGGGGATTGTTGAATATATGTACAGGCTATATCGCATGTATGGTTAGGATCCTTTCCTACCTAGCCCCGCCTCCTGTTTCCTCGTATATTTGAGGCCGTGAGCTACATCCTGTATATATATATGTGCGTGTATGCATCCAATCTAATTAAGAGTTGCATTGCCAAACAACAAAAACAGGCAAGAACTCGAGATCCATCAACCATATCTTTACCTGGAGCTACTCAGATTTTAGATGCAGTTTTGAGTTGATTGTGTTTTCTTCTCATTGATGACTGTGGATTGCCGTGACTCATGAGCAGGGTCTGCTGCTCTTTCCACATCATCCTGCCCTAGCTGCTTGTAGCTCAGTCCTCATCACCACTCCCACAGGTCAGAAAATTCACTCATTGTCGCTAACCATGCATAATACTTTTTTTTTGCGAATGCATGCATAATACATTTGCAACAGCAGCAAATAATTATGCTGCATGGCATATCAACGTCCAGTGATTACTTATTATTTTTAATGTAGCAGTGGCATGCGAAAAAGAAAAGAGATGTTAGATCCTGCATGCATGCATGCCACCCTGAGTTTGTGACACGTACGTGCAAGAACACCATCAATTGGCTCACAAGTACGCATGCAGAAGAGGAAAGAGCAAACAGCAAAGTGCCTATCATTCGACCTGACCCGAGGTGAGAATAGTAGTGATATCACCTTCTAATGCGGAGCATCCTACAGACATCACCATGTCAAGAGTCCGTTTGGCAAGTGACACGTGCGACCTCTACTTCACATATATAAAGGTGAATCGTCTCCTTTACACATGCTCACTTGACCCCTTCGAGGATGGTATACTACTTGACATTCCTCTCGTGTGCATGCATAGGTATTGCCGGAGCTTCACGGATGACGAGGAGGAGTGCAAGCGCCAAGGAACAACTACACCATCCGCGAGGGGAGCATGGAAGAGAAGACGGAGCTGCAGCAAAGCTACAGCCACGGGACGTCCAACGAACACCGGACGTCCAGCCACCCGCAGACCAGACGGCCAGAAGAACTACAACCGACAAGAGCTATAGCGGCCAGACGACCGACGATCACCGGACGTCCGACAAGTCCCAGTAACCGGACGACCGACGCCGACCGGACGACTGGTGCCACCGGACCAGAGAAGAATCGTTGGAAGTCCGACGCCCTCCGGACGTCCGGACTCCCGCGAGCGATTGGACGCCCGACACCGACCGGACGTCCGACACTGCCTGTGCGCAGTCGGGCCTTTGGCCTTGTATCCCTCTCCTACTTACCCCTTCGTGGCTTAGACTATAAATAGACCTCCCCCTTCTCCTTTCTAGGGTTAGCAAAGTGATAGCTCATTTGTATGTGAGCTTTCCTCCTACCTTCTCCTCTTGAGAGAGAGAGAGAGAGACTACTCCATTGGAGGCCAAGGCCTCTTCGGAGAAGATCCCGAGGGATATCAAGACCCCTTCGGGGAAGGATCTATCTAGATCATCAAGCACTCATCTCCTTTGGATTTGGGATGAACTTTACCTTGTATCTTTCCTTTTGTTGTTCATGTACCCTTGTGGATATTGTGTGTTTGATTGTCTAGTGGATGTGTGATTGGACTTCTTCTTGAGTGTTCCTCTCGTTTCCCCTCGTGTTTCCCCTCGTGTTCTTCGTGGGATCCCCTCCATTTCGTGAAAGATCGGGCATCTAGGGTTCTAACCTACATCATCTTGGTATCATGAGCCAAGTTGATCATGAATTTGGAGCCCCTACCCCCATTTTCTAGACTTCTTTTGTTTTATTTCGTCCTAAATTCGAAAATCTCCACCAAAAATAGCCCCAATTTTTTTTATGATTTGTTGGTTTGATGAAGTTTTGTTGATTTTGATCCATGGATTTGCTTGGTTTCAAGTGGATCTAGCTTTCCCCCAAGTTTCCCCACTTTCCATCCATGAAATCTCCTCAATTTTGACCCTAAAATAATCCATTTCCGCCCAAAAACCACGTCCCGGATCTGAAATTTCGCGTTGACCCCGACCCACCGGACGACCGACGTTTTCTCGGACGTCCGACGCCCCCGGAACCAGCGGACGACCGGTACTTACCGGAAATCCGACACCCCTAACCAGAGCTGAAATCTCGGACTTCCGACCTTTTTCGGACGTCCGACGACCGGACATCCGACACTTCTTGGACGTCCGACACCTGTAGATATCGACTTCGGCTGATTCTTGTTTCGCCCGTAACTAATTCATCCGGACTCGGATTTTGACGTTCTTTAGCTCGTTTTGAAGCTATTGACAGTCCCCATACCACAAAAATACTTCCAACATCATTTGACTTCATCAAATATTTGGAACTTTGGCATCTTTGCCTAGTCCTTCCACCATATCATCTGCTATACCACCACCGACTTCCGCAACCTAACCCATCTTGTTCACCATAGCATTAGTGGTTGCTTGAGTAGTGATTCGAGTCTCCTAAGGTGTTTCAGCTACTTAGGGACGGTTGCTTCTTCATCAACCACTATCATCACTTCCGCATAACCTCATCCACCATACACTTCCACCACCCCAACTTAACCCAATTTTGTTTGAGCTTGTTTGAGTTGTGGCTTGTGTCTCCTAAGGTGTTTCGACTACTTAGGGATGGTCACTTCAACATCGACTCGCATAACCCATCATTCCACTTCCGCATTGCCAACTTCGAAACCACCACCACTTTTCCGCTACCATCATTTGACATTTTGCATTTGAGATTTTGAGTTCGCGGTTTTTCTGTTTCCTAAGGTGTTTCAGCTAATTAGGAACGGGTCTACATCGAGAACACCGCCACTCATCATCGCCACGAGGTCATCATCGTAGATAAGGACGGTAACCTCGACGACACCATTGTATATTCCCTTTGCAATTGCATGGATAACCCCTAGGCCATTTTGTGTCACTTGCCTATCGAGACTAGCCATTTGAGTATTGCCGGCAACGCTACTTGTGCACATTAGTGATCTTCGATCCGCCCTTCCATTGCATACATACCATATCATATTGGTATCATCATATCATCCCGTGTGCCACAAGTTTGTTCCCGCATATACACAATTGCTATCTTGGTTTGTGCATTTCGCATAAGTGGCCATACAAAAAAAAAAGAATAAGCTTTTAAGCAAAGAAAAAGAGTGAACAAAGAGCTTGTAAGCAAGAGCCATAGGATCACACCACATTGCATATAAGATTGTCATATCCGATTATCTTGGATCATCTTGAGAGAAACACCGGGAACCATACATACATAGCATACTTGGGATAGAAAGTTTATCCATTTTGCATCTTATAGGTTGTGCACAAGTGTTGTATCCGCCTATTGAGCAATCGTGCTAGCGTCTCTCTTGAGTTGTGCAACACGAGCGTTTTCCGTGGATTCCACATTTTGTGCTCATTCCTTGGTTGTACGACCCCATTTATCTATCCGTGTGTGTGTTTCCGTGTGCCACATATTGCTATTGGTCTACTTGTTTCACTTGCGAATTTGTGAATCTCTTTCAACATTATTGACTCTTGCTAACATTTTACATCAAATTTTTTGTGCCACTATCCTCACCAAGCTACTCCATAAGCTTTACTTGATAGGTGTGAGTGAACAAGTCCGGTACCAATTCCACTATTCTTTCATTTCACATTGAGTGAAACGGGATACATCCTCAACTTTGGGAAAAGGTAACTTGGTATTGTTTATCTCATTTCCTACTCACTTTTGCTCGAGTCTTGTGATGGATAGGCAAAGTACACCTCCTTCGGTCTACAACAATAACGACAAATTCGATGCCATGAACAAAAACTTCAACGCCAAGATGCAAGCTCAAATGGAGGAGATCAAAGCCCTCATCAAGTCCTACAAGAGATCTTCCTCATCTTCGAGAAGACGCTCTAGTGCACATGCTTCCGAGCTTCCATCTCCGGCAAGATCACATCGGCATCGACACCAACACCGACGAGGACGTGAAGGTCAAGAGCTCAACACCAACAACCGCTCAACGACTTCACCATCACCCTTGGCATCTTCGCCAAGTGACTTCAAGGCATCTTCGCCTACGGACATACGGCATTTTCGCCTACAAGCACCTCAAGACTACACCCAAGAGAAGCTCCCCAAGCTCAAATCCGCGACTTCCGCGAGCTACTACGACCTCGACACCGACCACGAGATTCCTTTCTATGGGACTCTAGAACCCGAGGAGTATCTCGAGTGGGAGCGCTTGATGGACGACTACCTCAAGCTACATCAAGTCCCTTTCGAAGATCAAGTGAAATGCGCCACAAGAAACTTCCACGACTACGCATCGGCTTGGTGGCTTCACACACCTTCGGAGAGCTACGACATGACTTGGCCCAAGACGAAGAGAGCTTTGCGGCGAGAGTTCGTGCCTCCAACCTACATGGAACAACTTCTACGCCAATTGGAGAACACCATCCAAGGATCCAAGTCCATCGATGCGTACTTCAATGAGATGAAGATTGCCTTGCGATGAGCCGGCGTGGACGACCCCATTTCGATGAAGTTCCACTTCATGATGGGATTGCACAACGACATCTCCAAGACTACCTTCCTCGAGAACTACAAGTCCCTCGACGACTACTACATTGGTGCTCTCAAGGCGGAACAATAACTCATGAAGGCTAAGGCTTCTCCACCCCAAGCACACTTCGCGACGACCAAGCTCCACGACAACGAGCATGAGGATAGTACCACCAAGATGTCCAAGCCCGACGAGCTCCAAGACAATGCTCCCAAGTTCGACTCCACCACCATTCCTCTTTGTGGCATTGATGATGCCGAGTCTACTACAACTCTTTTTCAAGATGGTGCGGCGACGACTACGACTACGGAGATCTTCAAGGAACAAGCTTTGGAGGCGACCGACATGGTGACGAGCAAGGATGATGCTTCCATGTTTGGAGGCAAGAGTGATGATGTGCCATCTTCGGCCTTCATCCACGGCGACGGTGACGAGATGATCGAGCATGGGATTTTCCCTTCGGTCATGGAGGAGAGTGATGATGTGCCATCTTCGGCCTTCATCCACGGCGACGGTGACGAGATGGTTGAGCATGGGATTTTCCCTTCGACCACGGCGACGTATGATGACTTGAGTGACTTCTGCCATCATATTGAGAGTGAGAGCGAGTTCACCACTAGCCCCATATATGATGACTTGCTCCAATTCCCATGTGAGGAGAGCCACAACCCCCACCACTTGAGTGAGATGAGTGACTCCACCTGATAGAGGCGAGGGTGTCCCGATCTTTCGATGAGATGATATCTATCGTTTTTGGTGGAGTAGACTTTGACGATCCGACTACGAACGTGCGAGGACGTCGCGCCTTAGCAATCGCTAAACCAACTCCGAGAGGTTATTGACCACGCCGGAGCACAATCAACCTGACCCCGAGGGTCTATCTCCTGCAAGCAAACGAAGAACAAGCAAGAAACTAAGATTTGCAATCTGGATATTGCGAATATAAGATGAAAGCTTTATTGATCGAGGTGGGGTTCTGTGACGTCTTGGTCTGGTCGTTGAACACAAACGAAGTACGCGAAGTTGCAGCTATGGCGAACTTTTAATCTAAACAAAACCCAAAGTCTAAACGGTGCCCTAAGGGCTGTATATATGGAGGAAGAGGGGGGGATTTCGTGGCCCTTGAAGGAGGGGTCCGAAACCAACCCTATCTCTTGTTTCCCCACACATACGGACTCTAAAAATAGCCTATACTCAAGTATTTCGAAATTACATGGGCCTGGCCCAATAATAAGGTGACGCAGCACCTATAATAGCCTCTGGACGAAATTTATGAAGTGGCATCTTGTATATTTCGGCCAAGGCTTCCTGCACTCCTTATGGTGGCTTCAAAGTCCTGAAATCATCACTTGTAACTCCGTTCTTGTTCCCCTTGCGCATGCCATCATCTCCATGCTTGAACTTGCTCCAAGGTTCCTCTTTCTTGTCCAAGCTAGGCCCTTCATTTGTAAGCAAAACAAATGTATCCAATTTAGGCAGCATCATATTCTCATGAACATTAGAATCATTACCAAGAAACGAAAGTACCTGATAATTTAATTGGCGTGCGCGAGCTCTAGTAATTGGTCCAGTATGTATAGCAGCAGGGGCTGTGGGTGTAACAATGGTATTGATGTCCTCATCATCCTCCCCTTCTTGAAATGAAGTCGTCCTCGACAGAAGCTCATCTTCCTCACCCAAATAAGGCTTCAAATCTGCAATGTTAAAAGTGGGACTAACCCCAAAATCTGCAGGCAGCTCAAGTTTATATGCATTATCATTTATTTTCTCTAACACCTTAAAAGGACCATCAGCACGTGGCATTAGCTTTGATTTGCGCAAATCAGGAAATCTATCCTTACGCAAATGTAACCAAACAAGATCTCCAGGTGCAAACACAACATGTTTTCTACCCTTATCTCCAGCATGTTTATATTTAGCATTCATACGCTCAATGTTCTCCTTAGTTAACTCATGCATTTTTAAGATCAATTCAGCACGTTGTTTAGCATCAAAATTAACCTTCTCCGAAGATGGAAGAGGCAACAAATCAATTGGTGCACGAGGAAGGAAACCATACACAATTTCAAAAGGACACATCTTAGTAGTAGAATGCAATGAACGATTATAAGCAAATTCAATATGAGGCAAGCATTCTTCCCGCATTTTCTTGTTATTCTTCAAAACAGCCCTAAGCATAGTAGACAATGTTCTATTGACTACTTCAGTTTGTCCATCAGTTTGGGGGTGACATGTAGTACTAAAAAGCAGTTTAGTCCCCAACTTAGCCCATAAACATCTCCAAAAGTGGCTAAGAAATTTAGTATCACGATCTGAAACAATAGTATTTGGCACACCATGCAAGCGTATAATTTCACGAAAGAACAAATCAGCAACATTAACAGCATCATCGCTTTTATGACATGGTATAAAGTGTGCCATTTTCGAGAACCTATCCACGACAACAAATATGCTATCCCTCCCCTTTTTTGTTCGAGGTAAACCTAAAACAAAGTCCATAGATATATCCTGCCAAGGAACACTAGGTACAGGCAAAGGCATATATAAACCATGAGGATTGAGTCGTGACTTAGCTTTTTGACATGTAGTGCAGCGAGCAACAAAACGCTCAACATCCCGTCTCATCTTTGGCCAAAAGAAATGTGTAGCAAGTATATCCTCCGTCTTCTTCACGCCAAAGTGTCCCATTAATCCTCCTCCATGCGCCTCCTGCAACAACAAAAGACGAACAGAGCTAGCTGGAATGCATAGCTTGTTAGCACGAAACACAAATCCATCGTTAACGACGAACTTGTTTGATAGAGGCGAGGGTGTCCCGATCTTTCGATGAGATGATAGCTATCGTTTTTGGTGGAGTAGACTTTGACGATCCGACTACGAACGTGCGAGGACGTCGCGCCTTAGCAATCGCTAAACCAACTCCGAGAGGTTATTGACCACGCCGGAGCACAATCAACCTGACCACGAGGGTCTACCTCCTGCAAGCAAACGAAGAACAAGCAAGAAACTAAGATTTGCAATCTGGATATTGCGAATATAAGATGAAAGCTTTATTGATCAAGGTGGGGTTCTGTGACGTCTTGGTCTGGTCGTTGAACACAAACGAAGTACGCGAAGTTGCAGCTATGGCGAACTTTTAATCTAAACAAAACCCAAAGTCTAAACGGTGCCCTAAGGGCTGTATATATGGAGGAAGAGGAGGGGATTTCGTGGCCCTTGAAGGAGGGGTCCGAAACCAACCCTATCTCTTGTTTCCCCACACATACGGACTCTAAAAACAGCCTATACTCAAGTATTTCGAAATTACATGGGCCTGGCCCAATAATAAGGTGACGCAACACCTATAATAGCCTCTGGACGAAATTTATGAAGTGACATCTTGTATATTTCGTCCAAGGCTTCCTGCACTCATTATGGTGGCTTCAAAGTCCTGAAATCATCACTAGTAACTCCGTTCTTGTTCCCCTTGTGCATGCCATCATCTCCATGCTTGAACTTGCTCCAAGGTTCCTCTTTCTTGTCCAAGCTAGGCCCTTCATTTGTAAGCAAAACAAATGTATCCAATTTAGGCAGCATCATATTCTCATGAACTTTAGAATCATTACCAAGAAACGAAAGTACCTGATATTTTAATTGGCGTGCGCGAGCTCTAGTAATTGGTCCAGTATGTATAGAAGCAGGGGTTGTGGGTGTAACAATGGTATTGATGTCCTCATCATCCTCCCCTTCTTGAAATGAAGTCATCCTCGACGGAAGCTCATCTTCCTCACCCAAATAAGGCTTCAGATCTGCAATGTTAAAAGTGGGACTAACCCCAAAATCTGCAGGCAGCTCAAGTTTATATGCATTATCATTTATTTTCTCTAACACCTTAAAAGGACCATCAGCACGTGGCATTAGCTTTGATTTGCGCAAATCAGGAAATCTATCCTTACGCAAATGTAACCAAACAAGATCTCCAGGTGCAAACACAACATGTTTTCTACCCTTATCTGCAGCAAGTTTATATTTAGCATTCATACGCTCAATGTTCTCCTTAGTTAACTCATGCATTTTTAAGATCAATTCAGCACGTTGTTTAGCATCAAAATTAACCTTCTCCGAAGATGGAAGAGGCAACAAATCAATTGGTGCACGAGGAAGGAAACCATACACAATTTCAAAAGGACACATCTTAGTAGTAGAATGCAATGAACGATTATAAGCAAATTCAATATGAGGCAAGCATTCTTCCCACATTTTCTTGTTATTCTTCAAAACAGCCCTAAGCATAGTAGACAATGTTCTATTGACTACTTCAGTTTGTCCATCAGTTTGGGGGTGACATGTAGTACTAAAAAGCAGTTTAGTCCCCAACTTAGCCCATAAACATCTCCAAAAGTGGCTAAGAAATTTAGTATCACGATCTAAAACAATAGTATTTGGCACACTGATGAGGACATCAATACCATTGTTACACCCACAACCCCTGCTTCTATACATACTGGACCAATTACTAGAGCTCGCGCACGCCAATTAAAATATCAGGTACTTTCGTTTCTTGGTAATGATTCTAAAGTTCATGAGAATATGATGCTGCCTAAATAGGATACATTTGTTTTGCTTACAAATGAAGGGCCTAGCTTGGACAAGAAAGAGGAACCTTGGAGCAAGTTCAAGCATGGAGATGATGGCATGCACAAGGGGAACAAGAACGGAGTTACAAGTGATGATTTCAGGACTTTGAAGCCACCATAATGAGTGCAGGAAGCCTTGGACGAAATATACAAGATGTCACTTCATAAATTTCATCCAGAGGCTATTATAGGTGCTGCGTCACCTTATTATTGGGCCAGGCCCATGTAATTTCGAAATACTTGAGTATAGGCTATTTTTAGAGTCCGTATGTGTGGGGAAACAAGAGATAGGGTTGGTTTCGGACCCCTCCTTCAAGGGCCACGAAATCCCCTCCTCTTCCTCCATATATACAGCCCTTAGGGCACCGTTTAGACTTTGGGTTTTGTTTAGATTAAAAGTTCGCCATAGCTGCAACTTCGCGTACTTCGTTTGTGTTCAACAACCAGACCAAGACGTCACAGAACCCCACCTCGATCAATAAAGCTTTCATCTTATATTCGCAATATCCAGATTGCAAATCTTAGTTTCTTGCTTGTTCTTCGTTTGCTTGCAGGAGATAGACCCTCGGGGTCAGGTTGATTGTGCTCCGGCGTGGTCAATAACCTCTCGGAGTTGGTTTAGCGATTGCTAAGGCGCGACGTCCTCGCACGTTCGTAGTCGGATCGTCAAAGTCTACTCCACCAAAAACGATAGATATCATCTCATCGAAAGATCGGGACACCCTCGCCTCTATCACACTTTCTAGTAGTCTGTAGGATCATATTCTTGTGTGTTTCTATTGCTGCTAACCATGGCAGGATCACAAGCCGACGAGATTGACTGGGAGAACATGACGAACAAGGAGTTGCATGATAAATTTCAGCAAATTATGAGTGGCCAGGTGGGAGATGTGCTAAACAGATTTGAAGAGGCCATGGAGAAGATAGATGGCATGGAGAAGTCGTTCGAGACAAAGCTGGATAACAAGTTTAATGAATTGCTCACGCGTCTTCCCCAACCACCACCGGCTGCACCTGTCGCACCTCTGCAACGACAACAACAACGCCCCCTTCCAAATCAGTTCGGACGAGCGAAGCGTGTTCCTCTTGAGGATGGCCAAACTTCTGGTGCTGCTGTACCTACTGTTGATGCTTCTTTGGCTTCTGCTCCTACTGCTGCTGGTGCCGAGGAGGAG
Source organism: Thinopyrum elongatum (assembly GCA_011799875.1). NCBI lineage: Eukaryota > Viridiplantae > Streptophyta > Magnoliopsida > Poales > Poaceae > Thinopyrum > Thinopyrum elongatum. Next base: position 312,273 of record JAAAXO010000623.1, on the reverse strand, counting down.
GATGATTACGCGGGCGATTATGAGGATGAGGTTGATCAAAATCATAACTACGTGCAACCACCAGCACCAGGTCGTCCACATGCAAATAATCGCAATGGTAGGTCTGCACCACCACTTCAGGTACGAGATCATGACCATCTTCCTAAATTAAAATTGAATATTCCACCATTCGAGGGTAGATATGTTCCTGATATATATCTTACTTGGGAGTTAGAAACTGAACAACGTTTTACATGTTTACAATATCCCGAGGAACGACGTGTTGCTGCTGCTGTTTGTGCTTTCACTAGTTTTGCATGTGTATGGTGGTCTGAACATTGTAGATTATATCCTATTCCAGCTACGTGGGCTGCTTTGAAAACTGCTATGCGTACTCGTCGGGTTCCACCATATTATCAACGTGAATTACTTCAAAAATTGCAGCGCTTAAGACAAGGAAAAAATTCTGTAGAAGAATATTATCAGGAATTACAAACTGGCATGATTAGATGTGGTATTGTTGAGGAGAATGAAGCTATGCTTGCACGTTTCATGGGTGGATTAAATAGAGAGATTCAGACCATTCTAGAGTATAAGGAGTATAATAATATCACTCGTTTATTCCATCTTGCTTGTAAAGCTGAACGTGAAGTGCAGGATCGACAGGCATTGGCGCGAACTAATTTTTCTGCAGGTCGATCTTCATCATGGACACCGCGTGCCTCCTCTACTCCCACACGTCCAACTGCGGCACCACTGACTTCAGCCGCCAATTCCAACTGAGATATAAGAAAACAGGCACGACCACCACCATCTGCCAAGAGTACACCTTCTGGGCCTGCCCAGAGCTCTTCTTCATCTATGGCATCAACAGGGCACACACATGATATTATTTGTCGTCGTTGTGAGGGAAGAGGTCATTATGCGAGAGAATGCCAATCTCCGCGTGTTATGATTGCTACTGAGGATGGTGGGTATGAGTCCGCTAGTGACTATGATGAGGAGACTTTGGCTCTTATTACAAGTGAAGAACACGGTGGAGATGATTCTGATCATGAGACGCAATACATGGCTCCTGAAGACGCTGACAGGTATGAATGTTTAGTTGCTCAACGTGTTTTGAGTGTGCAGGTCACACAAGCTGAGCAAAATCAGAGGCATAATTTGTTCCATACAAAGGGAGTTGTGAAGGAACGTTCTGTTCGCGTCATCATAGATGGAGGGAGCTGCAACAACTTGGCTAGCATGGAGATGGTGGAGAAGCTATCTCTCACCACAAGACCACATCCACATCCTTACTATATCCAATGGTTCAACAACAACGGCAAGGTTAAGGTAACACGTACTGTTCGTGTGCATTTTAGTATCTCTACATATGCTGATTATATTGATTGTGATGTGGTACCCATGCAAGCATGTTCATTATTACTTGGTAGACCATGGCAATTTGATAAAAATTCTGTACACCATGGTAGAAACAATCAGTATACTCTTGTTCATAAGGATAAACATATTACTTTGCTTCCTATGACTCCTGATTCTATTTTGAAAGATGATATTAATAGAGCTAGTAAAGCAAAACAGGAGAAAAATAAGAGTGAAAATCAGATTGTGGCAAAAGAATTTGAGCAACAAATGAAGCCTAATAATAAACCATCTAGTGTTGCTTCTGAAATTAAATTGAAAAGTGCATGCTTACTTGCCACCAAATCTGATATTGATGATCTAGATTTCAGCAATTCTGTTTGCTATGCTTTTGTGTGCAAAGAGGCGTTATTTTCATTCGAGGACGTGCCTTCCTCTTTGCCTCCTGCGGTCACTAACATTTTGCAGTAGTTCGCTGACGTCTTTCCACAAGACGTGCCACCAGGATTACCACCTATTCGCGGGATTGAGCATCAGATTGACTTAATTCCCGGTGCTTCGTTGCCAAACTGTGCGCCATACCGTACCAATCCAGAGGAGACGAAGGAGATTATGCGTCAAGTACAGGAGTTGCTCGACAAAGGTTATATACGCGAATCCCTTAGTCCTTGTGCTGTTCCTATTATTCTAGTGCCGAAAAAGGATGGTACATCGCGTATGTGTGTTGATTGTAGAGGCATTAATAATATTACTATTCGTTATCGTCATCCTATTCCTAGACTAGATGATATGCTTGATGAATTGAGTGGCTCTACAATATTCTCCAAAGTTGATTTGCGTAGTGGATACCATCAAATTCGTATGAAATTGGGGGATGAATGGAAAACAGCATTTAAAACAAAGTTTGGATTATATGAGTGGTTAGTCATGCCTTTTGGGTTAACTAATGCACCTAGTACTTTCATGAGATTAATGAACGAAGTTTTACGTGCTTTCATTGGACGATTTGCGGTAGTCTATTTTGATGATATACTGATTTATAGCAGATCTTTGGAGGAACATTTGGAACATTTACGTGCTGTTTTTATTGCTTTACGTGATGCACGTTTGTTTGGTAACCTTGGGAAGTGCACCTTTTGCACCGACCGAGTATCTTTTCTTGGCTATGTTGTTACTCCACAGGGAATTGAAGTTGATAAAGCCAAGATTGAAGCTATTGAGAGTTGGCCACAGCCCAAAACAGTCACCCAAGTGAGGAGTTTTCTTGGACTCGCTGGTTTCTATAGGCGTTTTGTGAGAGATTTCAGCACCATTGCTGCACCTCTCAATGAGCTTACAAAGAAGGATGTGCCTTTTGTTTGGGGTACCTCACAGGAAGAAGCCTTCACGGTATTGAAAGATAAGTTGACACATGCTCCTTTACTCCAACTTCCTGATTTTAATAAGACTTTTGAGCTTGAATGTGATGCTAGTGGAATTGGATTAGGAGGTGTTTTATTACAAGATGGCAAACCTGTTGCATACTTTTCTGAAAAATTGAGTGGGCCTAGTCTGAACTATTCTACTTATGATAAAGAATTATATGCTCTTGTTCGGACCTTAGAAACATGGCAACATTATTTATGGCCCAAAGAATTTGTTATACATTCTGATCATGAATCTTTGAAACACATTAAAAGTCAAGCAAAACTGAACCGTAGACATGCTAGATGGGTTGAATTTATTGAGACTTTCCCTTATGTCATTAAACACAAGAAGGGTAAAGAAAATGTTATTGCTGATGCATTGTCTCGTCGTTATACTATGCTTTCACAACTTGACTTTAAAATATTTGGTTTGGAGACCATCAAAGATCAATATGTGCATGATGCTGAATTTAAAGATGTATTGCAGAATTGTAAGGAAGGGAGAACATGGAACAAGTTCGTCGTTAACGATGGATTTGTGTTTCGTGCTAACAAGCTATGCATTCCAGCTAGCTCCGTTAGTCTTTTGTTGTTGCAGGAGGCGCATGGAGGAGGATTAATGGGACACTTTGGCGTGAAGAAGACGGAGGATATACTTGCTACACATTTCTTTTGGCCAAAGATGAGACGGGATGTTGAGCGTTTTGTTGCTCGCTGCACTACATGTCAAAAAGCTAAGTCACGACTCAATCCTCATGGTTTATATATGCCTTTGCCTGTACCTAGTGTTCCTTGGGAGGATATATCTATGGACTTTGTTTTCGGTTTACCTAGAACAACGAAGGGGAGGGATAGCATATTTGTTGTCGTGGATAGGTTCTCGAAAACGGCACACTTTATACCATGTCATAAAAGCGATGATGCTGTTAATGTTGCTGATTTGTTCTTTCGTGAAATTATACGCTTGCATGGTGTGCCAAATACTATTGTTTCAGATCGTGATACTAAATTTCTTAGCCACTTTTGGAGATGTTTATGGGCTAAGTTGGGGACTAAACTGCTTTTTAGTACTACATGTCACCCCCAAACTGATGGACAAACTGAAGTAGTCAATAGAACATTGTCTACTATGCTTAGGGCTGTTTTGAAGAATAACAAGAAAATGTGGGAAGAATGCTTGCCTCATATTGAATTTGCTTATAATCGTTCATTGCATTCTACTACTAAGATGTGTCCTTTTGAAATTGTGTATGGTTTCCTTCCTCGTGCACCAATTGATTTGTTGCCTCTTCCATCTTCGGAGAAGGTTAATTTTGATGCTAAACAACGTGCTGAATTGATCTTAAAAATGCATGAGTTAACTGATGAGGACATCAATACCATTGTTACACCCACAGCCCCTGCTTCTATACATACTGGACCAATTACTAGAGCTCGCGCACGTCAATTAAAATATCAGGTACTTTCGTTTCTTGGTAATGATTCTAAAGTTCATGAGAATATGATGCTGCCTAAATTGGATACATTTGTTTTGCTTACAAATGAAGGGCCTAGCTTGGACAAGAAAGAGGAACCTTGGAGCAAGTTCAAGCATGGAGATGATGGCATGCACAAGGGGAACAAGAACGGAGTTACAAGTGATGATTTCAGGACTTTGAAGCCACCATAATGAGTGCAGGAAGCCTTGGACGAAATATACAAGATGTCACTTCATAAATTTCGTCCAGAGGCTATTATAGGTGCTGCGTCACCTTATTATTGGGCAAGGCCCATGTAATTTCGAAATACTTGAGTATAGGCTGTTTTTAGAGTCCGTATGTGTGGGGAAACAAGAGATAGGGTTGGTTTCGGACCCCTCCTTCAAGGGCCACGAAATCCCCTCCTTTCCTCCATATATACAGCCCTTAGGGCACCGTTTAGACTTTGGGTTTTGTTTAGATTAAAAGTTCGCCATAGCTGCAACTTCGCGTACTTCGTTTGTGTTCAACGACCAGACCAAGACGTCACAGAACCCCACCTTGATCAATAAAGCTTTCATCTTATATTCGCAATATCCAGATTGCAAATCTTAGTTTCTTGGTTGTTCTTCGTTTGCTTGCAGGAGATAGACCCTCGTGGTCAGGTTGATTGTGCTCCGGCGTGGTCAATAACCTCTCGGAGTTGGTTTAGCGATTGCTAAGGCGCGACGTCCTCGCACGTTCGTAGTCGGATCGTCAAAGTCTACTCCACCAAAAACGATAGCTATCATCTCATCGAAAGATCGGGACACCCTCGCCTCTATCACGTTTGTTTGGTAACCTTGGGAAGTGCACCTTTTGCACCGACCGAGTATCTTTTCTTGGCTATGTTGTTACTCCACAGGGAATTGAAGTTGATAAAGCCAAGATTGAAGCTATTGAGAGTTGGCCGCAGCCCAAAACGGTCACACAAGTGAGGAGTTTCCTTGGCCTCGCTGGTTTCTATAGGCGTTTTGTGAGAGATTTCAGTACCGTTGCTGCACCTCTCAACGAGCTTACAAAGAAGGATGTGCCTTTTGTTTGGGGTACCGCACAGGAAGAAGCCTTCACGGTGTTGAAAGATAAGTTAACACATGCTCCTTTACTCCAACTTCCTGATTTTAATAAGACTTTTGAGCTTGAATGTGATGCTAGTGGAATTGGATTAGGAGGTGTGTTATTACAAGATGGCAAACCTGTTGCATACTTTTCTGAAAAATTGAGTGGGCCTAGTCTGAATTACTCTACTTATGATAAGGAATTATATGCTCTTGTTCGGACTTTGGAAACATGGCAACATTATTTATGGCCCAAAGAATTTGTTATTCATTCTGATCATGAATCTTTGAAACATATTAAAAGTCAAGCCAAACTGAACCGTAGACATGCTAAATGGGTTGAATTCATTGAGACTTTCCCTTATGTCATTAAACACAAGAAGGGTAAAGAAAATGTTATTGCTGATGCATTGTCTCCTCGTTATACTATGCTTTCACAACTTGACTTTAAAATATTTGGTTTGGAGACCATCAAAGATCAATATGTGCATGATGCTGAATTTAAAGATGTATTGCAGAATTGTAAAGAAGGGAGAACATGGAACAAGTTCGTCGTTAACGATGGATTTGTGTTTCGTGCTAACAAGCTATGCATTCCAGCTAGCTCCGTTCGTCTTTTGTTGTTGCAGGAGGCGCATGGAGGAGGATTAATGGGACACTTTGGCGTAAAGAAGACGGAGGATGTACTTGCTACACATTTCTTTTGGCCAAAGATGAGACGGGATGTTGAGCGCTTTGTTGCTCGCTGCACTACATGTCAAAAAGCTAAGTCACGACTCAATCCTCATGGTTTATATATGCCTTTGCCTGTACCTAGTGTTCCATGGGAGGATATATCTATGGACTTTGTTTTGGGTTTACCTCGAACAAAGAAGGGGAGGGATAGCATATTTGTTGTCGCGGATAGGTTCTCGAAAATGGCACACTTTATACCATGTCATAAAAGCGATGATGCTGCTAATGTTGCTGATTTGTTCTTTCGTGAAATTATTCGCTTGCATGGTGTGGCAAATACTATTGTTTCAGATCGTGATACCAAATTTCTTAGCCACTTTTGGAGATGTTTATGGGCTAAGTTGGGGACTAAACTACTTTTTAGTACTACTTGTCACCCCCAAACTGATGGACAAACTGAAGTAGTCAATAGAACTTTGTCTACTATGCTTAGGGCTGTTTTGAAGAATAACAAGAAATGTGGGAAGAATGCTTGCCTCATATTGAATTTGCTTATAATCGTTCGTTGCATTCTACTACTAAGATGTGCCCTTTTGAAATTGTATATGGTTTCCTACCTCGTGCACCTATTGATTTGTTGCCTCTTCCATCTTCGGAGAAGGTTAATTTTGATGCTAAACAACATGCTGAATTGATCTTAAAAATGCATGAGTTAACTAAGGAGAACATTGAGCGTATGAATGCTAAATATAAACTTGCTGGAGATAAGGGTAGAAAACATGTTGTGTTTGCACCTGGAGATCTTGTTTGGTTACATTTGCGTAAGGATAGATTTCCTGATTTGCGCAAATCAAAGCTAATGCCACGTGCTGATGGTCCTTTTAAGGTGTTAGAGAAAATAAATGATAATGCATATAAACTTGAGCTGCCTGCAGATTTTGGGGTTAGTCCCACTTTTAACATTGCAGATCTGAAGCCTTATTTGGGTGAGGAAGATGAGCTTCCGTCGAGGACGACTTCATTTCAAGAAGGGGAGGATGATGAGGACATCAATACCATTGTTACACCCACAGCCCCTGCTTCTATACATACTGGACCAATTACTAGAGCTCGCGCACGTCAATTAAAATATCAGGTACTTTCGTTTCTTGTTAATGATTCTAAAGTTCATGAGAATATGATGCTGCCTAAATTGGATACATTTGTTTTGCTTACAAATGAAGGGCCTAGCTTGGACAAGAAAGAGGAACCTTGGAGCAAGTTCAAGCATGGAGATGATGGCAAGCACAAGGGGAACAAGAACGGAGTTACAAGTGATGATTTCAGGACTTTGAAGCCACCATAATGAGTGCTGAAAGCCTTGGACGAAATATACAAGATGTCACTTCATAAATTTCGTCCAGAGGCTATTATAGGTGCTGCGTCACCTTATTATTGGGCCAGGCCCATGTAATTTCGAAATACTTGAGTATAGGCTGTTTTTAGAGTCCGTATGTGTGGGGAAACAAGAGATAGGGTTGGTTTCGGACCCCTCCTTCAAGGGCCACGAAATCCCCTCCTCTTCCTCCATATATACAGCCCTTAGGGCACCGTTTAGACTTTGGGTTTTGTTTAGATTAAAAGTTCGCCATAGCTGCAACTTCGCGTACTTCGTTTGTGTTCAACGACCAGACCAAGACGTCACAGAACCCCACCTTGATCAATAAAGCTTTCATCTTATATTCGCAATATCCAGATTGCAAATCTTAGTTTCTTGCTTGTTCTTCGTTTGCTTGCAGGAGATTGACCCTCGTGGTCAGGTTGATTGTGCTCCGGCGTGGTCAATAACCTATCGGAGTTGGTTTAGCGATTGCTAAGGCACGGCGTCCTCGCACGTTCGTAGTCGGATCGTCAAAGTCTACTCCACCAAAAACGATAGCTATCACCTCATCGAAAGATCGGGACACCCTCGCCTCTATCAAGTGGTATCAGATTCCCAGGTTGCTCGGTGAGATTTACAGTTTTTCGTAGTTTAGATCGAGTCTGTTCTTCATACCTACAGTCCAGGAAAAAGCCAAAAAAAAAAATTTAGGGTTAGTTCATCATATCCGAACCAATCTGAGCCTTTGCATAATCTTTTTAGGGTTTTTGCTTTGTTGAATTTGCGGTTGCATCATCGTGTCAAGTTGCTGGTCTTAGCGTCTAGTTCTTTAGAGTTTCGAGTTATGTTCACAAGTTATCACGCCGCCGCCGCACCATCATCATCGCACCTACCATATACCACCACAGCTTTTCTGCTATTTCTCTGAGTCCATATACCACTACCGATCCGAGTCCAGATACCACCACCGATCCGAGTCCATATACCACCACCAATCCGAGCCCACATATACTACCGTCATATACCATCACCAGTCCGAGTTCCACCAGATTCATCTCTGCCACCAGTCCTAGTCCGAGTCCAGTATTTATTCCTTTATTTTAGAGTTCCAGATCACGCGATACTACGAGTCGTGAACAAGTCGGATTCCCCAATTTTCGTGCTACCCGCAGAGGAAAAATAGTTCCAGTTTCAAAAAAAAAACTAAGTCTGGAAAATTCTGGCTAGGCAGTTTTTAGACCATTTGTAGACTTTTAAAAAAAAAAATTGTTGCGGAGCAAAAAAAAAAAAAAGAGGAAAAAAAAGTGCAAAAAAAGAAAAAAGAAAAAAAAATTCAGAGTGTGCTCCTCCCTTGTTTACGTGCAGCGCCGTGATTTTTGTTAGTGTTCTAGGCTCGCGTCTCTAGCACGGTCTAGCCTAGGACCAGCACAGTACCATCGTTGAGAGTTTATTCAACATTGCATCTCTGAATTGATTATTGCTGACCCTTTTTGCTACCATATCATAAGCCTTCCCAGCTCCACATACATCTACATCGTGCGTTTGACACCACCTGGCAATCGCTCTGTCCAAGCTCTGAGAGTTTTGACTACAAAGGTTGCCGATCACCACCTGCTGCTGGGTAAGAACTGGTAAGAATTTGAGATTTGCTTGACGGATTTGTGACACCACACCACACCACCACCACTTTCTAGTAGTCTGTAGGATCATATTCTTGTGTGTTTCTATTGCTGCTAACCATGGCAGGATCACAAGCCGACGAGATTGACTGGGAGAACATGACGAACAAGGAGCTGCATGATAAATTTCAGCAAATGATGAGTGGCCAGGTGGGAGATGTGCTAAACAGATTTGAAGAGGCCATGGAGAAGATAGATGGCATGGAGAAGTCGTTCGAGACAAAGCTGGATAACAAGTTTAATGAATTGCTCACGCGTCTTCCCCAACCACCACCGGCTGCACCTGTCGCACCTCTGCAACGACAACAACAACGCCCCCTTCCAAATCAGTTCGGACGAGCGAAGCGTGTTCCTCTTGAGGATGGCCAAACTTCTGGTGCTGCTGTACCTACTGTTGATGCTTCTTTGGCTTCTGCTCCTGCTGCTGCTGGTGCCGAGGAGGAGGATGATTACGCGGGCGATTATGAGGATGAGGTTGATCAAAATCATAACTACGTGCAACCACCAGCACCAGGTCGTCCACATGCAAATAATCACAATGGTAGGTCTGCACCACCACTTCAGGTACGAGATCATGACCATCTTCCTAAATTAAAATTGAATATTCCACCATTCGAGGGTAGATATGTTCCTGATATATATCTTACTTGGGAGTTAGAAACTGAACAACGTTTTACATGTTTACAATATCCCGAGGAACGACGTGTTGCTGCTGCTGTTTGTGCTTTCACTAGTTTTGCATGTGTATGGTGGTCTGAACATTGTAGATTATATCCTATTCCAGCTACGTGGGCTGCGTTGAAAACTGCTATGCGTACTCGTTGGGTTCCACCATATTATCAACGTGAATTACTTCAAAAATTGCAGCGCTTAAGACAAGGAAAAAATTCTGTAGAAGAATATTATCAGGAATTACAAACTGGCATGATTAGATGTGGTATTGTTGAGGAGAATGAAGCTATGCTTGCACGTTTCATGGGTGGATTAAATAGAGAGATTCAGACCATTCTAGAGTATAAGGAGTATAATAATATCACTCGTTTATTCCATCTTGCTTGTAAAGCTGAACGTGAAGTGCAGGATCGACAGGCATTGGCGCGAACTAATTTTTCTGCAGGTCGATCTTCATCATGGACACCGCGTGCCTCCTCTACTCCCACACGTCCTACTACGGCACCACTGACTTCAGCCGCCAATTCCAATCGAGATACAAGAAAACAGGCACCACCACCACCATCTGCCAAGAGTACACCTTCTGGGCCTGCCCAGAGCTCTTCTTCATCTATGGCATCAACAGGGCACACACATGATATTATTTGTCGTCGTTGTAAGGGAAGAGGTCATTATGCGAGAGAATGCCAATCTCCGCATGTTATGATTGCTACTGAGGATGGTGGGTATGAGTCCGCTAGTGATTATGATGAGGAGACTTTGGCTCTTATTACAAGTGAAGAACACGGTGGAGATGATTCTGATCATGAGACGCAATACATGGCTCCTGAAGACGCTGACAGGTATGAATGTTTAGTTGCTCAACGTGTTTTGAGTGTGCAGGTCACCGAAGCTGAGCAAAATCAGAGGCATAATTTGTTCCATACAAAGGGAGTTGTGATGAGGACATCAATACCATTGTTACACCCACAACCCCTGCTTCTATACATACTGGACCAATTACTAGAGCTCGCGCACGCCAATTAAAATATCAGGTACTTTCGTTTCTTGGTAATGATTCTAAAGTTCATGAAAATATGATGCTGCCTAAATTGGATACATTTGTTTTGCTTACAAATGAAGGGCCTAGCTTGGACAAGAAAGAGGAACCTTGGAGCAAGTTCAAGCATGGAGATGATGGCATGCACAAGGGGAACAAGAACGGAGTTACAAGTGATGATTTCAGGACTTTGAAGGCACCATAATGAGTGCAGGAAGCCTTGGACGAAATATACAAGATGTCACTTCATAAATTTCGTCCAGAGGCTATTATAGGTGCTGCGTCACCTTATTATTGGGCCAGGCCCATGTAATTTCGAAATACTTGAGTATAGGCTGTTTTTAGAGTCCGTATGTGTGGGGAAACAAGAGATAGGGTTGGTTTCGGACCCCTCCTTCAAGGGCCACGAAATCCCCTCCTCTTCCTCCATATATACAGCCCTTAGGGCACCGTTTAGACTTTGGGTTTTGTTTAGATTAAAGTTCGCCATAGCTGCAACTTCGCGTACTTCGTTTGTGTTCAACGACCAGACCAAGACGTCACAGAACCCCACCTTGATCAATAAAGCTTTCATCTTATATTCGCAATATCCAGATTGCAAATCTTAGTTTCTTGCTTGTTCTTCGTTTGCTTGCAGGAGATAGACCCTCGTGGTCAGGTTGATTGTGCTCCGGCGTGGTCAATAACCTCTCGGAGTTGGTTTAGCGATTGCTAAGGCGCGACGTCCTCGCACGTTCATAGTCGGATCGTCAAAGTCTACTCCACCAAAAACGATAGCTATCATCTCATCGAAAGATCGGGACACCCTCGCCTCTATCAAGCGCCGTGATTTTTGTTAGTGTTCTAGGCTCGCGTCTCTAGCACGGTCTAGCCTAGGACCAGCACAGTACCGTCGTTGAGAGTTTATTCAACATTGCATCTCTGAATTGATTATTGCTGACCCTTTTTGCTACCATATCATAAGCCTTCCCAGCTCCACATACATCTACATCGTGCGTTTGACACCACCTGGCAATCGCTCTGTCCAAGCTCTGAGAGTTTTGACTACAAAGGTTGCCGATCACCACCTGCTGCTGGGTAAGAACTGGTAAGAATTTGAGATTTGCTTGACGGATTTGTGACACCACACCACACCGCCACCACTTTCTAGTAGTCTGTAGGATCATATTCTTGTGTGTTTCTATTGCTGCTAACCATGGCAGGATCACAAGCCGACGAGATTGACTGGGAGAACATGACGAACAAGGAGTTGCATGATAAATTTCAGCAAATGATGAGTGGCCAGGTGGGAGATGTGCTAAACAGATTTGAAGAGGCCATGGAGAAGATAGATGGCATGGAGAATTCGTTCGAGACAAAGCTGGATAACAAGTTTAATGAATTGCTCACGCGTCTTCCCCAACCACCACCGGCTGCACCTGTCGCACCTCTGCAACGACAACAACAACGCCCCCTTCCAAATCAGTTCGGACGAGCGAAGCGTGTTCCTCTTGAGGATGGCCAAACTTCTGGTGCTGCTGTACCTACTGTTGATGCTTCTTTGGCTCCTGCTCCTGCGGCTGCTGGTGCCGAGGAGGAGGATGATTACGCGGGCGATTATGAGGATGAGGTTGATCAAAATCATAACTACGTGCAACCACCAGCACCAGGTCGTCCACATGCAAATAATCGCAATGGTAGGTCTGCACCACCACTTCAGGTACGAGATCATGACCATCTTCCTAAATTAAAATTGAATATTCCACCATTCGAGGGTAGATATGTTCCTGATATATATCTTACTTGGGAGTTAGAAACTGAACAACGTTTTACATGTTTACAATATCCCGAGGAACGACGTGTTGCTGCTGCTGTTTGTGCTTTCACTAGTTTTGCATGTGTATGGTGGTCTGAACATTGTAGATTATATCCTATTCCAGCTACGTGGGTGATAGAGGCGAGGGTGTCCCGATCTTTCGATGAGATGATAGCTATCGTTTTTGGTGGAGTAGACTTTGACGATCCGACTATGAACGTGCGAGGACGTCGCGCCTTAGCAATCGCTAAACCAACTCCGAGAGGTTATTAACCACGCCGGAGCACAATCAACCTGACCACGAGGGTCTATCTCCTGCAAGCAAACGAAGAACAAGCAAGAAACTAAGATTTGCAATCTGGATATTGCGAATATAAGATGAAAGCTTTATTGATCAAGGTGGGGTTCTGTGACGTCTTGGTCTGGTCGTTGAACACAAACGAAGTACGCGAAGTTGCAGCTATGGCGAACTTTTAATCTAAACAAAACCCAAAGTCTAAACGGTGCCCTAAGGGCTGTATATATGGAGGAAGAGGAGGGGATTTCGTGGCCCTTGAAGGAGGGGTCCGAAACCAACCCTATCTCTTGTTTCCCCACACATACGGACTCTAAAAACAGCCTATACTCAAGTATTTCGAAATTACATGGGCCTGGCCCAATAATAAGGTGACGCAGCACCTATAATAGCCTCTGGACGAAATTTATGAAGTGGCATCTTGTATATTTCGTCCAAGGCTTCCTGCACTCATTATGGTGGCTTCAAAGTCCTGAAATCATCCCGTTCTTGTTCCCCTTGCGCATGCCATCATCTCCATGCTTGAACTTGCTCCAAGGTTCCTCTTTCTTGTCCAAGCTAGGCCCTTCATTTGTAAGCAAAACAAATGTATCCAATTTAGGCAGCATCATATTCTCATGAACATTAGAATCATTACCAAGAAACGAAAGTACCTGATAATTTAATTGGCGTGCGCGAGCTCTAGTAATTGGTCCAGTATGTATAGCAGCAGGGGCTGTGGGTGTAACAATGGTATTGATGTCCTCATCATCCTCCCCTTCTTGAAATGAAGTCGTCCTCGACGGAAGCTCATCTTCCTCACCCAAATAAGGCTTCAAATCTGCAATGTTAAAAGTGGGACTAACCCCAAAATCTGCAGGCAGCTCAAGTTTATATGCGTTATCATTTATTTTCTCTAACACCTTAAAAGGACCATCAGCACGTGGCATTAGCTTTGATTTGCGCAAATCAGGAAATCTATCCTTACGCAAATGTAACCAAACAAGATCTCCAGGTGCAAACACAACATGTTTTCAACCCTTCCTTACAATTCTGCAATACATCTTTAAATTCAGCATCATGCACATATTGATCTTTGATGGTCTCCAAACCAAATATTTTAAAGTCAAGTTGTGAAAGCATAGTATAACGACGAGACAATGCATCAGCAATAACATTTTCTTTACCCTTCTTGTGTTTAATGACATAAGGGAAAGTCTCAATAAATTCAACCCATTTAGCATGTCTACGGTTCAGTTTTGCTTGACTTTTAATGTGTTTCAAAGATTCATGATCAGAATGTATAACAAATTCTTTGGGCCATAAATAATGTTGCCATGTTTCTAAGGTCCGAACAAGAGCATATAATTCTTTATCATAAGTAGAATAGTTCAGACTAGGCCCACTCAATTTTTCAGAAAAGTATGCAACAGGTTTGCCATCTTGTAATAAAACACCTCCTAATCCAATTCCACTAGCATCACATTCAAGCTCAAAAGTCTTATTAAAATCAGGAAGTTGGAGTAAAGGAGCATGTGTCAACTTATCTTTCAATACCGTGAAGGCTTCTTCCTGTGAGGTACCCCAAACAAAAGGCACATTCTTCTTTGTAAGCTCATTGAGAGGTGCAGCAATGGTGCTGAAATCTCTCACAAAACGCCTATAGAAACCAGCGAGGCCAAGGAAACTCCTCACTTGTGTGACCGTTTTGGGCTGCGGCCAACTCTCAATAGCTTCAATCTTAGCTTTATCAACTTCAATTCCCTGTGGAGTAACAACATAGCCAAGAAAAGATACTCGGTCGGTGCAAAAGTGATGAGGACATCAATACCATTGTTACACCCACAGCCCCTGCTTCTATACATACTGGACCAATTACTAGAGCTCGCGCACGCCAATTAAATTATCAGGTACTTTCGTTTCTTGGTAATGATTCTAAAGTTCATGAGAATATGATGCTGCCTAAATTGGATACATTTGTTTTGCTTACAAATGAAGGCCCTAGCTTGGACAAGAAAGGGGAACCTTGGAGCAAGTTCAAGCATGGAGATGATGGCATGCACAAGGGGAACAAGAACGGAGTTACAAGTGATGATTTCAGGACTTTGAAGCCACCATAATGAGTGCAGGAAGCCTTGGACGAAATATACAAGATGTCACTTCATAAATTTCGTCCAGAGGCTATTATAGGTGCTGCGTCACCTTATTATTGGGCCAGGCCCATGTAATTTCGAAATACTTGAGTATAGGCTGTTTTTAGAGTCCGTATGTGTGGGGAAACAAGAGATAGTGTTGGTTTCGGACCCCTCCTTCAAGGGCCACGAAATCCCCTCCTCTTCCTCCATATATACAGCCCTTAGGGCACCGTTTAGACTTTGGGATTTGTTTAGTTAAAAGTTAGCCATTGCAACTTCGTGTACTTCGTTTGTGTCCAACGACCAGACCAAGACCGCTTTCGGATCCCCACCATTATCAATACTTCATCTATATTCGCAATATTCAGATTGCATTATCATATTCTTGCTTGTTCTTCGATTGCGTGCAGGAATAGACCTTCGTGGTCAGGTTGATCGTGCTTCCAGCATCGTCAGTAACCTCAGGAGATTGGTTTAGCGATTGCTAAGGCGCAACGTCGTGCACGTTTGTAGTCGGATCGTCAAAGTCGGCTCCACCAAATCGATAGTTACCATCTCATCGAAAGATCGGGACACCCTCGCCTCTATCAAGTGGTATCAGTTTTCAGGTTGCTCGGTGAGAATTTCCAGTTTTCCCTAGATTAGATTTATTTTCTTACCTATTGTCCAAAAAAAAGCCACAAAAAAAGTTAGATCTATTCATCCTTTGTCCAAGCCAGTCTGAGCCTTTGCAATTTTCTTTTCATTGTTTGCATTATTGAATTATCGGTTGCATCGTCGTGTTCAGTTGCTGGTCTTAGTGTCTAGTTCGTTTAGAGTTTCGAGTTCTGTTCACATTAGTCACGCCGCCGCTGCATCGTTATTCCTTCCGCTGTCCACCATCCCATCCATCAATTTCCACATCGTGCTACCCACTGTTCATTGTCATAATCATAGTTGAGGTCGTTCACATCTGTGCTTGATCCAATCTACATCTTATCTAGTTTGTTTTGGAAAGAGGGAGAGAGAAAAAAGAGAGAAAAAAAAGTAAAAAAAAAGTTAGAGAAAAAAAAAGAGAGAAAGAAAAAGAAAAAAGTGTGAAAAAAAAAAGAGAAGAAAAAAAAACAAAATTCGGATCTATCTAGACTCAATCTCGTAGCTGAATTCGGATTGGAATCTGTTTTGCGCAGTGTTCAGTAAAACAGGCATATCTTTTTCATACGAAGTCTGTTTTGGCTCCGTGAGTACTCAAATTAAAGCTAGCGACGAGCCGCATCAAAATAGTTGTAGAAGTTAGTTCAATATTTGACACCTCAAAATCGGCTTCTAAATAGGTCTTTTTGCCCTCCGAAGTTCGTGAACACAGCTTGTTCCAGTTTTTCAGGCCAGTTTTAGAATTTTTTGACTCCTCATATCAACTCGGAATTGAGTGATTCTTTTTGCATTTGAAATCTTGAGTCAGTGCCATTCTTGAGAAAAATTATCATAAAATTGGCACAAACTTTTATAGAATAAAGTTGGAGAGAGAATTATTGGTATATGCTACTTGGTAGTTATTTCTCATCATTATCTTTACTGCCATTGTGATCTTCACTTATATTTTGCTGTCCAGAGCTACTTCATATCCTTTATTGATGCTAGTTGTGCTACTCCGTGACCTCATTAGTGTTCTAGGCTCGCGTCTCTAGTCCGGTCTAGCCTAGGACCAGCACAGTACCGTCGTTGAGCATTTATTCAACATTGCATCTCTGAATTGATTATTGCTAATCTTTTGCTACCAAATATTTAAGCCTTCCAAGCTCCACATATTTCTACACCGTGTATACGTACGTTCTCCTGGCAATCGTTTTACTCAATCTTCGGAGTTATTTGACACCGCTGGTTGCCTGTCACCACCTGCTGCATGGTAAGAACTTGTAAGATATTGATATTTGCTACACTGTGAGTGTTTTACCACCACATCCTAGTAGTTCATAAGAACATTATTCTTGGATTTTGTTTCTTGTTTTCTACTAACTATGGCAGGTTCCGGAGTTGTTAGTTCTTGGGCTTCATCGATCGTGGGAGATTTGCCACCACCTAAGAAAACACAACAACCGTCACAAGAGGAGCAACAACATCAGAATGCACATAATCAGGTTAATGTCTTCATGCCACCATTTATTGGTCGTTTTAGACCTGATTTATATATTGAATGGGAGTACGAAATAAATGCTATATTTGCTTCCCATAATTTTGATGACCGTGGAAAATTTCAAGCTGCGGTTAGTACTTTCAGTAGCTTTGCTTTAGTTTGGTGGAGTGAATATTGTCGGTTAAACTCTGATTTTATACCTACTACTTGGGATGATTTAAAACTTGTCATGAGAGATAGATTCGTTGATGTTTATTATACTCGTGGCATGATTAAAAAATTACAACGTTTAAAACAAGGCACTGACACGGTAACAAAATACTATGATGATTTACAAACTACATTATTGCACTCATTTTTAGAAGAATGTGAAGAAGATTTTATGGATAGATTTTGGGGAGGATTAAACTGTGATATTCAAGAGATTCTAATTCATGAAGAGTGTTATCCTATGGACCATTTGTTTCGTCTTGCTTGCAAAGCTGAACAGGAAATAAAACGACGTGTTGGCCACAAGGAGAACAAGCGCACGGTGCACATTCCAAGTGTTGATACAGATGTTTCTTCAACTACTAGGCGTACTATGACAACCACATCCGTTGTTGCGAGGACTACATCATCTCCATCATGTGACACATCACCTCCAAGAGTGCCTACATCGTCTGAGTTGATCATAAGAGGTAATGACAAAGGTACAGATTTTCAACTTTCACATGAGAATGATGCATGCCTAGTTAACTTGAAAACATCATGTGTTGTGTTACCTATTGATTTGAGCACACCAGCTATTTTAGAGAATTGTGTTACTGTCATGAATGCATCATGTGATCAAAGAGTTGAAGTATCAACAATTTTGAGTGCACCCAATGAATTAACTGTTGATGCAAAAGAAACAATGTTTAATCATTTTGATATGACCTCTAATCTTGGTGATGATTTTGTGTCAAATGACTTATTGCATGTTTGCTTATTTAAGCATGTTGTAGCATGTAAATTTGATGCAAGTAAGGTTTATTCACCAATGTTGGGATGGTTTAATGATGAACATTGTCAATCCTTTGATATGAATAAGAGCTTCACTTATATGTGCAAATTGAGTTGCAATATTTTCATGTCTTCTAATACTTGTGATAATATTTTGGCTTTACATTTTATGAACTATGAAAGTTACTCATGTATACATATGTCATATGTGCTAAAATCAAGGGAAGTAAAAATGGATGACATATACATATACAACATGTACACCTTGTCTCTTTTGTTAGCCACATTTCAGATTAAGCAACGCCGGGGACGGCTTTGTTTTCAAGAAGGGGAGGATGATGAGGACATGACTACCTTGGATACGACCAAAAATATTGCATACATGTATATTTGTGAGGTGATTTCTAATGCAAACTATGCAATAATTTATTTGTGTCATCCACGACAAAAATACTTCACAAACTTTTGTGCCATGTCTAATTGCAGGTGTATGGGACATTTGTACAATTCACATATGAAGATAAGGGAAAAAGAGAAGTTTAGTTGCTGTTCAAAAAGTCCTCTCACGTCACTTTTGGGCCAAGAGAAGATAGAGTCCAAGTCACTCACGTTCTGGATTCAGATTCGGACTGCACAGACATACCTGACTCAAAACGCCAAGAACTTTTTCATACGGACTCCGAATTTGGTGATTCTTTTTTTGTTGGAAAGTAGATTTCGTGCTCTTTCCAACCCAATTGGATTCACCTTAAAATTCATCCGGAGCTATGAGTTATTGACGAAACAATCTGACGCTGCAGCAGAATCCGAGTCAAACTACAAGTCCAAAGGTGTTGCATCACCTCCACTTGGGCCCATGAGCATTGTACGACCTAGGGTTAGTTTTAGGCTGCCTTGGGACGTCCTCCCACCTCCTTGGCCGCCACCCCTTACTCCTATATAAGTAGATCCATCTAGTAGCTTTTTCCTTGGGATTTGTTTAGTTAAAAGTTAGCCATTGCAACTTCGTGTACTTCGTTTGTGTCCAACGACCAGACCAAGACCGCTTTCGGATCCCCACCTCTATCAATACTTCATCTATATTCGCAATATTCAGATTGCATTATCATATTCTTGCTTGTTCTTTGATTGCGTGCAGGAATAGACCTTCGTGGTCAGGCTGATCGTGCTTTCAGTATCGTCAGTAACCTCGGGAGATTGGTTTAGCGATTGCTAAGGCGCAACGTCGTGCACGTTTGTAGTCGGATCGTCAAAGTCGACTCCACCAAATCGATAGCTATCATCTCATCGAAAGATCGGGACACCCCCTCCTCTATCACGATCCGACTACGAACGTGCGAGGACGTCGCGCCTTAGCAATCGCTAAACCAACTCCGAGAGGTTATTGACCACGCCGGAGCACAATCAACCTGACCACGAGGGTCTATCTCCTGCAAGCAAACGAAGAACAAGCAAGAAACTAAGATTTGCAATCTGGATATTGCGAATATAAGATGAAAGCTTTATTGATCAAGGTGGGGTTCTGTGACGTCTTGGTCTGGTCGTTGAACACAAACGAAGTACGCGAAGTTGCAGCTATGGCGAACTTTTAATCTAAACAAAACCCAAAGTCTAAACGGTGCCCTAAGGGCTGTATATATGGAGGAAGAGGAGGGGATTTCGTGGCCCTTGAAGGAGGGGTCCGAAACCAACCCTATCTCTTGTTTCCCCACACATACGGACTCTAAAAACAGCCTATACTCAAGTATTTCGAAATTACATGGGCCTGGCCCAATAATAAGGTGACGCAGCACCTATAATAGCCTCTGGACGAAATTTATGAAGTGACATCTTGTATATTTCGTCCAAGGCTTCCTGCACTCATTATGGTGGCTTCAGAGTCCTGAAATCATCACTTGTAACTCCGTTCTTGTTCCCCTTGTGCATGCCATCATCTCCATGCTTGAACTTGCTCCAAGGTTCCTCTTTCTTGTCCAAGCTAGGCCCTTCATTTGTAAGCAAAACAAATGTATCCAATTTAGGCAGCATCATATTCTCATGAACTTTAGAATCATTACCAAGAAACGAAAGTACCTGATATTTTAATTGGCGTGCGCGAGCTCTAGTAATTGGTCCAGTATGTATAGAAGCAGGGGCTGTGGGTGTAACAATGGTATTGATGTCCTCATCATCTTTTTTTCTTTTTTTTTGCACTTTTTTTTTGCTCCGCAACAATTTTTTTTCGAAAAAGTCTACAAATGGTCTATAAACCGCCTAGCCAGAATTTTCCAGACTTAGTTTTTTTTTTTTTGAAACTGGAACTATTTTTCTTCTACGGGTAGCACGAAAATTGGGGAATCCGACTTGTTCACGACTCGCAGTATCGCGTGATCTGGAACTCTAAAATAAAGGAATAAATACTGGACTCGGACTAGGACTGGTGGCAGAGATGAATATGGTGGAACTCGGACTGGTGATGGTATATGACGGTAGTATATGTGGACTCGGATTGGTGATGGTATATGGACTCGGATCGGTGGTGGTATATGGACTCAGAGAAATAGCAGATAAGCTGTGGTGGTATATGGTAGGGGCGATGATGATGGTGCGGCGGCGGCGTGACAACTTGTGAACAGAACTCGAAACTCTAAAGAACTAGACGCTAAGACCAGCAACTTGACACGACGATGCAACCGCAAATTCAACAAAGCAAAAACCCTAAAAAGATTATGCAAAGGCTCAGATTGGTTCGGATATGATGAACTAACCCTAAATTTTTTTTTTGGCTTTTTCCTGGACTGTAGGTATGAAGAACAGACTCGATCTAAACTACGAAAAACTGTAAATCTCACCGAGCAACCTGGGAATCTGATACCACTTGATAGAGGCGAGGGTGTCCCGATCTTTCGATGAGATGATAACTATCGATTTGGTGGAGCCGACTTTGACGATCCGACTACAAACGTGCACGACGTTGCGCCTTAGCAATCGCTAAACCAATCTCCTGAGGTTACTGACGATGCTAGAAACACGATCAGCCTGACCACGAAGGTCTATTCCTGCACGCAATCGAAGAACAAGCAAGAATATGATAATGCAATCTGAATATTGCGAATATAGATGAAGTATTGATAATGGTGGGGATCCGAAAACGGTCTTGGTCTGGTCGTTGGACACAAACGAAGTACACGAAGTTGCAATGGCTAACTTTTAACTAAACAAATCCCAAGCAAAAAGCTACTAGATGGATCTACTTATATAGGAGCAAGGGGTGGCGGCCAAGGAGGTGGGAGGACGTCCCAAGGCAGCCTAAAACTAACCCTAGGTCGTACAAGGCCAATGGGCCCAAGTGGAGGTGATGCAACACCTTTGGACTTGTAGTTTGACTCGGATTCTGCTACAGCATCAGATTGTTTCGACGACAACTCAATGCTCCGGATGAATTTGAAGGTGAAACCAATTGGGTTAGAAAGAGCACGAAATCTACTTTCCAACAAAAAAAGAATCACCCAATTCGGAGTCCGTATGAAATAGTTCTTGGCGTTTTGAGTCAGGTATGTCTGTGCAGTCCGAATCTGAATCCAGAACGTGAGAGACATGGACTCTATCTTCTCTTGGCCCAAAAGTGACGTGAAAGGACTTTTTGAACAACACATAAACTTCTCTTTTTCCCTTATGTTCATATGTGGATTGTACAAATGTCCCATACACCTGCAATTAGACATGGCACAAAAGTTTGTGAAGTATTTTTGTCTTGGATGACATAAATAAATTATTGCATAGTTTGCATTAGAAATCACCTCACAAATATATATGTATGCAATATTTTTGGTCGTATCCAAGGTAGTCATGTCCTCATCACCAAACTTCTGGTGCTGCTGTACCTACTGTTGATGCTTCTTTGGCTCCTGCTCCTGCTGCTGCTGGTGCCTGATGAGGACATCAATACCATTGTTACACCCACAACCCCTGCTTCTATACATACTGGACCAATTACTAGAGCTCGCGCACGCCAATTAAAATATCAGGTACTTTCGTTTCTTGGTAATGATTCTAAAGTTCATGAGAATATGATGCTGCCTAAATTGGATACATTTGTTTTGCTTACAAATGAAGGGCCTAGCTTGGACAAGAAAGAGGAACCTTGGAGCAAGTTCAAGCATGGAGATGATGGCATGCACAAGGGGAACAAGAACGGAGTTACAAGTGATGATTTCAGGACTTTGAAGCCACCATAATGAGTGCAGGAAGCCTTGGACGAAATATACAAGATGTCACTTCATAAATTTCGTCCAGAGGCTATTATAGGTGCTGCGTCACCTTATTATTGGGCCAGGCCCATGTAATTTCGAAATACTTGAGTATAGGCTGTTTTTAGAGTCCGTATGTGTGGGGAAACAAGAGATAGGGTTGGTTTCGGACCCCTCCTTCAAGGGCCACGAAATCCCCTCCTCTTCCTCCATATATACAGCCCTTAGGGCACCGTTTAGACTTTGGGTTTTGTTTAGATTAAAAGTTCGCCATAGCTGCAACTTCGCGTACTTCGTTTGTGTTCAACGACCAGACCAAGACGTCACAGAACCCTGCCTTGATCAATAAAGCTTTCATCTTATATTCGCAATATCCAGATTGCAAATCTTAGTTTCTTGCTTGTTCTTCGTTTCCTTGCAGGAGATAGACCCTCGTGGTCAGGTTGATTGTGCTCCGGCGTGGTCAATAACCTCTCGGAGTTGGTTTAGCGATTGCTAAGGCGCGACGTCCTCGCACGTTCGTAGTCGGATCGTCAAAGTCTACTCCACCAAAACGATAGCTCTCATCTCATCGAAAGATCGGGACACCCTCGCCTCTATCAAGTGGTATCAGATTCCCAGGTTGCTCGGTGAGATTTACAGTTTTTCGTAGTTTAGATCGAGTCTGTTCTTCATACCTACAGTCCAGGAAAAAGCCAAAAAAAAATTTTAGGGTTAGTTCATCATATCCGAACCAATCTGAGCCTTTGCATAATCTTTTTAGGGGTTTTGCTTTGTTGAATTTGCGGTTGCATCGTCGTGTCAAGTTGCTGGTCTTAGTGTCTAGTTCTTTAGAGTTTCGAGTTCTGTTCACAAGTTGTCACGCCGCCGCCGCACCATCATCATCGCCCCTACCATATACCACCACAGCTTATCTGCTATTTCTCTGAGTCCATATACCACCACCGATCCGAGTCCATATACCACCACCGATCCGAGTCCATATACCACCACCAATCCGAGCCCACATATACTACCGTCATATACCATCACCAGTCCGAGTTCCACCAGATTCATCTCTGCCACCAGTCCTAGTCCGAGTCCAGTATTTATTCCTTTATTTTAGAGTTCCAGATCACGCGATACTACGAGTCGTGAACAAGTCGGATTCCCCAATTTTCGTGCTACCCGTAGAAGAAAAATAGATCCAGTTTCAAAAAAAAAAAAACTAAGTCTAGAAAATTCTGGCTAGGCAGTTTTTAGACCATTTGTAGACTTTTTCGAAAAAAAAATTGTTGCGGAGCAAAAAAAAAAAAAATTCAGAGTGTGCTCCTCCCTTGTTTACGTGCAGCGCCGTGATTTTTGTTAGTGTTCTAGGCTCGCGTCTCTAGCACGGTCTAGCCTAGGACCAGCACAGTACCGTCGTTGAGAGTTTATTCAACATTGCATCTCTGAATTGATTATTGCTGACCCTTTTTGCTACCATATCATAAGCCTTCCCAGCTCCACATACAACTACATCGTGCGTTTGACACCACCTGGCAATCGCTCTGTCCAAGCTCTGAGAGTTTTGACTACAAAGGTTGCCGATCACCACCTGCTGCTCGGTAAGAACTGGTAAGAATTTGAGATTTGCTTGACGGATTTGTGACACCACACCACACCACCACCACTTTCTAGTAGTATGTAGGATCATATTCTTGTGTGTTTCTGTTGCTGCTAACCATGGCAGGATCACAAGCCGACGAGATTGACTGGGAGAACATGACGAACAAGGAGTTGCATGATAAATTTCAGCAAATGATGAGTGGCCAGGTGGGAGATGTGCTAAACAGATTTGAAGAGGCCATGGAGAAGATAGATGGCATGGAGAAGTCGTTCGAGACAAAGCTGGATAACAAGTTTAATGAATTGCTCGCACGTCTTCCCCAACCACCACCGGCTGCACCTGTCGCACCTCTGCAACGACAACAACAACGCCCCCTTCCAAATCAGTTCGGACGAGCGAAGCGTGTTCCTCTTGAGGATGGCCAAACTTCTGGTGCTGCTGTACCTACTGTTGATGCTTCTTTGGCTTCTGCTCCTGCTGCTGCTGGTGCCGAGGAGGAGGATGATTACGCGGGCGATTATGAGGATGAGGTTGATCAAAATCATAACTACGTGCAACCACCAGCACCAGGTCGTCCACATGCAAATAATCGCAATGGTAGGTCTGCACCACCACTTCAGGTACGAGATCATGACCATCTTCCTAAATTAAAATTGAATATTCCACCATTCGAGGGTAGATATGTTCCTGATATATATCTTACTTGGGAGTTAGAAACTGAACAACGTTTTACATGTTTACAATATCCCGAGGAACGACGTGTCGCTGCTGCTGTTTGTGCTTTCACTAGTTTTGCATGTGTATGGTGGTCTGAACATTGTAGATTATATCCTATTCCAGCTACGTGGGCTGCTTTGAAAACTGCTATGCGTACTCGTTGGGTTCCACCATATTATCAACGTGAATTACTTCAAAAATTGCAGCGCTTAAGACAAGGAAAAAATTCTGTAGAAGAATATTATCAGGAATTACAAACTGGCATGATTAGATGTGGTATTGTTGAGGAGAATGAAGCTATGCTTGCACGTTTCATGGGTGGATTAAATAGAGAGATTCAGACCATTCTAGAGTATAAGGAGTATAATAATATCACTCGTTTATTCCATCTTGCTTGTAAAGCTGAACGTGAAGTGCAGGATCGACAGGCATTGGCGCGAACTAATTTTTCTGCAGGTCGATCTTCATCATGGACACCGCGTGCCTCCTCTACTCCCACACGTCCTACTGCGGCACCACTGACTTCAGCCGCCAATTCCAATCGAGATACACCCACAGCCCCTGCTTCTATACATACTGGACCAATTACTAGAGCTCGCGCACGCCAATTAAAATATCAGGTACTTTCGTTTCTTGGTAATGATTCTAAAGTTCATGAGAATATGATGCTGCCTAAATTGGATACATTTGTTTTGCTTACAAATGAAGGGCCTAGCTTGGACAAGAAACAGGAACCTTGGAGCAAGTTCAAGCATGGAGATGATGGCATGCACAAGGGGAACAAGAACGGAGTTACAAGTGATGATTTCAGGACTTTGAAGCCACCATAATGAGTGCAGGAAGCCTTGGACGAAATATACAAGATGTCACTTCATAAATTTCGTCCAGAGGCTATTATGGGTGCTGCGTCACCTTATTATTGGGCCAGGCCGATGTAATTTCGAAATACTTGAGTATAGGCTGTTTTTAGAGTCCGTATGTGTGGGGAAACAAGAGATAGGGTTGGTTTCGGACCCCTCCTTCAAGGGCCACGAAATCCCCTCCTCTTCCTCCATATATACAGCCCTTAGGGCACCGTTTAGACTTTGGGTTTTGTTTAGATTAAAAGTTCGCCATAGCTGCAACTTCGCGTACTTCGTTTGTGTTCAACGACCAGACCAAGACGTCACAGAACCCCACCTCGATCAATAAAGCTTTCATCTTATATTCGCAATATCCAGATTGCAAATCTTAGTTTCTTGCTTGTTCTTCGTTTGCTTGCAGGAGATAGACCCTCGGGGTCAGGTTGATTGTGCTCCGGCGTGGTCAATAACCTCTCGGAGTTGGTTTAGCGATTGCTAAGGCGCGACGTCCTCGCTCGTTCGTAGTCGGATCGTCAAAGTCTACTCCACCAAAAACGATAGATATCATCTCATCGAAAGATCAGGACACCCTCGCCTCTATCAATACGCTCAATGTTCTCCTTAGTTAACTCATGCATTTTTAAGATCAATTCAGCACGTTGTTTAGCATCAAAATTAACCTTCTCCGAAGATGGAAGAGGCAACAAATCAATTGGTGCACGAGGAAGGAAACCATACACAATTTCAAAAGGACACATCTTAGTAGTAGAATGCAATGAACGATTATAAGCAAATTCAATATGAGGCAAGCATTCTTCCCACATTTTCTTGTTATTCTTCAAAACAGCCCTAAGCATAGTAGACAATGTTCTATTGACTACTTCAGTTTGTCCATCAGTTTGGGGGTGACATGTAGTACTAAAAAGCAGTTTAGTCCCCAACTTAGCCCATAAACATCTCCAAAAGTGGCTAAGAAATTTAGTATCACGATCTGAAACAATAGTATTTGGCACACCATGCAAGCGTATAATTTCACGAAAGAACAAATCAGCAACATTAACAGCATCATCGCTTTTATGACATGGTATAAAGTGTGCCATTTTCGAGAACCTATCCACGACAACAAATATGCTATCCCTCCCCTTCTTTGTTCGAGGTAAACCTAAAACAAAGTCCATAGATATATCCTCCCAAGGAACACTAGGTACAGGCAAAGGCATATATAAACCATGAGGATTGAGTCGTGACTTAGCTTTTTGACATGTAGTGCAGCGATCAACAAAACGCTCAACATCCCGTCTCATCTTTGGCCAAAAGAAATGTGTAGCAAGTATATCCTCCGTCTTCTTCACGCCAAAGTGTCCCATTAATCCTCCTCCATGCGCCTCCTGCAACAACAAAAGACGAACGGAGCTAGCTGGAATGCATAGCTTGTTAGCACGAAACACAAATCCATCGTTAACGACGAACTTGTTCCATGTTCTCCCTTCCTTACAATTCTGCAATACATCTTTAAATTCAGCATCATGCACATATTGATCTTTGATGGTCTCCAAACCAAATATTTTAAAGTCAAGTTGTGAAAGCATAGTATAACGACGAGACAATGCATCAGCAATAACATTTTCTTTACCCTTCTTGTGTTTAATGACATAAGGGAAAGTCTCAATAAATTCAACCCATTTAGCATGTCTACGGTTCAGTTTTGCTTGACTTTTAATGTGTTTCAAAGATTCATGATCAGAATGTATAACAAATTCTTTGGGCCATAAATAATGTTGCCATGTTTCTAAGGTCCGAACAAGAGCATATAATTCTTTATCATAAGTAGAATAGTTCAGACTAGGCCCACTCAATTTTTCAGAAAAGTATGCAAAGTAAATACTGGACTCGGACTAGGACTGGTGGCAGAGATGAATCTGGTGGAACTCGGACTGGTGATGGTATATGACGGTAGTATATGTGGGCTCGGATTGGTGGTGGTATATGGACTCGGATCGGTGGTGGTATATGGACTCGGATCGGTGGTGGTATATGGACTCAGAGAAATAGCAGATAAGCTGTGGTGGTATATGGTAGGGGCGATGATGATGGTGCGGCGGCGGCGTGACAACTTGTGAACAGAACTCGAAACTCTAAAGAACTAGACGCTAAGACCAGCAACTTGACACGACGATGCAACCGCAAATTCAACAAAGCAAAAACCCTAAAAAGATTATGCAAAGGCTCAGATTGGTTCGGATATGATGAACTAACCCTAAATTTTTTTTTTGGCTTTTTCCTGGACTGTAGGTATGAAGAACAGACTCGATCTAAACTATGAAAAACTGTAAATCTCACCGAGCAACCTGGGAATCTGATACCACTTGATAGAGGAGTGGCTCTACAATATTCTCCAAAGTTGATTTGCGTAGTGGATACCATCAAATTCGTATGAAATTGGGAGATGAATGGAAAACAGCATTTAAAACTAAGTTCGGTTTATATGAGTGGTTAGTCATGCCTTTTGGGTTAACTAATGCACCTAGTACTTTCATGAGATTAATGAACGAAGTTTTACGTGCTTTCATTGGACGATTTGTGGTAGTTTACTTTGATGATATATTGATTTATAGCAGATCTTTGGAGGAACATTTGGAACATTTACGTGTTGTTTTTATTGCTCTACGTGATGCATGTTTGTTTGGTAACCTTGGGAAGTGCACCTTTTGCACCGACCGAGTATCTTTTCTTGGCTATGTTGTTACTCCACAGGGAATTGAAGTTGATAAAGCCAAGATTGAAGCTATTGAGAGTTGGCCGCAGCCCAAAACGGTCACACAAGTGAGGAGTTTCCTTGGCCTCGCTGGTTTCTATAGGCGTTTTGTGAGAGATTTCAGCACCATTGCTGCACCTCTCAATGAGCTTACAAAGAAGGATGTACCTTTTGTTTGGGGTACCTCACAGGAAGAAGCCTTCACGGTATTGAAAGATAAGTTGACACATGCTCCTTTTCTCCAACTTCCTGATTTTAATAAGACTTTTGAGCTTGAATGTGATGCTAGTGGAATTGGATTAGGAGGTGTTTTATTACAAGAGGGCAAACCTGTTGCATACTTTTCTGAAAAATTGAGTGGGCCTAGTCTGAACTATTCTACTTATGATAAAGAATTATATGCTCTTGTTCGGACCTTAGAAACATGGCAACATTATTTATGGCCCAAAGAATTTGTTATACATTCTGATCATGAATCTTTGAAACACATTAAAAGTCAAGCAAAACTGAACCGTAGACATGCTAAATGGGTTGAATTTATTGAGACTTTCCCTTATGTCATTAAACACAAGAAGGGTAAAGAAAATGTTATTGCTGATGCATTGTCTCGTCGTTATACTATGCTTTCACAACTTGACTTTAAAATATTTGGTTTGGAGACCATCAAAGATCAATATGTGCATGATGCTGAATTTAAAGATGTATTGCAGAATTGTAAGGAAGGGAGAACATGGAACAAGTTCGTCGTTAACGATGGATTTGTGTTTCGTGCTAACAAGCTATGCATTCCAGATAGCTCCGTTCGTCTTTTGTTGTTGCAGGAGGCGCATGGAGGAGGATTAATGGGACACTTTGGCGTGAAGAAGACGGAGGATATACTTGCTACACATTTCTTTTGGCCAAAGATGAGACGGGATGTTGAGCGTTTTGTTGCTCGCTGCACTACATGTCAAAAAGCTAAGTCACGACTCAATCCTCATGGTTTATATATGCCTTTGCCTGTACCTAGTGTTCCTTGGGAGGATATATCTATGGACTTTGTTTTTGGTTTACCTCGAACAAAGAAGGGGAGGGATAGCATATTTGTTGTCGTGGATAGGTTCTCGAAAATGGCACACTTTATACCATGTCATAAAAGCGATGATGCTGTTAATGTTGCTGATTTGTTCTTTCGTGAAATTATACGCTTGCATGGTGTGCCAAATACTATTGTTTCAGATCGTGATACGAAATTTCTTAGCCACTTTTGGAGATGTTTATGGGCTAAGTTGGGGACTAAACTGCTTTTTAGTACTACATGTCACCCCCAAACTGATGGACAAACTGAAGTAGTCAATAGAACATTGTCTACTATGCTTAGGGCTGTTTTGAAGAATAACAAGAAAATGTGGGAAGAATGCTTGCCTCATATTGAATTTGCTTATAATCGTTCATTGCATTCTACTACTAAGATGTGTCCTTTTGATATTGTGTATGGTTTCCTTCCTCGTGCACCAATTGATTTGTTGCCTCTTCCATCTTCGGAGAAGGTTAATTTTGATGCTAAACAACGTGCTGAATTGATCTTAAAAATGTATGAGTTAACTAAGGAGAACATTGAGCGTATGAATGCTAAATATAAACTTGCTGGAGATAAGGGTAGAAAACATGTTGTGTTTGCACCTGGAGATCTTGTTTGGTTACATTTGCGTAAGGATAGATTTCCTGATTTGCGCAAATCAAAGCTAATGCCATGTGCTGATGGTCCTTTTAAGGTGTTAGAGAAAATAAATGATAACGCATATAAACTTGAGCTGCCTGCAGATTTTGGGGTTAGTCCCACTTTTAACATTGCAGATCTGAAGCCTTATTTGGGTGAGGAAGATGAGCTTCCGTCGAGGACGACTTCATTTCAAGAAGGGGAGGATGATGAGGACATCAATACCATTGTTACACCCACAGCCCCTGCTTCTATACATACTGGACCAATTACTAGAGCTCGCGCACGCCAATTAAATTATCACGTACTTTCGTTTCTTGGTAATGATTCTAAAGTTCATGAGAATATGATGCTGCCTAAATTGGATACATTTGTTTTGCTTACAAATGAAGGGCCTAGCTTGGACAAGAAAGAGGAACCTTGGAGCAAGTTCAAGCATGGAGATGATGGCATGCGCAAGGGGAACAAGAACGGAGTTACAAGTGATGATTTCAGGACTTTGAAGCCACCATAATGTGTGCAGGAAGCCTTGGACGAAATATACAAGATGCCACTTCATAAATTTCGTCCAGAGGCTATTATAGGTGCTGCGTCACCTTATTATTGGGCCAGGCCCATGTAATTTCGAAATACTTGAGTATAGGCTATTTTTAGAGTCCGTATGTGTGGGGAAACAAGAGATAGGGTTGGTTTCGGACCCCTCCTTCAAGGGCCACGAAATCCCCCCCTCTTCCTCCATATATACAGCCCTTAGGGCACCGTTTAGACTTTGGGTTTTGTTTAGATTAAAAGTTCGCCATAGCTACAACTTCGCGTACTTCGTTTGTGTTCAACAACCAGACCAAGACGTCACAGAACCCCACCTCGATCAATAAAGCTTTCATCTTATATTCGCAATATCCAGATTGCAAATCTTAGTTTCTTGCTTGTTCTTCGTTTGCTTGCAGGAGATAGACCCTCGGGGTCAGGTTGATTGTGCTCCGGCGTGGTCAATAACCTCTCGGAGTTGGTTTAGCGATTGCTAAGGCGCGACGTCCTCGCACGTTCGTAGTCGGATCGTCAAAGTCTACTCCACCAAAAACGATAGATATCATCTCATCGAAAGATCGGGAAACCCTCGCCTCTATCACTGAGGCTCTACTAGGCAGTGGGGACTGATGGGGATGTTCTTCGGCAGACGGTTGAGGTGCAGAGGGAGGAACCGATTCATTTGGTTCGACGCGAGCTGGAGAAACTTGGTGCTTAGACTAAGGAATTTCACCTTCTTCCGATACCACCTGGCAATCGCTCTGTCCAAGCTCTGAGAGTTTTGACTACAAAGGTTGCCGATCACCACCTGCTGCTGGGTAAGAACTGGTAAGAATTTGAGATTTGCTTGACGGATTTGTGACACCACACCACACCACCACCACTTTCTAGTAGTCTGTAGGATCATATTCTTGTGTGTTGCTATTGCTGCTAACCATGGCAGGATCACAAGCCGACGAGATTGACTGGGAGAACATGACGAACAAGGAGTTGCATGATAAATTTCAGCAAATGATGAGTGGCCAGGTGGGAGATGTGCTAAACAGATTTGAAGAGGCCATGGAGAAGATAGATGGCATGGAGAAGTCGTTCGAGACAAAGCTGGATAACAAGTTTAATGAATTGCTCACGCGTCTTCCCCAACCACCACCGGCTGCACCTGTCGCACCTCTGCAACGACAACAACAACGCCCCCTTCCAAATCAGTTCGGACGAGCGAAGCGTGTTCCTCTTGAGGATGGCCAAACTTCTGGTGCTGCTGTACCTACTGTTGATGCTTCTTTGGCTCCTGCTCCTGCTGCTGCTGGTGCCGAGGAGGAGGATGATTACGCGGGCGATTATGAGGATGAGGTTGATCAAAATCATAACTACGTGCAACCACCAGCACCAGGTCGTCCACATGCAAATAATCGCAATGGTAGGTCTGCACCACCACTTCAGGTACGAGATCATGACCATCTTCCTAAATTAAAATTGAATATTCCACCATTCGAGGGTAGATATGTTCCTCATATATATCTTACTTGGGAGTTAGAAACTGAACAACGTTTTACATGTTTACAATATCCCGAGGAACGACGTGTTGCTGCTGCTGTTTGTGCTTTCACTAGTTTTGCATGTGTATGGTGGTCTGAACATTGTAGATTATATCCTATTCCAGCTACGTGGGCTGCTTTGAAAACTGCTATGCGTACTCGTTGGGTTCCACCATATTATCAACGTGAATTACTTCAAAAATTGCAGCGCTTAAGACAAGGAAAAAATTCTGTAGAAGAATATTATCAGGAATTACAAACTGGCATGATTAGATGTGGTATTGTTGAGGAGAATGAACCTATGCTTGCACGTTTCATGGGTGGATTAAATAGAGAGATTCAGACCATTCTAGAGTATAAGGAGTATAATAATATCACTCGTTTATTCCATCTTGCTTGTAAAGCTGAACGTGAAGTGCAGGATCGACAGGCATTGGTGCGAACTAATTTTTCTGCAGGTCGATCTTCATCATGGACACCGCGTGCCTCCTCTACTCCCACACGTCCAACTGCGGCACCACTGACTTCAGCCGCCAATTCCAACCGAGATATAAGAAAACAGGCACCACCACCACCATCTGCCAAGAGTACACCTTCTGGGCCTGCCCAGAGCTCTTCTTCATCTATGGCATCAACAGGGCACACACATGATATTATTTGTCGTCGTTGTAAGGGAAGAGGTCATTATGCGAGAGAATGCCAATCTCCGCGTGTTATGATTGCTACTGAGGATGGTGGGTATGAGTCCGCTAGTGACTATGATGAGGAGACTTTGGCTCTTATTACAAGTGAAGCACACGGTGGAGATGATTCTGATCATGAGACGCAATACATGGCTCCTGAAGACGCTGACAGGTATGAATGTTTAGTTGCTCAACGTGTTTTGAGTGTGCAGGTCACACAAGCTGAGCAAAATCAGAGGCATAATTTGTTCCATACAAAGGGAGTTGTGAAGGAACGTTCTGTTCGCGTCATCATAGATGGAGGGAGCTGCAACAACTTGGCTAGCATGGAGATGGTGGAGAAGCTATCTCTCACCACAAGACCACATCCACATCCTTACTATATCCAATGGTTCAACAACAGCGGCAAGGTTAAGGTAACACGTACAGTTCGTGTGCATTTTAGTATCTCTACATATGCTGATTATGTTGATTGTGATGTGGTACCCATGCAAGCATGTTCATTATTACTTGGTAGACCATGGCAATTTGATAAAAATTCTGTACACCATGGTAGAAACAATCAGTATACTCTTGATCATAAGGATAAACATATTACTTTGCTTCCTATGACTCCTGATTCTATTTTGAAAGATGATATTAATAGAGCTAGTAAAGCAAAACAGGAGAAAAATAAGAGTGAAAATCATATTGTGGCAAAAGAATTTGAGCAACAAATGAAGCCTAATAATAAACCATCTAGTGTTGCTTCTGAAATTAAATTGAAAAGTGCATGCTTACTTGCCACCAAATCTGATATTGATGAGCTAGATTTCAGCAATTCTGTTTGCTATGCTTTTGTGTGCAAAGAGGCGTTATTTTCATTCGAGGACGTGCCTTCCTCTTTGCGTCCTGCGGTCACTAACATTTTGCAGGAGTTCGCTGACGTCTTTCCACAAGACGTGCCACCGGGATTACCACCTATTCGCGGGATTGAGCATCAGATTGACTTAATTCCCGGTGCTTCGTTGCCAAACCGTGCGCCATACCGTACCAATCCAGAGGAGACGAAGGAGATTATGCGTCAAGTACAGGAGTTGCTCGACAAAGGTTATATACGCGAATCCCTTAGTCCTTGTGCTGTTCCTATTATTCTAGTGCCGAAAAAGGATGGTACATCGCGTATGTGTGTTGATTGTAGAGGCATTAATAATATTACTATTCGTTATCGTCATCCTATTCCTAGACTAGATGATATGCTTGATGAATTGAGTGGCTCTACAATATTCTCCAAAGTTGATTTGCGTAGTGGATACCATCAAATTCGTATGAAATTGGGGGATGAATGGAAAACAGCATTTAAAACAAAGTTTGGATTATATGAGTGGTTAGTCATGCCTTTTGGGTTAACTAATGCACCTAGTACTTTCATGAGATTAATGAACGAAGTTTTACGTGCTTTCATTGGACGATTTGTGGTAGTCTATTTTGATGATATACTAATTTATAGCAGATCTTTGGAGGAACATTTGGAACATTTACGTGCTGTTTTTATTACTTTACGTGATGCACGTTTGTTTGGTAACCTTGGGAAGTGCACCTTTTGCACCGACCGAGTATCTTTTCTTGGCTATGTTGTTACTCCACAGGGAATTGAAGTTGATAAAGCCAAGATTGAAGCTATTGAGAGTTGGCCACAGCCCAAAACGGTCACTCAAGTGAGGAGTTTTCTTGGACTCGCTGGTTTCTATAGGGGTTTTGTGAGAGATTTCAGCACCATTGCTGCACCTCTCAATGAGCTTACAAAGAAGGATGTGCCTTTTGTTTGGGGTACCTCACAGGAAGAAGCCTTCACGGTATTGAAAGATAAGTTGACACATGCTCCTTTACTCCAACTTCCTGATTTTAATAAGACTTTTGAGCTTGAATGTGATGCTAGTGGAATTGGATTAGGAGGTGTTTTATTACAAGATGGCAAACCTGTTGCATACTTTTCTGAAAAATTGAGTGGGCCTAGTCTGAACTATTCTACTTATGATAAAGAATTATATGCTCTTGTTTGGACCTTAGAAACATGGCAACATTATTTATGGCCCAAAGAATTTGTACTACATTCTGATCATGAATCTTTGAAACACATTAAAAGTCAAGCAAAACTGAACCGTAGACATGCTAAATGGGTTGAATTTATTGAGACTTTCCCTTATGTCATTAAACACAAGAAGGGTAAAGAAAATGTTATTGCTGATGCATTGTCTCGTCGTTATACTATGCTTTCACAACTTGACTTTAAAATATTTGGTTTGGAGACCATCAAAGATCAATATGTGCATGATGCTGAATTTAAAGATGTATTGCAGAATTGTAAGGAAGGGAGAACATGGAACAAGTTCGTCGTTAACGATGGATTTGTGTTTCGTGCTAACAAGCTATGCATTCCAGCTAGCTCCGTTCGTCTTTTGTTGTTGCAGGAGGCGCATGGAGGAGGATTAATGGGACACTTTGGCGTGAAGAAGACGGAGGATATACTTGCTACACATTTCTTTTGGCCAAAGATGAGACGGGATGTTGAGCGTTTTGTTGATCGCTGCACTACATGTCAAAAAGCTAAGTCACGACTCAATCCTCATGGTTTATATATGCCTTTGCCTGTACCTAGTGTTCCTTGGGAGGATATATCTATGGACTTTGTTTTAGGTTTACCTCGAACAAAGAAGGGGAGGGATAGCATATTTGTTGTCGTGGATAGGTTCTCGAAAATGGCACACTTTATACCATGTCATAAAAGCGATGATGCTGTTAATGTTGCTGATTTGTTCTTTCGTGAAATTATACGCTTGCATGGTGTGCCAAATACTATTGTTTCAGATCGTGATACTAAATTTCTTAGCCACTTTTGGAGATGTTTATGGGCTAAGTTGGGGACTAAACTGCTTTTTAGTACTACATGTCACCCCCAAACTGATGGACAAACTGAAGTAGTCAATAGAACATTGTCTACTATGCTTAGGGCTGTTTTGAAGAATAACAAGAAAATGTGGGAAGAATGCTTGCCTCATATTGAATTTGCTTATAATCGTTCATTGCATTCTACTACTAAGATGTGTCCTTTTGAAATTGTGTATGGTTTCCTTCCTCGTGCACCAATTGATTTGTTGCCTCTTCCATCTTCGGAGAAGGTTAATTTTGATGCTAAACAACGAGCTGAATTGATCTTAAAAATGCATGAGTTAACTAAGGAGAACATTGAGCGTATGAATGCTAAATATAAACTTGCTGGAGATAAGGGTAGAACATGTTGTGTTTGCACCTGGAGATCTTGTTTGGTTACATTTGCGTAAGGATAGATTTCCTGATTTGCGCAAATCAAAGCTAATGCCACGTGCTGATGGTCCTTTTAAGGTGTTAGAGAAAATAAATGATAATGCATATAAACTTGAGCTGCCTGCAGATTTTGGGGTTAGTCCCACTTTTAACATTGCAGATCTGAAGCCTTATTTGGGTGAGGAAGATGAGCTGCCGTCGAGGACGACTTCATTTCAAGAAGGGGAGGATGATGAGGACATCAATACCATTGTTACACCCACAGCTCCTGCTTCTATACATACTGGACCAATTACTAGAGCTCGCGCACGCCAATTAAATTATCAGGTACTTTCGTTTCTTGGTAATGATTCTAAAGTTCATGAGAATATGATGCTGCCTAAATTGGATACATTTGTTTTGCTTACAAATGGAGGCCCTAGCTTGGACAAGAAAGAGGAACCTTGGAGCAAGTTCAAGCATGGAGATGATGGCATGCACAAGGGGAACAAGAACGGAGTTACAAGTGATGATTTCAGGACTTTGAAGCCACCATAATGAGTGCAGGAAGCCTTGGACGAAATATACAAGATGTCACTTCATAAATTTCGTACAGAGGCTATTATAGGTGCTGCGTCACCTTATTATTGGGCCAGGCCCATGTAATTTCGAAATACTTGAGTATAGGCTGTTTTTAGAGTCCGTATGTGTGGGGAAACAAGAGATAGGGTTGGTTTCGGACCCCTCCTTCAAGGGCCACGAAATCCCCTCCTCTTCCTCCATATATACAGCCCTTAGGGCACCGTTTAGACTTTGGGTTTTGTTTAGATTAAAAGTTCGCCATAGCTGCAACTTCGCGTACTTCGTTTGTGTTCAACGACCAGACCAAGACGTCACAGAACCCCACCTTGATCAATAAAGCTTTCATCTTATATTCACAATATCCAGATTGCAAATCTTAGTTTCTTGCTTGTTCTTCGTTTGCTTGCAGGAGATAGACCCTCGTGGTCAGGTTGATTGTGCTCCGGCGTGGTCAATAACCTCTCGGAGTTGGTTTAGCGATTGCTAAGGCGCGACGTCCTTGCACGTTCGTAGTCGGATCGTCAAAGTCTACTCCACCAAAAACGATAGCTATCATCTCATCGAAAGATCGGGACACCCTCGCCTCTATCATACTCCTTATACTCTAGAATGGTCTGAATCTCTCTATTTAATCCACCCATGAAACGTGCAAGCGTAGCTTCATTCTCCTCAACAATACCACATCTAATCATGCCAGTTTGTAATTCCTGATAATATTCTTCTACAGAATTTTTTCCTTGTCTTAAGCGCTGCAATTTTTGAAGTAATTCACGTTGATAATATGGTGGAACCCAACGAGTACGCATAGCAGTTTTCAAAGCAGCCCACGTAGCTGGAATAGGATATAATCTACAATGTTCAGACCACCATACACATGCAAAACTAGTGAAAGCACAAACAGCAGCAGCAACACGTCGTTCCTCGGGATATTGTAAACATGTAAAACGTTGTTCAGTTTCTAACTCCCAAGTAAGATATATATCAGGAACATATCTACCCTCGAATGGTGGAATATTCAATTTTAATTTAGGAAGATGGTCATGATCTCGTACCTGAAGTGGTGGTGTAGACCTACCATTGCGATTATTTGCATGTGGACGACCTGGTGCTGGTGGTTGCACGTAGTTATGATTTTGATCAACCTCATCCTCATAATCGCCCGCGTAATCATCCTCCTCCTCGGCACCAGCAGCAGCAGGAGCAGAAGCCAAAGAAGCATCAACAGTAGGTACAGCAGCACCAGAAGTTTGGCCATCCTCAAGAGGAACACGCTTCGCTCGTCCGAACTGATTTGGAAGGGGGCGTTGTTGTTGTCGTTGCAGAGGTGCGACAGGTGCAGCCGGTGGTGGTTGGGGAAGACGTGCGAGCAATTCATTAAACTTGTTATCCAGCTTTGTCTCGAACGACTTCTCCATGCCATCTATCTTCTCCATGGCCTCTTCAAATCTGTTTAGCACATCTCCCACCTGGCCACTCATCATTTGCTGAAATTTATCATGCAACTCCTTGTTCGTCATGTTCTCCCAGTCAATCTCGTCGGCTTGTGATCCTGCCATGGTTAGCAGCAACAGAAACACACAAGAATATGATCCTACATACTACTAGAAAGTGGTGGTGGTGTGGTGTGGTGTCACAAATCCGTCAAGCAAATCTCAAATTCTTACCAGTTCTTACCGAGCAGCAGGTGGTGATCGGCAACCTTTGTAGTCAAAACTCTCAGAGCTTGGACAGAGCGATTGCCAGGTGGTGTCAAACGCACGATGTAGTTGTATGTGGAGCTGGGAAGGCTTATGATATGGTAGCAAAAAGGGTCAGCAATAATCAATTCAGAGATGCAATGTTGAATAAACTCTCAACGACGGTACTGTGCTGGTCCTAGGCTAGACCGTGCTAGAGACGCGAGCCTAGAACACTAACAAAAATCACGGCGCTGCACGTAAACAAGGGAGGAGCACACTCTGAATTTTTTTTTTTTTTGCTCCGCAACAATTTTTTTTTCGAAAAAGTCTACAAATGGTCTAAAAACTGCCTAGCCAGAATTTTCTAGACTTAGTTTTTTTTTTTTTGAAACTGGATCTATTTTTCTTCTACGGGTAGCACGAAAATTGGGGAATCCGACTTGTTCACGACTCGTAGTATCGCGTGATCTGGAACTCTAAAATAAAGGAATAAATACTGGACTCGGACTAGGACTGGTGGCAGAGATGAATCTGGTGGAACTCGGACTGGTGATGGTATATGACGGTAGTATATGTGGGCTCGGATTGGTGGTGGTATATGGACTCGGATCGGTGGTGGTATATGGACTCGGATCGGTGGTGGTATATGGACTCAGAGAAATAGCAGATAAGCTGTGGTGGTATATGGTAGGGGCGATGATGATGGTGCGGCGGCGGCGTGACAACTTGTGAACAGAACTCGAAACTCTAAAGAACTAGACACTAAGACCAGCAACTTGACACGACGATGCAACCGCAAATTCAACAAAGCAAAACCCCTAAAAAGATTATGCAAAGGCTCAGATTGGTTCGGATATGATGAACTAACCCTAAAATTTTTTTTTGGCTTTTTCCTGGACTGTAGGTATGAAGAACAGACTCGATCTAAACTACGAAAAACTGTAAATCTCACCGAGCAACCTGGGAATCTGATACCACTTGATAGAGGCGAGGGTGTCCCGATCTTTCGATGAGATGAGAGCTATCGTTTTGGTGGAGTAGACTTTGACGATCCGACTACGAACGTGCGAGGACGTCGCGCCTTAGCAATCGCTAAACCAACTCCGAGAGGTTATTGACCACGCCGGAGCACAATCAACCTGACCACGAGGGTCTATCTCCTGCAAGGAAACGAAGAACAAGCAAGAAACTAAGATTTGCAATCTGGATATTGCGAATATAAGATGAAAGCTTTATTGATCAAGGCAGGGTTCTGTGACGTCTTGGTCTGGTCGTTGAACACAAACGAAGTACGCGAAGTTGCAGCTATGGCGAACTTTTAATCTAAACAAAACCCAAAGTCTAAACGGTGCCCTAAGGGCTGTATATATGGAGGAAGAGGAGGGGATTTCGTGGCCCTTGAAGGAGGGGTCCGAAACCAACCCTATCTCTTGTTTCCCCACACATACGGACTCTAAAAACAGCCTATACTCAAGTATTTCGAAATTACATGGGCCTGGCCCAATAATAAGGTGACGCAGCACCTATAATAGCCTCTGGACGAAATTTATGAAGTGACATCTTGTATATTTCGTCCAAGGCTTCCTGCACTCATTATGGTGGCTTCAAAGTCCTGAAATCATCACTTGTAACTCCGTTCTTGTTCCCCTTGTGCATGCCATCATCTCCATGCTTGAACTTGCTCCAAGGTTCCTCTTTCTTGTCCAAGCTAGGCCCTTCATTTGTAAGCAAAACAAATGTATCCAATTTAGGCAGCATCATATTCTCATGAACTTTAGAATCATTACCAAGAAACGAAAGTACCTGATATTTTAATTGGCGTGCGCGAGCTCTAGTAATTGGTCCAGTATGTATAGAAGCAGGGGTTGTGGGTGTAACAATGGTATTGATGTCCTCATCAGGCACCAGCAGCAGCAGGAGCAGGAGCCAAAGAAGCATCAACAGTAGGTACAGCAGCACCAGAAGTTTGGTGATGAGGACATGACTACCTTGGATACGACCAAAAATATTGCATACATATATATTTGTGAGGTGATTTCTAATGCAAACTATGCAATAATTTATTTATGTCATCCAAGACAAAAATACTTCACAAACTTTTGTGCCATGTCTAATTGCAGGTGTATGGGACATTTGTACAATCCACATATGAACATAAGGGAAAAAGAGAAGTTTATGTGCTGTTCAAAAAGTCCTTTCACGTCACTTTTGGGCCAAGAGAAGATAGAGTCCAAGTCTCTCACGTTCTGGATTCAGATTCGGACTGCACAGACATACCTGACTCAAAACGCCAAGAACTTTTTCATACGGACTCCGAATTGGGTGATTCTTTTTTTGTTGGAAAGTAGATTTCGTGCTCTTTCCAACCCAATTGGATTCACCTTAAAATTCGTCCGGAGTGTTGAGTTATCAATGAAACAATCTGATGCTGCAGCAGAATCCGAGTCAAACTATAAGTCCAAAGGTGTTGCATCACCTCCACTTGGGCCCATGAGCCTTGTACGACCTAGGGTTAGTTTTAGGCTGCCTTGGGACGTCCTCCCACCTCCTTGGCCGCCACCCCTTACTCCTATATAAGTAGATCCATCTAGTAGCTTTTTCCTTGGGATTTGTTTAGTTAAAAGTTAGCCATTGCAACTTCGTGTACTTCGTTTGTGTCCAACGACCAGACCAAGACCGCTTTTGGATCCCCACCTTTATCAATACTTCATCTATATTCGCAATATTCAGATTGCATTATCATATTCTTGCTTGTTCTTCGATTGCGTGCAGGAATAGACCTTCGTGGTCAGGCTGATCGTGCTTCCAGCATCGTCAGTAACCTCAGGAGATTGGTTTAGCGATTGCTAAGGCACAACGTCGTGCACGTTTGTAGTCGGATCGTCAAAGTCAGCTCCACCAAATCGATAGTTATCATCTCATCGAAAGATCGGGACACCCACGCCTCATCGAAAGAGTTAGTGACCGCAGGAGGCAAAGAGGAAGGCACGTCCTCGAATGAAAATAACGCCTCTTTGCACACAAAAGCATAGCAAACAGAATTGCTGAAATCTAGCTCATCAATATCAGATTTGGTGGCAAGTAAGCATGCACTTTTCAATTTAATTTCAGAAGCAACACTAGATGGTTTATTATTAGGCTTCATTTGTTGCTCAAATTCTTTTGCCACAATCTGATTTTCACTCTTATTTTTCTCCTGCTTTGCTTTACTAGCTCTATTAATATCATCTTTCAAAATAGAATCAGGAGTCATAGGAAGCAAAGTAATATGTTTATCCTTATGAACAAGAGTATACTGATTGTTTCTACCATGGTGTACAGAATTTTTATCAAATTGCCATGGTCTACCAAGTAATAATGAACATGCTTGCATGGGTACCACATCACAACCAACATAATCAGCATATGTAGAGATACTAAAATGCACACGAACAGTACGTGTTACCTTAACCTTGCCGCTGTTGTTGAACCATTGGATATAGTAAGGATGTGGATGTGGTCTTGTGGTGAGAGATAGCTTCTCCACCATCTCCATGCTAGCCAAGTTGTTGCAGCTCCCTCCATCTATGATGACGCGAACAGAACGTTCCTTCACAACTCCCTTTGTATGGAACAAATTATGCCTCTGATTTTGCTCAGCTTGTGTGACCTGCACACTCAAAACACGTTGAGCAACTAAACATTCATACCTGTCAGCGTCTTCAGGAGCCATGTATTGCGTCTCATGATCAGAATCATCTCCACCGTGTGCTTCACTTGTAATAAGAGCCAAAGTCTCCTCATCATAGTCACTAGCGGACTCATACCCACCATCCTCAGTAGCAATCATAACACGCGGAGATTGGCATTCTCTCGCATAATGACCTCTTCCCTTACAACGACGACAAATAATATCATGTGTGTGCCCTGTTGATGCCATAGATGAAGAAGAGCTCTGGGCAGGCCCAGAAGGTGTACTCTTGGCAGATGGTGGTGGTGGTGCCTGTTTTCTTGTATCTCGGTTGGAATTGGCGGCTGAAGTCAGTGGTGCCGCAGTAGGATGTGTGGGAGTAGAGGAGGCACGTGGTGTCCATGATGAAGATCGACCTGCAGAAAAATTAGTTCGCGCCAATGCCTGTCGATCCTGCACTTCACGTTCAGCTTTACAAGCAAGATGGAATAAACGAGTGATATTATTATACTCCTTATACTCTAGAATGGTCTGAATCTCTCTATTTAATCCACCCATGAAACGTGCAAGCATAGCTTCATTCTCCTCAACAATACCACATCTAATCATG
Source organism: Thinopyrum elongatum (assembly GCA_011799875.1). NCBI lineage: Eukaryota > Viridiplantae > Streptophyta > Magnoliopsida > Poales > Poaceae > Thinopyrum > Thinopyrum elongatum. The sequence goes on along the minus strand of JAAAXO010000623.1, from coordinate 269,844 downwards.
CCAGTTTGTAATTCCTGATAATATTCTTCTACAGAATTTTTTCCTTGTCTTAAGCGCTGCAATTTTTGAAGTAATTCACGTTGATAATATGGTGGAACCCAACGAGTACGCATAGCAGTTTTCAAAGCAGCCCACGTAGCTAGAATAGGATATAATCTACGATGTTCAGACCACCATACACATGCAAAACTAGTGAAAGCACAAACAGCAGCAGCAACACGTCGTTCCTCGGGATATTGTAAACATGTATAACGTTGTTCAGTTTCTAACTCCCAAGTAAGATATATATCAGGAACATATCTACCCTCGAATGGTGGAATATTCAATTTTAATTTAGGAAGATGGTCATGATCTCGTACCTGAAGTTGTGGTGCAGGCCTACCATTGCGATTATTTGCATGTGGACGACCTGGTGCTGGTGGTTGCACGTAGTTATGATTTTGATCAACCTCATCCTCATAATCGCCCGCGTAATCATCCTCCTCCTCGGCACCAGCAGCAGCAGGAGCAGGAGCCAAAGAAGCATCAACAGTAGGTACAGCAGCACCAGAAGTTTGGCCATCCTCAAGAGGAACACGCTTCGCTCGTCCGAACTGATTTGGAAGGGGGCGTTGTTGTTGTCGTTGCAGAGGTGCGACAGGTGCAGCCGGTGGTGGTTGGGGAAGACGCGTGAGCAATTCATTAAACTTGTTATCCAGCTTTGTCTCGAACGACTTCTCCATGCCATCTATCTTCTCCATGGCCTCTTCAAATCTGTTTAGCACATCTCCCACCTGGCCACTCATCATTTGCTGAAATTTATCATGCAACTCCTTGTTCGTCATGTTCTCTGATAGAGGCGAGGGTGTCCCGATCTTTCGATGAGATGGTAACTATCGATTTGGTGGAGCCGACTTTGACGATCCGACTACAAACGTGCACGACGTTGCGCCTTAGCAATCGCTAAACCAATCTCCTGAGGTTACTGACGATGCTGGAAGCACGATCAGCCTGACCACGAAGGTCTATTCTTGCACACAATCGTGATCAACACTTGGAATGTGCACCGTACGCTTGTTCTCCTTGTGGGCAACACGTCGTTTTATTCTCTGTTCAGCTTTGCAAGCAAGACGAAACAAATGGTCCATAGGATAACACTCTTCATGAATTAGTATCTCTTGAATATCACGGTTTAATCCTCCCCAAAATCTATACATAAAATCTTCTTCACTTTCTTCTAAAAATGAGTGCAACAAGGTAGTTCGTAAATCATCATAATATTTTGTTACGGTGTCACTACCTTGCTTTAAATGTTGTAGTTTTTTAATCATGCCACGAGTATAATGAACATCTACGAATCTATCTCTCATGACATGTTTTAAACCATCCCAAGTAGTAGGTATATAATCAGGGTTTAACCGACAGTATTCACTCCACCAAACTAAAGCAAAGCTACTGAAAGTACTAACCGCGGCTTGAAATTTTCCACGCTCATCAAAATTATGGGAAGCAAATATAGCATTAATTTCGTACTCCCATTCAATATATAAATCAGGCCTAAAACGACCAGTAAATGGTGGCATGGAAACATTAACCTGATTATGTGCATTCTGATGTTGTTGCTCCTCTTGTGACGGTTGTTGTATTTTCTTAGGTGATGGCAAATCTCCCACGATCGATGAAGCCCAAGAACTAACAACTCCGAAACCTGCCATAGTTAGTAGAAAACAAGAAACAAAATCCAAGAATAATGTTCCTATGAACTACTAGGATGTGGTGGTAAAACGCTCACAGTGTAGCAAATATCAATATCTTACAAGTTCTTACCATGCAGCAGGTGGTGACAGGCAACCAGCGGTGTCAAATAACTCCGAAGATTGAGTAAAACGATTGCCAGGAGAACGTACGTATACACGGTGTAGAAATATGTGGAGCTTGGAAGGCTTAAATATTTGATAGCAAAAGACTAGCAATAATCAATTCAGAGATGCAATGTTGAATAAACGCTCAACGACGGTACTGTGCTGGTCCTAGGCTAGACCGGACTAGAGACGCGAGCCTAGAACACTAATGAGGTCACGGCGTAGCACAACTAGCATCAATAAAGGATATGAAGTAGCTCTGGACAGCAAAATATAAGTGAAGATCACAATGGCAGTAAAGATAATGATGAGAAATAACTACCAAGTAGCATATACCAATAATTCTCTCTCCAACTTTATTCAATAAAAGTTTGTGCCAATTTTATGATAATTTTTCTCAAGAATGGCACTGACTCAAGCTTTCAAATGCAAAAAGAATCACTCAATTCCGAGTTGATATGAGGAGTCAAAAAATTCTAAAACTGGAACAAGCTGTGTTCACGAACTTCGGAGGGCAAAAAGACCTATTTAGAAGCCGATTTTGAGGTGTCAAATATTGAACTAGCTTCTGCAACTATTTTGATGCGGCTCGTCGCTAGCTTTAATTTGAGTACTCACGGAGCCAAAACAGACTTCGTATGAAAAAGATATGCCTGTTTTACTGAACACTGCGCAAAACAGATTCCAATCCGAATTCAGCTACGAGATTGAGTCTAGATAGATCCGAATTTTGTTTTTGTTTTCTTCTCTCTTTTTTTTTCACACTTTTTTCTTTTTCTTTCTCTCTTTTTTTTCTCTAACTTTTTTTTTACTTTTTTTTTCTCTCTTTTTTCTCTCTCCCTCTTTCCAAAACAAACTAGATAAGATGTAGATTGGATCAAGCACAGATGTGAACGACCTCAACTATGATTATGACAATGAACAGTGGGTAGCACGATGTGGAAATTGATGGATGGGATGGTGGACAGCGGAAGGAATAACGATGCAGCGGCGGCGTGACTAATGTGAACAGAACTCGAAACTCTAAACGAACTAGACACTAAGACCAGCAACTGAACACGACGATGCAACCGATAATTCAATAATGCAAACAATGAAAAGAAAATTGCAAAGGCTCAGACTGGCTTGGACAAAGGATGAATAGATCTAACTTTTTTTTGTGGCTTTTTTTTTGGACAATAGGTAAGAAAATAAATCTAATCTAGGGAAAACTGGAAATTCTCACCGAGCAACCTGAAAACTGATACCACTTGATAGAGGCGGGGGTGTCCCGATCTTTCGATGAGATGATAGCTATCGATTTGGTGGAGTCGACTTTGACGATCTGACTACAAACGTGCACGACGTTGTGCCTTAGCAATCGCTAAACCAATCTCCCGAGGTTACTGACGATACTGAAAGCACGATCAGCCTGACCACGAAGGTCTATTCCTGCACGCAATCGAAGAACAAGCAAGAATATGATAATGCAATCTGAATATTGCGAATATAGATGAAGTATTGATAGAGGTGGGGATCCGAAAGCGGTCTTGGTCTGGTCGTTGGACACAAACGAAGTACACGAAGTTGCAATGGCTAACTTTTAACTAAACAAATCCCAAGGAAAAAGCTACTAGATGGATCTACTTATATAGGAGTAAGGGGTGGCGGCCAAGGAGGTGGGAGGACGTCCCAAGGCAGCCTAAAACTAACCCTAGGTCGTACAAGGCTCATGGGCCCAAGTGGAGGTGATGCAACACCTTTGGACTTGTAGTTTGACTCGGATTCTGCTACAGCGTCAGATTGTTTCGTCCATAACTCATAGCTCCGGATGAATTTTAAGGTGAATCCAATTGGGTTGGAAAGAGCACGAAATCTACTTTCCAACAAAAAAAGAATCACCCAATTCGGAGTCCGTATGAAAAAGTTCTTGGCGTTTTGAGTCAGGTATGTCTGTGCAGTCCGAATCTGAATCCAGAACGTGAGAGACTTGGACTCTATCTTCTCTTGGCCCAAAAGTGACGTGAGAGGACTTTTTGAAAAGCACCTAAACTTCTCGTTTTCCCTTATCTTCATATGTGAATTGTACAAATGTCCCATACACCTGCAATTAGACATGGCACAAAAGTTTGTGAAGTATTTTTGTCCTGGATGACACAAATAAATTATTGCATAGTTTGCATTAGAAATCACCTCACAAATATACATGTATGCAATATTTTTGGTCGTATCCAAGGTATTCATGTCCTCATCATACACAATGGTATTGATGTCCTCATCACATCTTGGTCTGGTTGTTGAACACAAACGAAGTACGCGAAGTTGCAGCTATGGCGAACTTTTAATCTAAACAAAACCCAAAGTCTAAACGGTGCCCTAAGGGCTGTATATATGGAGGAAGAGGAGGGGATTTCGTGGCCCTTGAAGGAGGGGTCCGAAACCAACCCTATCTCTTGTTTCCCCACACATACGGACTCTAAAAACAGCCTATACTCAAGTATTTCGAAATTACATGGGCCTGGCCCAATAATAAGGTGACGCAGCACCTATAATAGCCTCTGGACGAAATTTATGAAGTGACATCTTGTATATTTCGTCCAAGGCTTCCTGCACTCATTATGGTGGCTTCAAAGTCCTGAAATCATCACTTGTAACTCCGTTCTTGTTCCCCTTGTGCATGCCATCATCTCCATGCTTGAACTTGCTCCAAGGTTCCTCTTTCTTGTCCAAGCTAGGCCCTTCATTTGTAAGCAAAACAAATGTATCCAATTTAGGCAGCATCATATTCTCATGAACTTCAGAATCATTACCAAGAAACGAAAGTACCTGATATTTTAATTGGCGTGCGCGAGCTCTAGTAATTGGTCCAGTATGTATAGAAGCAGGGGCTGTGGGTGTAACAATGGTATTGATGTCCTCATCATCCTCCCCTTCTTGAAATGAAGTCGTCCTCGACGGAAGCTCATCTTCCTCACCCAAATAAGGCTTCAGATCTGCAATGTTAAAAGTGGGACTAACCCCAAAATCTGCAGGCAGCTCAAGTTTATATGCGTTATCATTTATTTTCTCTAACACCTTAAAAGGACCATCAGCACGTGGCATTAGCTTTGATTTGCGCAAATCAGGAAATCTATCCTTACGCAAATGTAACCAAACAAGATCTCCAGGTGCAAACACAACATGTTTTCTACCCTCATCTCCAGCAAGTTTATATTTAGCATTCATACGCTCAATGTTCTCCTTAGTTAACTCATGCATTTTTAAGATCAATTCAGCACGTTGTTTAGCATCAAAATTAACCTTCTCCGAAGATGGAAGAGGCAACAAATCAATAGGTGCACGAGGTAGGAAACCATATACAATTTCAAAAGGGCACATCTTAGTAGTAGAATGCAACGAACGATTATAAGCAAATTCAATATGAGGCAAGCATTCTTCCCACATTTTCTTGTTATTCTTCAAAACAGCCCTAAGCATAGTAGACAAAGTTCTATTGACTACTTCAGTTTGTCCATCAGTTTGGGGGTGACAAGTAGTACTAAAAAGCAGTTTAGTCCCCAACTTAGCCCATAAACATCTCCAAAAGTGGCTAAGAAATTTCGTATCACGATCTGAAACAATAGTATTTGGCACACCATGCAAGCGTATAATTTCACGAAAGAACAAATCAGCAACATTAGCAGCATCATCGCTTTTATGACATGGTATAAAGTGTGCCATTTTCGAGAACCTATCCACGACAACAAATATGCTATCCCTCCCCTTCTTTGTTCGAGGTAAACCTAAAACAAAGTCCATAGATATATCCTCCCAAGGAACACTAGGTACAGGCAAAGGCATATATAAACCATGAGGATTGAGTCGTGACTTAGCTTTTTGACATGTAGTGCAGCGAGCAACAAAACGCTCAACATCCCGTCTCATCTTTGGCCAAAAGAAATGTGTAGCAAGTATATCCTCCGTCTTCTTCACGCCAAAGTGTCCCATTAATCCTCCTCCATGCGCCTCCTGCAACAACAAAAGTCGAACGGAGCTAGCTGGAATGCATAGCTTGTTAGCACGAAACACAAATCCATCGTTAACGACGAACTTGTTCCATGTTCTCCCTTCCTTACAATTCTGCAATACATCTTTAAATTCAGCATCATGCACATATTGATCTTTGATGGTCTCCAAACCAAATATTTTAAAGTCAAGTTGTGAAAGCATAGTATAACGACGAGACAATGCATCAGCAATAACATTTTCTTTACCCTTCTTGTGTTTAATGACATAAGGGAAAGTCTCAATGAATTCAACCCATTTAGCATGTCTACGGTTCAGTTTGGCTTGACTTTTAATATGTTTCAAAGATTCATGATCAGAATGAATAACAAATTCTTTGGGCCATAAATAATGTTGCCATGTTTCCAAAGTCCGAACAAGAGCATATAATTCCTTATCATAAGTAGAGTAGTTCAGACTAGGCCCACTCAATTTTTCAGAAAAGTATGCAACAGGTTTGCCATCTTGTAATAACACACCTCCTAATCCAATTCCACTAGCATCACATTCAAGCTCAAAAGTCTTATTAAAATCAGGAAGTTGGAGTAAAGGAGCATGTGTTAACTTATCTTTCAACACCGTGAAGGCTTCTTCCTGTGCGGTACCCCAAACAAAAGGCACATCCTTCTTTGTAAGCTCGTTGAGAGGTGCAACAATGGTACTGAAATCTCTCACAAAACGCCTATAGAAACCAGCGAGGCCAAGGAAACTCCTCACTTGTGTGACCGTTTTGGGCTGCGGCCAACTCTCAATAGCTTCAATCTTGGCTTTATCAACTTCAATTCCCTGTGGAGTAACAACATAGCCAAGAAAAGATACTCGGTCGGTGCAAAACGTGCACTTCCCAAGGTTACCAAACAAACGTGCATCACGTAGAGCAATAAAAACAACACGTAAATGTTCCAAATGTTCCTCCAAAGATCTGCTATAAATCAATATATCATCAAAGTAAACTACCACAAATCGTCCAATGAAAGCATGTAAAACTTTGTTCATTAATCTCATGAAAGTACTAGGTGCATTAGTTAACCCAAAAGGCATGACTAACCACTCATATAAACCGAACTTAGTTTTAAATGCTGTTTTCCATTCATCTCCCAATTTCATACGAATTTGATGGTATCCACTACGCAAATCAACTTTGGAGAATATTGTAGAGCCACTCAATTCATCAAGCATATCATCTAGCCTAGGAATAGGATGACGATAACGAATAGTAATATTATTAATGCCTCTACAATCAACACACATACGCGACGTACCATCCTTTTTTGGCACTAGTATAATAGGAACAGCACAAGGACTAAGAGATTCGCGTATATAACCTTTGTCGAGCAGCTCCTGTACTTGACGCATAATCTCCTTCGTCTCCTCTGGATTGGTACGGTATGGCGCACGGTTTGGCAACGAAGCACCGGGAATTAAGTCAATCTGATGCTCAATCCCGCGAATAGGTGGTAATCCCGGTGGCACGTCTTGTGGAAAGACGTCAACGAACTCCTGCAAAATGTTAGTGACCGCAGGAGGCAAAGAGGAAGGCACGTCCTCGAATGAAAATAACGCCTCTTTGCACACAAAAGCATAGCAAACAGAATTGCTGAAATATAGATCATCAATATCAGATTTGGTGGCAAGTAAGCATGCACTTTTCAATTTAATTTCAGAAGCAACACTAGATGGTTTATTATTAGGCTTCATTTGTTGCTCAAATTCTTTTGCCACAATCTGATTTTCACTCTTATTTTTCTCCTGTTTTGCTTTACTAGCTCTATTAATATCATCTTTCAAAATAGAATCAGGAGTCATAGGAAGCAAAGTAATATGTTTATCCTTATGAACAAGAGTATACTGATTGTTTCTACCATGGTGTACAGAATTTTTATCAAATTGCCATGGTCTACCAAGTAATAATGAACATGCTTGCATGGGTACCACATCACAATCAACATAATCAGCATATGTAGAGATACTAAAATGCACACGAACAGTACGTGTTACCTTAACCTTGCCGCTGTTGTAGTAAGGATGTGGATGGTCTTGTGGTGAGAGATAGCTTCTCCACCATCTCCATGCTAGCCAAGTTGTTGCAGCTCCCTCCATCTATGATGACGCGAACAGAACGTTCCTTCACAACTCCCTTTGTATGGAACAAATTATGCCTCTGATTTTGCTCAGCTTGTGTGACCTGCACACTCAAAACACGTTGAGCAAGTAAACATTCATACCTGTCAGCGTCTTCAGGAGCCATGTATTGCGTCTCATGATCAGAATCATCTCCACCGTGTTCTTCACTTGTAATAAGAGCCAAAGTCTCCTCATCATAGTCACTAGCGGACTCATACCCACCATCCTCAGTAGCAATCATAACACGCGGAGATTGGCATTCTCTCGCAAAATGACCTCTTCCCTTACAACGACGACAAATAATATCATGTGTGTGCCCTGTTGATGCCATAGATGAAGAAGAGCTCTGGGCAGGCCCAGAAGGTGTCCTCTTGGCAGATGGTGGTGGTGGTGCCTGTTTTCTTGTATCTCGGTTGGAATTGGCGGCTGAAGTCAGTGGTGCCGCAGTAGGACGTGTGGGAGTAGAGGAGGCACGCGGTGTCCATGATGAAGATCGACCTGCAGAAAAATTAGTTCGCGCCAATGCCTGTCGATCCTGCACTTCACGTTCAGCTTTACAAGCAAGATGGAATAAACGAGTGATATTATTATACTCCTTATACTCTAGAATGGTCTGAATCTCTCTATTTAATCCACCCATGAAACGTGCAAGCATAGCTTCATTCTCCTCAACAATACCACATCTAATCATGCCAGTTTGTAATTCCTGATAATATTCTTCTACAGAATTTTTTCCTTGTCTTAAGCGCTGCAATTTTTGAAGTAATTCACGTTGATAATATGGTGGAACCCAACGAGTACGCATAGCAGTTTTCAAAGCAGCCCACGTAGCTGGAATAGGATATAATCTACAATGTTCAGACCACCATACACATGCAAAACTAGTGAAAGCACAAACAGCAGCAGCAACACGTCGTTCCTCCGGATATTGTAAACATGTAAAACATTGTTCAGTTTCTAACTCCCAAGTAAGATATATATCAGGAACATATCTACCCTCGAATGGTGGAATATTCAATTTTAATTTAGGAAGATGGTCATGATCTCGTACCTGAAGTGGTGGTGCAGGCCTACCATTGCGATTATTTGCATGTGGACGACCTGGTGCTGGTGGTTGCACGTAGTTATGATTTTGATCAACCTCATCCTCATAATCGCCCGCGTAATCATCCTCCTCCTCGGCACCAGCAGCAGCAGGAGCAGGAGCCAAAGAAGCATCAACAGTAGGTACAGCAGCACCAGAAGTTTGGCCATCCTCAAGAGGAACACGCTTCGCTCGTCCGAACTGATTTGGAAGGGGGCGTTGTTGTTGTCGTTGCAGAGGTGCGACAGGTGCAGCCGGTGGTGGTTGGGGAAGACGCGTGAGCAATTCATTAAACTTGTTATCCAGCTTTGTCTCGAACGACGATGCTCAATCCCGCGAATAGGTGGTAATCCCGGTGGCACGTCTTGTGGAAAGACGTCAGCGAACTCCTGCAAAATGTTAGTGACCGCAGGAGGCAAAGAGGAAGGCACGTCCTCGAATGAAAATAACGCCTCTTTGCACACAAAAGCATAGCAAACAGAATTGCTGAAATCTAGATCATCAATATCAGATTTGGTGGCAAGTAAGCATGCACTTTTCAATTTAATTTCAGAAGCAACACTAGATGGTTTATTATTAGGCTTCATTTGTTGCTCAAATTCTTTTGCCACAATCTGATTTTCCCTCTTATTTTTCTCCTGTTTTGCTTTACTAGCTCTATTAATATCATCTTTCAAAATAGAATCAGGAGTCATAGGAAGCAAAGTAATATGTTTATCCTTATGAACAAGAGTATACTGATTGTTTCTACCATGGTGTACAGAATTTTTATCAAATTGCCATGGTCTACCAAGTAATAATGAACATGCTTGCATGGGTACCACATCACAATCAACATAATCAGCATATGTAGAGATACTAAAATGCACACGAACAGTACGTGTTACCTTAACCTTGCCGCTGTTGTTGAACCATTGGATATAGTAAGGATGTGGATGTGGTCTTGTGGTGAGAGATAGCTTCTCCACCATCTCCATGCTAGCCAAGTTCTTGCAGCTCCCTCCATCTATGATGACGCGAACAGAACGTTCCTTCACAACTCCCTTTGTATGGAACAAATTATGCCTCTGATTTTGCTCAGCTTGTGTGACCTGCACACTCAAAACACGTTGAGCAACTAAACATTCATACCTGTCAGCGTCTTCAGGAGCCATGTATTGCGTCTCATGATCAGAATCATCTCCACCGTGTTCTTCACTTGTAATAAGAGCCAAAGTCTCCTCATCATAGTCACTAGCGGACTCATACCCACCATCCTCAGTAGCAATCATAACACGCGGAGATTGGCATTCTCTCGCATAATGACCTCTTCCCTTACAACGACGACAAATAATATCATGTGTGTGCCCTGTTGATGCCATAGATGAAGAAGAGCTCTGGGCAGGCCCAGAAGGTGTACTCTTGGCAGATGGTGGTGGTGGTGCCTGTTTTCTTGGATCTCGGTTGGAATTGGCGGCTGAAGTCAGTGGTGCCGCAGTAGGACGTGTGGGAGTAGAGGAGGCACGCGGTGTCCATGATGAAGATCGACCTGCAGAAAAATTAGTTCGCGCCAATGCCTGTCGATCCTGCACTTCACGTTCAGCTTTACAAGCAAGATGGAATAAACGAGTGATATTATTATACTCCTTATACTCTAGAATGGTCTGAATCTCTCTATTTAATCCACCCATGAAACGTGCAAGCATATCTTCATTCTCCTCAACAATACCACATCTAATCATGCCAGTTTGTAATTCCTGATAATATTCTTCTACAGAATTTTTTCCTTGTCTTAAGCGCTGCAATTTTTGAAGTAATTCACGTTGATAATATGGTGGAACCCAACGAGTACGCATAGCAGTTTTCAAAGCAGCCCACGTAGCTGGAATAGGATATAATCTACAATGTTCAGACCACCATACACATGCAAAACTAGTGAAAGCACAAACCGCAGCAGCAACACGTCGTTCCTCGGGATATTGTAAACATGTAAAACGTTGTTCAGTTTCTAACTCCCAAGTAAGATATATATCAGGAACATATCTACCCTCGAATGGTGGAATATTCAATTTTAATTTAGGAAGATGGTCATGATCTCGTACCTGAAGTGGTGGTGCAGACCTACCATTGCGATTATTTGCATGTGGACGACCTGGTGCTGGTGGTTGCACGTAGTTATGATTTTGATCAACCTCATCCTCATAATCGCCCGCGTAATCATCCTCCTCCTCGGCACCAGCAGCAGCAGGAGCAGAAGCCAAAGAAGCATCAACAGTAGGTACAGCAGCACCAGAAGTTTGGCCATCCTCAAGAGGAACACGCTTCGCTCGTCCGAACTGATTTGGAAGGGGGCGTTGTTGTTGTCGTTGCAGAGGTGCGTCAGGTGCAGCCGGTGGTGGTTGGGGAAGACGCGTGAGCAATTCATTAAACTTGTTATCCAGCTTTGTCTCGAACGACTTCTCCATGCCATCTATCTTCTCCATGGCCTCTTCAAATCTGTTTAGCACATCTCCCACCTGGCCACTCATCATTTGCTGAAATTTATCATGCAACTCCTTGTTCGTCATGTTCTCCCAGTCAATCTCGTCGGCTTGTGATCCTGCCATGGTTAGCAGCAATAGAAACACACAAGAATATGATCCTACAGACTACTAGAAAGTGGTGGTGGTGTGGTGTGGTGTCACAAATCCGTCAAGCAAATCTCAAATTCTTACCAGTTCTTACCCAGCAGCAGGTGGTGATCGGCAACCTTTGTAGTCAAAACTCTCAGAGCTTGGACAGAGCGATTGCCAGGTGGTGTCAAACGCACGATGTAGATGTATGTGGAGCTGGGAAGGCTTACGATATGGTAGCAAAAATGGTCAGCAATAATCAATTCAGAGATGCAATGTTGAATAAACTCTCAACGACGGTACTGTGCTGGTCCTAGGCTAGACCGTGCTAGAGACGCGAGCCTAGAACACTAACAAAAATCACGGCGCTGCACGTAAACAAGGGAGGAGCACACTCTGAATTTTTTTCTTTTTTTTTTGCACTTTTTTTTTTGCTCCGCAACAATTTTTTTTCGAAAAAGTCTACAAATGGTCTAAAAACTGCCTAGCCAGAATTTTCCAGACTTAGTTTTTTTTTTTTTTAAACTGGAACTATTTTTCTTCTGCGGGTAGCGCGAAAATTGGGGAATCCGACTTGTTCACGACTCGTAGTATCGCGTGATCTGGAACTCTAAAATAAAGGAATAAATACTGGACTCGGACTAGGACTGGTGGCAGAGATGAATCTGGTGGAACTCGGACTGGTGATGGTATATGATGGTAGTATATATGGGCTCGGATTGGTGGTGGTATATGGACTCGGATTGGTGGTGGTATATGGACTCGGATCGGTGGTGGTAAATGGACTCAGAGAAATAGCAGATAAGCTGTGGTGGTATACGGTAGGGGCGATGATGATGGTGCGGCGGCGGCGTGACAACTTGTGAACAGAACTCGAAACTCTAAAGAACTAGACGCTAAGACCAGCAACTTGACACGACGATGCAACCGCAAATTCAACAAAGCAAAAACCCTAAAAAGATTATGCAAAGGCTCAGATTGGTTCGGATATGATGAACTAACCCTAAATTTTTTTTTGGCTTTTTCCTGGACTGTAGGTATGAAGAACAGACTCGATCTAAACTACGAAAAATTGTAAATCTCACCGAGCAACCTGGGAATCTGATACCACTTGATAGAGGCGAGGGTGTCCCGATCTTTCGATGAGATGATATCTATCGTTTTTGGTGGAGTAGACTTTGACGATCCGACTACGAACGTGCGAGGACGTCGCGCCTTAGCAATCGCTAAACCAACTCCGAGAGGTTATTGACCACGCCGGAGCACAATCAACCTGACCCCGAGGGTCTATCTCCTGCAAGCAAATGAAGAACAAGCAAGAAACTAAGATTTGCAATCTGGATATTGCGAATATAAGATGAAAGCTTTATTGATCGAGGTGGGGTTCTGTGACGTCTTGGTCTGGTTGTTGAACACAAACGAAGTACGCGAAGTTGCAGCTATGGCGAACTTTTAATCTAAACAAAACCCAAAGTCTAAACGGTGCCCTAAGGGCTGTATATATGGAGGAAGAGGGGGGATTTCGTGGCCCTTGAAGGAGGGGTCCGAAACCAACCCTATCTCTTGTTTCCCCACACATACGGACTCTAAAAATAGCCTATACTCAAGTATTTCGAAATTACATGGGCCTGGCCCAATAATAAGGTGACGCAGCACCTATAATAGCCTCTGGACGAAATTTATGAAGTGGCATCTTGTATATTTCGTCCAAGGCTTCCTGCACTCCTTATGGTGGCTTCAAAGTCCTGAAATCATCACTTGTAACTCCGTTCTTGTTCCCCTTACGCATGCCATCATCTCCATGCTTGAACTTGCTCCAAGGTTCCTCTTTCTTGTCCAAGCTAGGCCCTTCATTTGTAAGCAAAACAAATGTATCCAATTTAGGCAGCATCATATTCTCATGAACATTAGAATCATTACCAAGAAACGAAAGTACCTGATAATTTAATTGGCGTGCGCGAGCTCTAGTAATTGGTCCAGTATGTATAGCAGCAGGGGCTGTGGGTGTAACAATGGTATTGATGTCCTCATCAGAAGAACAGACTCGATCTAAACTACGAAAAACTGTAAAATCTCACCGAGCAACCTGAAAATCTGATACCACTTGATAGAGGTGAGGGTGTCCCGATCTTTCGATGAGATGATAGCTATCGTTTTTGGTGGAGTAGACTTTGACGATCCGACTACGAACGTGCGAGGACGTCGCGCCTTAGCAATCGCTAAACCAACTCCGAGAGGTTATTGACCACGCCGGAGCACAATCAACCTGACCACGAGGGTCTATCTCCTGCAAGCAAACGAAGAACAAGCAAGAAACTAAGATTTGCAATCTGGATATTGCGAATATAAGATGAAAGCTTTATTGATCAAGGTGGGGTTCTGTGACGTCTTGGTCTGGTCGTTGAACACAAATGAAGTACGCGAAGTTGCAGCTATGGCAAACTTTTAATCTAAACAAAACCCAAAGTCTAAACGGTGCCCTAAGGGCTGTATATATGGAGGAAGAGGAGGGGATTTCGTGGCCCTTGAAGGAGGGGTCCGAAACCAACCCTATCTCTTGTTTCCCCACACATACGGACTCTAAAAACAGCCTATACTCAAGTATTTCGAAATTACATGGGCCTGGCCCAATAATAAGGTGAAGCAGCACCTATAATAGCCTCTGGACGAAATTTATGAAGTGACATCTTGTATATTTCGTCCAAGGCTTCCTGCACTCATTATGGTGGCTTCAAAGTCCTGAAATCATCACTTGTAACTCCGTTCTTGTTCCCCTTGTGCATGCCATCATCTCCATGCTTGAACTTGCTCCAAGGTTCCTCTTTCTTGTCCAAGCTAGGCCCTTCATTTGTAAGCAAAACAAATGTATCCAATTTAGGCAGCATCATATTCTCATGAACTTTAGAATCATTACCAAGAAACGAAAGTACCTGATATTTTAATTGGCGTGCGCGAGCTCTAGTAATTGGTCCAGTATGTATAGAAGCAGGGGCTGTGGGTGTAACAATGGTATTGATGTCCTCATCACCTCCGCCACTCCTCCCCCTTCTCCCTCGCGGGCGCTCGCCTTTCCTCTCTCTCTCCAGTACGCTCCCACCGCCGCACGCCGTCGATCTCGCGGTCGCCGCCGTCCCCGAGCAGCACCACCATGCCTGTCGTCTTCGCCGCGCTCGATCACGCCGTCCGGTGTCTTCAGGCGGAGACGGGAAGCTTTGCGTCGTGCAAATCGGGCCGCCCCCTTTCCGCTATTGCCACCGGCGATTCCGGCGCCGCTCTGCGCTCCTAAGCCTCCGAAGAGCCTCCTTGAGCTCCCTCCGTGAGCGGCCGCCCGTCTCCTCTCCTTTTCCCTGTCGTTCGCGAGCTCCAGGGCGATGTTCCCGACGCGGCCGAACCCATCGCCGCCAAGCTCGTCGTTGGCCATGGTCCGGTGACCGCACGCCCACGTAGCGATGTCCGACGAGCTCGCCGTGTCGCGTAGGCCTCACCTAGCCCCTTCTTTTGCTCGCGCGCGCACCGCAGCAACGAAAACGAGCACCGCCCGAGAACCCCGCCTGCCGACGTCGTCGCCGACGACCTTTCCGACCGCCTCCGCCCCTGCCGTGGCTCCCATTCGATGCGCGGCAGAGTGCACGTTCGAAAGAACCTAACCCCGCGCGATTTGGATCACTGTGGTGCGATTCCGGCCAAGTCCGGCCAGCTCCGCCACTGTCACTAAGTTTCATTTGTTTCTAGCCGATCCACTAAATTAATTGGAGTAAAAGAATATTTGGCTTGTGCATCTCGTCGAACACTTGATATGCGCCTTCACGGTTTCTAATTTGGCTTGGCAGCGATTTCGGTGGTGCGGAAGTCGAGGCTGGCCTTGCGCACGCCTGCGGGGGCCGGGCCGCCGGAGAGGCTGCGGTCGAGGTAGTCGATGCCGTGGCTGGGCGCGGCCTGGAGGAACCACTCCGCCTCCACGAACTTGGGGTCGAGTACGAACTACAGCTGCTCCATGTCGCTTGGATACACTGCGGTGGCGCCCCGCCGTGGTAGGCTCGGCCAGCACCGCGGCTCGTCCGTCTGCGTGATGGCCGCCACGAGTGCGACGTCCTGCAGGACCGCGGCAAGCAGCTGCAGCAGGAAGGCGCCGTGCGCGCGAGCCATGGCCAGGGAGGAGTACAGCTCATGTTTTGGCTCTGCTCATGCTTGTCCGTGTATTTCTGCGAGAGCTCACGTTTTGGCTCTGCTCATGCTTGTCCGTGTATTTCTGCTGCGGGCTGGGATCTTGTGTAACACGGCGTCGTACCCGCTGCTCGTGCTAGTGCGCCGAGGGCTCAAGAATATGGGTGAGGTGCAGCTCGCCATGTGCTTCTGGTCGTCGGTGTCAGGTGTCGTACCCGCTGCTTGTGTTGCTGTGCCAGGGGCTCAAGAAGATGTGCGAGGTGTCGTTCAAGGCAAGGTCGCTGGCGAGGCCCGAGGTTGCCGTTGTCGACAAGGAAGCTTCACGTGAGTCGGCGAATCCTGAGTCAGTGACCAGTCACGCCCGCTCTGGACCGGACAGCATGAGTGCAGCGCGAAAAGCGGATGGACTTCTGAGTGGAAGATGTGGGGATGGATTTAGGTGGGGCCGTGTAGTCGGAGGCCTACATGGCATGAGTCCGGATGTCCACAAACCTTCCACTGGTTTGGTACCGGTCTGTGGGATTTCGGACGCCCGGACACGTCTGCGAACATTTGAGGCACGACGGTGTTGAATGGCAATTTATGTCCAGGGCGGTTCAGACGTTTAGTGAAGGGTTGAAGTACAACGTTGGAGTTGCCCTAATTACCTAAAGCTTCATGCAGTAAACTACCACCGCAAGAAAAAAATGTGCAGTAAACTACACAGTACAAGTTACAAATTTGGAGAATTATATCATGACCCAAACTCTATAAATATATTATGCAAAGAGAGCTTTGGCTCAGTGGTTGGACATGCGATTGTGTAGCCTAACGGCCCGAGTTTAATTCTTAGAATTGGCAGGTGATGCACAGGGTTTTTTCCTCATTTATTAAGGACCAAGCTTGGCGTGTGGTGAAACCACTCATCAAGAAATTTCTAGTTGGTGCAAAGGTCGGGAAGTGAAAATTTGTCCCATTTTTAGGGGAAAGGTGTTGGCTAAACACCAGGCCGCACCAGGCGGCCGCCACCCACCCTCGCCTCGACCCCTACGCATACCGCTCCCTCCGCCGCCGCCGGCAACGTCGCCGGGCGTCGGCCCTGTGGCGTGGTGGCGGCGGAACTTCTCTGGCGTCCGGGGATCTGAGCTGACGGCGGCGGCCAGATCTTCAACCCCCTTCGATGTGGATAGCGTGCAACGCCGGCCGGGACATGTCGACGGGCTCTGTTGTAGACGACGGGATTGGCAGGAGGCGGCGGCGTGGTACGCGGGCTCGATCTAGGGCTGCTGATGTTACCCCTCTTCTACTGCCTCTTGTCGGCCTCGGCGACGGCTCGTGGAGGCACTCCGGGTCTGCCACACATCACGAGGATTATGGCGGTGGTGGCCATCTCCTCCGTCAGAGGTGGTCGGCCTGAGGCTGGGTGGTCGGATCTCGAGATCCATCATCTAGTCCCGGTTGCAAGTCAGGGAGATATAGTTGCCGGTGAAAATCGAGCCGATGGCGGCGTCTGCGTCGTTACCTTGATGAAGGCATCGTCGTGTAACTACAATCGACCCATTCGTGATGCGGGGGTGGGAGGGTGGGGGGAACCCTAGGATCTGGTCTTCCAGATCGGACGATGGAGGTACTGCGATGTCCTTTCTCTCTTGGGATCATCGTTTATGGAGCAGCGCTGGAAGACAGAGGCAGGAGGTGGAGCGACTTCGGCTTGCACGGAGCTTCGATGGATATGTAAAGTCATGCTTGGCCGACAGGTGCTAAGCTATGTCATGCCTGGTTGGCAGGTGCTACGCACGACAGATCTTTCAGAGTCTTCGCGTCTGGATGGACGAGCACAAGATGGTGACGCCATTGGGTGCCGTGGTGGCGTCGACGGATGGCCGGACTGGCAAGGATGATGCGGATCTCTCACCTGAAGATGGGTCAGCGGTCCGATGATAATGGCGGCTTCTAAAACATGTGCATGTGGTGTACGCTTTAGGTCTGCTGCACCGGCTGTTGGTTCCGATAGATTATGTGGATGGATCGATGACGACACCAGTTTTTAAATATGGGGAGTGAGATCAGTCCGCATTATCGAGTTTTTAGGTCAGACCTTAGTTGAATAATTAATAAAGATAGCTGTGTATGTATCGATTAATGCAGAGGCAGATGGTTTTAATCTTCTTTTCTAAAAAAAACTATGTAATTAAAATCCTGCAACAAATTGTTGGTGCAGCTTCAACAACCAAGGCAAAGTTCTAATTGTTTGATGTTTGATTATAAATCCATAGAGCCGAGATAGACAGGCTCACTTCGTTTTAATCTGGGCATGAGAATGCAAAATCTGTTTACACTCTGTGTCCAATTGTTATGGAAGAAATTCCTCTAAAAAGTTTTTGTTATGGAAGAAATTCTTTTTGCTCCTACTTGTACATGAGTCCTCATGCTACAGTAGATTAATTTCATTCCTTTGCTAAACGTAGAGATGTTTCATGTGAACTAGTGGTTGGGGCACCACCCTGTGGCGCCGCTTGAAAAGAAATTGTGCGCACCTTTTCATTAAAAAAATGCATAGTCCTCGCCTCCGTCTAAAAGAACATCTCAGAAAAAAAACCTCATCTTCATCTAAAAAAAGTAAAAGAGAAAAGAAAAAAATTACCACCACAGCCTACCAGCGAGTGCCACTTTGCATAACCCTCCATTTAAAAAATACCAGAGGTCCTCACCTCCATCTAAAAAGAAAAAATACATTTAAAAAAATAATCCACACCTTCATCTAAATTTTGTTTTCAAAAGATTTCTCACCGTGGCCAACCAGCTTGCGCCACATGGCATAGCTGGTTGGCCGCCCTTCATGTGTATCTTAATGGGTTTAGTTAGTGGTGAAGAGGCAGGCCTCCTTATGATGGCACTGGCTATAGGATAGGCTTATGGCTTTATTATCCCTGGAAGGTGATGTAGGGTAGAACCCTAGATGCCCGATCTTTCACGAAATGGAGGGGATCCCACGAAGAACACGAGGGGAAACACGAGGGGAAACGAGAGGAACACTCAAGAACAAGTCCAATCACACATCCACTAGACAATCAAACACACAAGATCCACAAGGGTACATGAACAATAAAAGGAAAGATACAAGGTAAAGTTCATCCCAAATCCAAAGGAGATGGGGGCTTGATGATCTAGATAGATCCTTCCCCGAAGGGGTCTTGATATCCCTCGGGATCTTCTCCGAAGAGGCCTTGGCCTCCAATGGAGTAGTCTCTCTCTCTCTCTCAAGAGAAGGTAAGAGCAAAGCTCACATACAAATGAGCTATCACTTTGCTAACCCTAGAAAGGAGAAGGCGGAGGTATATTTATAGTCTAAGCCACGAAGGGGTAAGTGGGAGAGGGATACAAGGCCAAAGGCCCGACTGCGCACAGGCAGTGTCGGACGTCCGGTCGGCGTCGGACGTCCGGTCGCTCGCGGGGGTCCGGACGTCCAGAGGGCGTCGGACTTCCGATGATTCTTCCCTGGTCCGGTGGCACCGGTCGTTCGGTCGGCGTCGGTCGTCCGGTTACTGGTACTTGTCGGACGTCCGGTGGTCGTCGGTCGTCCGGCCGCTGTAGCTCTTGTCGGTTGTAGTTCTTCTGGCCGTCTGGTCTGCGGGTGGCCAGACGTCCGGTGGCTGTAGCTTTGCTGCAGCTCCGTCTTCTTCCGTCTTCTCTTCCATGCTTCCCTCGCGGATGGTGTAGTTGTTCCTTGGTGCTTGCACTCCTCCTCGTCATCCGTGAAGCTCTGGCAATACCCATGCATGCACACGAGAGGAATGTCAAGTAGTATACCATCCTCGAAGGGGTCAAGTGAGCATGTGTAAAGGAGATGATTCACCTTTTTATATGTGAAGTAGAGGTCGCACGTGTCACTTGCCAAACGGACTCTTGACATGGTGTTGTCCGTAGGATGCTCCGCATCATCCCCCCCCCTTGGGAAAGATCAGACCTCGGATCGAAAACCAAATCACCATGGGAAAGAGATGGCTTCGCCGTATAGAAGTGGACAATCGCCAAGTACTCGTCATCTTGAAGCTCGCAATGGGCACTCTCCAATGTCACACTGATGAGGACATCAATACCATTGTTACACCCACAGCCTCTGCTTCTATACATACTGGACCAATTACTAGAGCTCGCGCACGCCAATTAAATTATCAGGTACTTTCGTTTCTTGGTAATGATTCTAAAGTTCATGAGAATATGATGCTGCCTAAATTGGATACATTTGTTTTACTTACAAATGAAGGGCCTAGCTTGGACAAGAAAGAGGAACCTTGGAGCAAGTTCAAGCATGGAGATGATGGCATGCGCAAGGGGAACAAGAACGGAGTTACAAGTGATGATTTCAGGACTTTGAAGCCACCATAAGGAGTGCAGGAAGCCTTGGACGAAATATACAAGATGCCACTTCATAAATTTCGTCCAGAGGCTATTATAGGTGCTGCATCACCTTATTATTGGGCCAGGCCCATGTAATTTCGAAATACTTGAGTATAGGCTATTTTTAGAGTCCGTATGTGTGGGGAAACAAGAGATAGGGTTGGTTTCGGACCCCTCCTTCAAGGGCCACGAAATCCCCCCCTCTTCCTCCATATATACAGCCCTTAGGGCACCGTTTAGACTTTGGGTTTTGTTTAGATTAAAAGTTCGCCATAGCTGCAACTTCGCGTACTTCGTTTGTGTTCAACAACCAGACCAAGACGTCACAAAACCCCACCTCGATCAATAAAGCTTTCATCTTATATTCGCAATATCCAGATTGCAAATCTTAGTTTCTTGCTTGTTCTTCGTTTGCTTGCAGGAGATAGACCCTCGGGGTCAGGTTGATTGTGCTCCGGCGTGGTCAATAACCTCTCGGAGTTGGTTTAGCGATTGCTAAGGCGCGACGTCCTCGCACGTTCGTAGTCGGATCGTCAAAGTCTACTCCACCAAAAACGATAGATATCATCTCATCGAAAGATCGGGACACCCTCGCCTCTATCAGAAATTGTTGAGCAACCCCCTCTCCGACCGATTTGAGTTTAAAATCCACCGAGAGAGATACCCCTAGAGCCGAAGAATTAGATAGTGGTTCAGCATCACTAGAAACTAGGTCCAGTACGCTCCGCCTATTACTCTTGAGAGCTGCAAAATCTCTAGACGGTTAGGTGTCAATTTCTTCATAAACCAAGAGTGATTATGTTTCTCGAAGAAGAAGTCTGTAAAGGTTCGTAGATCGCCTTCAAGTATCTACCACGAGTGATCGACATTGGTTGACGAACCAATTGATGAGGACATCAATACCATTGTTACACCCACAACCCCTGCTTCTATACATACTGGACCAATTACTAGAGCTCGCGCACGCCAATTAAAATATCAGGTACTTTCGTTTCTTGGTAATGATTCTAAAGTTCATGAGAATATGATGCTGCCTAAATTGGATACATTTGTTTTGCTTACAAATGAAGGGCCTAGCTTGGACAAGAAAGAGGAACCTTGGAGCAAGTTCAAGCATGGAGATGATGGCATGCACAAGGGGAACAAGAACGGAGTTACAAGTGATGATTTCAGGACTTTGAAGCCACCATAATGAGTGCAGGAAGCCTTGGACGAAATATACAAGATGTCACTTCATAAATTTCGTCCAGAGGCTATTATAGGTGCTGCGTCACCTTATTATTGGGCCAGGCCCATGTAATTTCGAAATACTTGAGTATAGGCTGTTTTTAGAGTCCGTATGTGTGGGGAAACAAGAGATAGGGTTGGTTTCGGACCCCTCCTTCAAGGGCCCGAAATCCCCTCCTCTTCCTCCATATATACAGCCCTTAGGGCACCGTTTAGACTTTGGGGTTTTGTTTAGATTAAAAGTTCGCCATAGCTGCAACTTCGCGTACTTCGTTTGTGTTCAACGACCAGACCAAGACGTCACAGAACCACACCTTGATCAATAAAGCTTTCATCTTATATTCGCAATATCCAGATTGCAAATCTTAGTTTCTTGCTTGTTCTTCGTTTGCTTGCAGGAGATAGACCCTCGTGGTCAGGTTGATTGTGCTCCGGCGTGGTTGATGAGGACATCAATACCATTGTTACACCCACAGCCCCTGCTTCTATACATACTGGACCAATTACAAGAGCTCGCGCACGCCAATTAAATTATCAGGTACTTTCGTTTCTTGGTAATGATTCTAAAGTTCATGAGAATATGATGCTGCCTAAATTGGATACATTTGTTTTGCTTACAAATGAAGGGCCTAGCTTGGACAAGAAAGAGGAACCTTGGAGCAAGTTCAATCATGGAGATGATGGCATGCGCAAGGGGAACAAGAACGGAGTTACAAGTGATGATTTCAGGACTTTGAAGCCACCATAAGGAGTGCAGGAAGCCTTGGACGAAATATACAAGATGCCACTTCATAAATTTCGTCCAGAGGCTATTATAGGTGCTGCGTCACCTTATTATTGGGCCAGGCCCATGTAATTTCGAAATACTTGAGTATAGGCTATTTTTAGAGTCCGTATGTGTGGGGAAACAAGAGATAGGGTTGGTTTCGGACCCCTCCTTCAAGGGCCACGAAATCCCCCACTCTTCCTCCATATATACAGCCCTTAGGGCACCGTTTAGACTTTGGGTTTTGTTTAGATTAAAAGTTCGCCATAGCTGCAACTTCGCGTACTTCGTTTGTGTTCAACGACCAGACCAAGACGTCACAGAACCCCACCTTGATCAATAAAGCTTTCATCTTATATTCGCAATATCCAGATTGCAAATCTTAGTTTCTTGCTTGTTCTTCGTTTGCTTGCAGGAGATAGACCCTCGTGGTCAGGTTGATTGTGCTCCGGCGTGGTCAATAACCTCTCGGAGTTGGTTTAGCGATTGCTAAGGCGCGACGTCCTCGCACGTTCGTAGTCGGATCGTCAAAGTCTACTCCACCAAAAACGATAGCTATCATCTCATCGAAAGATCGGGACACCCTCGCCTCTATCACGTTTGTTTGGTAACCTTGGGAAGTGCACCTTTTGCACCGACCGAGTATCTTTTCTTGGCTATGTTGTTACTCCACAGGGAATTGATGTTGATAAAGCCAAGATTGAAGCTATTGAGAGTTGGCCGCAGCCCAAAACGGTCACACAAGTGAGGAGTTTCCTTGGCCTCGCTGGTTTCTATAGGCGTTTTGTGAGAGATTTCAGCACCATTGCTGCACCTCTCAATGAGCTTACAAAGAAGGATGTGCCTTTTGTTTGGGGTACCTCACAGGAAGAAGCCTTCACGGTATTGAAAGATAAGTTGACACATGCTCCTTTACTCCAACTTCCTGATTTTAATAAGACTTTTGAGCTTGAATGTGATGCTAGTGGAATTGGATTAGGAGGTGTTTTATTACAAGATGGCAAACCTGTTGCATACTTTTCTGAAAAATTGAGTGGGCCTAGTCTGAACTATTCTACTTATGATAAAGAATTATATGCTCTTGTTCGGACCTTAGAAACATGGCAACATTATTTATGGCCCAAAGAATTTGTTATACATTCTGATCATGAATCTTTGAAACACATTAAAAGTCACGCAAAACTGAACCGTAGACATGCTAAATGGGTTGAATTTATTGAGACTTTCCCTTATGTCATTAAACACAAGAAGGGTAAAGAAAATGTTATTGCTGATGCATTGTCTCGTCGTTATACTATGCTTTCACAACTTGACTTTAAAATATTTGGTTTGGAGACCATCAAAGATCAATATGTGCATGATGCTGAATTTAAAGATGTATTGCAGAATTGTAAGGAAGGGAGAACATGGAACAAGTTCGTCGTTAACGATGGATTTGTGTTTCGTGCTAACAAGCTATGCATTCCAGCTAGCTCCGTTCGTCTTTTGTTGTTGCAGGAGGCGCATGGAGGAGGATTAATGGGACACTTTGGCGTGAAGAAGACGGAGGATATACTTGCTACACATTTCTTTTGGCCAAAGATGAGACGGGATGTTGAGCGTTTTGTTGCTCGCTGCACTACATGTCAAAAAGCTAAGTCACGACTCAATCCTCATGGTTTATATATGCCTTTGCCTGTACCTAGTGTTCATTGGGAGGATATATCTATGGACTTTGTTTTAGGTTTACCTCGAACAAAGAAGGGGAGGGATAGCATATTTGTTGTCGTGGATAGGTTCTCGAAAATGGCACACTTTATACCATGTCATAAAAGCGATGATGCTGTTAATGTTGCTGATTTGTTCTTTCGTGAAATTATACGCTTGCATGGTGTGCCAAATACTATTGTTTCAGATCGTGATACTAAATTTCTTAGCCACTTTTGGAGATGTTTATGGGCTAAGTTGGGGACTAAACTGCTTTTTAGTACTACATGTCACCCCCAAACTGATGGACAAACTGAAGTAGTCAATAGAACATTGTCTACTATGCTTAGGGCTGTTTTGAAGAATAACAAGAAAATGTGGGAAGAATGCTTGCCTCATATTGAATTTGCTTATAATCGTTCATTGCATTCTACTACTAAGATGTGTCCTTTTGAAATTGTGTATGGTTTCCTTCCTCGTGCACCAATTGATTTGTTGCCTCTTCCATCTTCGGAGAAGGTTAACTTTGATGCTAAACAACGAGCTGAATTGATCTTAAAAATGCATGAGTTAACTAAGGAGAACATTGAGCGTATGAATGCTAAATATAAACTTGCTGGAGATAAGGGTAGAACATGTTGTGTTTGCACCTGGAGATCTTGTTTGGTTACATTTGCGTAAGGATAGATTTCCTGATTTGCGCAAATCAAAGCTAATGCCACGTGCTGATGGTCCTTTTAAGGTGTTAGAGAAAATAAATGATAATGCATATAAACTTGAGCTGCCTGCAGATTTTGGGGTTAGTCCCACTTTTAACATTGCAGATCTGAAGCCTTATTTTGGTGAGGAAGATGAGCTTCCGTCGAGGACGACTTCATTTCAAGAAGGGGAGGATGATGAGGACATCAATACCATTGTTACACCCACAGCCCCTGCTTCTATACATACTGGACCAATTACTAGAGCTCGCGCACGCCAATTAAATTATCAGGTACTTTCGTTTCTTGGTAATGATTCTAAAGTTCATGAGAATATGATGCTGCCTAAATTGGATACATTTGTTTTGCTTACAAATGGAGGCCCTAGCTTGGACAAGAAAGAGGAACCTTGGAGCAAGTTCAAGCATGGAGATGATGGCATGCACAAGGGGAACAAGAACGGAGTTACAAGTGATGATTTCAGGACTTTGAAGCCACCATAATGAGTGCAGGAAGCCTTGGACGAAATATACAAGATGTCACTTCATAAATTTCGTACAGAGGCTATTATAGGTGCTGCGTCACCTTATTATTGGGCCAGGCCCATGTAATTTCGAAATACTTGAGTATAGGCTGTTTTTAGAGTCCGTATGTGTGGGGAAACAAGAGATAGGGTTGGTTTCGGACCCCTCCTTCAAGGGCCACGAAATCCCCTCCTCTTCCTCCATATATACAGCCCTTAGGGCACCGTTTAGACTTTGGGTTTTGTTTAGATTAAAAGTTCGCCATAGCTGCAACTTCGCGTACTTCGTTTGTGTTCAACGACCAGACCAAGACGTCACAGAACCCCACCTTTATCAATAAAGCTTTCATCTTATATTCGCAATATCCAGATTGCAAATCTTAGTTTCTTGCTTGTTCTTCGTTTGCTTGCAGGAGATAGACCCTCGTGGTCAGGTTGATTGTGCTCCGGCGTGGTCAATAACCTCTCGGAGTTGGTTTAGCGATTGCTAAGGCGCGACGTCCTCGCACGTTCGTAGTCGGATCGTCAAAGTCTACTCCACCAAAAACGATAGCTATCATCTCATCGAAAGATCGGGACACCCTCGCCTCTATCACTATCCCTCCCCTTCTTTGTTCGAGGTAAACCTAAAACAAAGTCCATAGATATATCCTCCCAAGGAACACTAGGTACAGGCAAAGGCATATATAAACCATGAGGATTGAGTCGTGACTTAGCTTTTTGACATGTAGTGCAGCGAGCAACAAAACGCTCAACATCCCGTCTCATCTTTGGCCAAAAGAAATGTGTAGCAAGTATATCCTCCGTCTTCTTCACGCCAAAGTGTCCCATTAATCCTTCTCCATGCGCCTCCTGCAACAACAAAAGACGAACGGAGCTAGCTGGAATGCATAGCTTGTTAGCACGAAACACAAATCCATCGTTAACGACGAACTTGTTCCATGTTCTCCCTTCCTTACAATTCTGCAATACATCTTTAAATTCAGCATCATGCACATATTGATCTTTGATGGTCTCCAAACCAAATATTTTAAAGTCAAGTTGTGAAAGCATAGTATAACGACGAGACAATGCATCAGCAATAACATTTTCTTTACCCTTCTTGTGTTTAATGACATAAGGGAAAGTCTCAATAAATTCAACCAATTTAGCATGTCTACGGTTCAGTTTTGCTTGACTTTTAATGTGTTTCAAAGATTCATGATCAGAATGTATAACAAATTCTTTGGGCCATAAATAATGTTGCCATGTTTCTAAGGTCCGAACAAGAGCATATAATTCTTTATCATAAGTAGAATAGTTCAGACTAGGCCCACTCAATTTTTCAGAAAAGTATGCAACAGGTTTGCCATCTTGTAATAAAACACCTCCTAATCCAATTCCACTAGCATCACATTCAAGCTCAAAAGTCTTATTAAAATCAGGAAGTTGGAGTAAAGGAGCATGTGTCAACTTATCTTTCAATACCGTGAAGGCTTCTTCCTGTGAGGTACCCCAAACAAAAGGCACATCCTTCTTTGTAAGCACATTGAGAGGTGATGAGGACATCAATACCATTGTTACACCCAAAGCCCCTGCTGCTATACATACTGGACCAATTACTAGAGCTCGCGCACGCCAATTAAATTATCAGGTACTTTCGTTTCTTGGTAATGATTCTAATGTTCATGAGAATATGATGCTGCCTAAATTGGATACATTTGTTTTGCTTACAAATGAAGGGCCTAGCTTGGACAAGAAAGAGGAACTTTGGAGCAAGTTCAAGCATGGAGATGATGGCATGCACAAGGGGAACAAGAACGGAGTTACAAGTGATGATTTCAGGACTTTGAAGCCACCATAAGGAGTGCAGGAAGCCTTGGACGAAATATACAAGATGCCACTTCATAAATTTCGTCCAGAGGCTATTATAGGTGCTGCGTCACCTTATTATTGGGCCAGGCCCATGTAATTTCGAAATACTTGAGTATAGGCTATTTTTAGAGTCCGTATGTGTGGGGAAACAAGAGATAGGGTTGGTTTCGGACCCCTCCTTCAAGGGCCACGAAATCCCCCCCTCTTCCTCCATATATACAGCCCTTAGGGCACCGTTTATACTTTGGGTTTTGTTTAGATTAAAAGTTCGCCATAGCTGCAACTTCGCGTACTTCGTTTGTGTTCAACAACCAGACCAAGACGTCACAGAACCCCACCTCGATCAATAAAGCTTTCATCTTATATTCGCAATATCCAGATTGCAAATCTTAGTTTCTTGCTTGTTCTTCGTTTGCTTGCAGGAGATAGACCCTCGGGGTCAGGTTGATTGTGCTCCGGCGTGGTCAATAACCTCTCGGAGTTGGTTTAGCGATTGCTAAGGCGCGACGTCCTCGCACGTTCGTAGTCGGATCGTCAAAGTCTACTCCACCAAAAACGATAGATATCATCTCATCGAAAGATCGGGACACCCTCGCCTCTATCAAGTGGTATCAGATTCCCAGGTTGCTCGGTGAGATTTACAGTTTTTCGTAGTTTAGATCGAGTCTGTTCTTCATACCTACAGTCCAGGAAAAAGCCAAAAAAAAAAATTTAGGGTTAGTTCATCATATCCGAACCAATCTGAGCCTTTGCATAATCTTTTTAGGGGTTTTGCTTTGTTGAATTTGCGGTTGCATCGTCGTGTCAAGTTGCTGGTCTTAGCGTCTAGTTCTTTAGAGTTTCGAGTTCTGTTCACAAGTTGTCACGCCGCCGCCGCACCATCATCATCGCCCCTACCATATACCACCACAGCTTATCTGCTATTTCACTGAGTCCATATACCACCACCGATCCGAGTCCATATACCACCACCGATCCGAGTCCATATACCACCACCAATCCGAGCCCACATATACTACCGTCATATACCATCACCAGTCCGAGTTCCACCAGATTCATCTCTGCCACCAGTCCTAGTCCGAGTCCAGTATTTATTCCTTTATTTTAGAGTTCCAGATCACGCGATACTACGAGTCGTGAACAAGTCGGATTCGCCAATTTTCTTGCTACCCGCAGAAGAAAAATAGTTCCAGTTTCAAAAAAAAAACTAAGTCTGGAAAATTCTGGCTAGGCAGTTTTTAGACCATTTGTAGACTTTTTCAAAAAAAAATTGTTGCGGAGCAAAAAAGAAAAAAGTGCAAAAAAAAAAAAATTCAGAGTGTGCTCCTCCCTTGTTTACGTGCAGCGCCGTGATTTTTGTTAGTGTTCTAGGCTCGCGTCTCTAGCACGGTCTAGCCTAGGACCAGCACAGTACCGTCGTTGAGAGTTTATTCAACATTGCATCTCTGAATTGATTATTGCTGACCCTTTTTGCTACCATATCATAAGCCTTCCCAGCTCCACATACATCTACATCGTGCGTTTGACACCACCTGGCAATCGCTCTGTCCAAGCTCTGAGAGTTTTGACTACAAAGGTTGCCGATCACCACCTGCTGCTGGGTAAGAACTGGTAAGAATTTGAGATTTGCTTGACGGATTTGTGACACCACACCACACCACACCACCACCACTTTCTAGTAGTCTGTAGGATCATATTCTTGTGTGTTTCTATTGCTGCTAACCATGGCAGGATCACAAGCCGACGAGATTGACTGGGAGAACATGACGAACAAGGAGTTGCATGATAAATTTCAGCAAATGATGAGTGGCCAGGTGGGAGATGTGCTAAACAGATTTGAAGAGGCCATGGAGAAGATAGATGGCATGGAGAAGTCATTCGAGACAAAGCTGGATAACAAGTTTAATGAATTGCTCACGCGTCTTCCCCAACCACCACCGGCTGCACCTGTCGCACCTCTGCAACGACAACAACAACGCCCCCTTCCAAATCAGTTCGGACGAGCGAAGCGTGTTCCTCTTAAGGATGGCCAAACTTCTGGTGCTGCTGTACCTACTGTTGATGCTTCTTTGGCTCCTGCTCCTGCTGCTGCTGGTGCCGAGGAGGAGGATGATTACGCGGGCGATTATGAGGATGAGGTTGATCAAAATCATAACTACGTGCAACCACCAGCACCAGGTCGTCCACATGCAAATAATCGCAATGGTAGGCCTGCACCACCACTTCAGGTACGAGATCATGACCATCTTCCTAAATTAAAATTGAATATTCCACCATTCGAGGGTAGATATGTTCCTGATATATATCTTACTTGGGAGTTAGAAACTGAACAACGTTTTACATGTTTACAATATCCCGAGGAACGACGTGTTGCTGCTGCTGTTTGTGCTTTCACTAGTTTTGCATGTGTATGGTGGTCTGAACATTGTAGATTATATCCTATTCCAGCTACGTGGGCTGCTTTGAAAACTGCTATGCGTACTCGTTGGGTTCCACCATATTATCAACGTGAATTACTTCAAAAATTACAGCGCTTAAGACAAGGAAAAAATTCAGTAGAAGAATATTATCAGGAATTACAAACTGGCATGATTAGATGTGGTATTGTTGAGGAGAATGAAGCTATGCTTGCACGTTTCATGGGTGGATTAAATAGAGAGATTCAGACCATTCTAGAGTATAAGGAGTATAATAATATCACTCGTTTATTCCATCTTGCTTGTAAAGCTGAACGTGAAGTGCAGGATCGACAGGCATTGGCGCGAACTAATTTTTCTGCAGGTCGATCTTCATCATGGACACCGCGTGCCTCCTCTACTCCCAAACGTCCTATTGCGGCACCACTGACTTCAGCCGCCAATTCCAACCAAGATACAAGAAAACAGGCACCACCACCACCATCTGCCAAGAGTACACCTTCTGGGCCTGCCCAGAGCTCTTCTTCATCTATGGCATCAACAGGGCACACACATGATATTATTTGTCGTCGTTGTAAGGGAAGAGGTCATTATGCGAGAGAATGCCAATCCCCGCGTGTTATGATTGCTACTGAGGATGGTGGGTATGAGTCCGCTAGTGACTATGATGAGGAGACTTTGGCTCTTATTACAAGTGAAGAACACGGTGGAGATGATTCTGATCATGAGACGCAATACATGGCTCCTGAAGACGCTGACAGGTATGAATGTTTAGTTGCTCAACGTGTTTTGAGTGTGCAGGTCACACAAGCTGAGCAAAATCAGAGGCATAATTTGTTCCATACAAAGGGAGTTGTGAAGGAACGTTCTGTTCGCGTCATCATAGATGGAGGGAGCTGCAACAACTTGGCTAGCATGGAGATGGTGGAGAAGCTATCTCTCACCACAAGACCACATCCACATCCTTACTATATCCAATGGTTCAACAACAGCGGCAAGGTTAAGGTAACACGTACTGTTCGTGTGCATTTTAGTAGCTCTACATATGCTGATTATGTTGATTGTGATGTGGTACCCATGCAAGCATGTTCATTATTACTTGGTAGACCATGGCAATTTGATAAAAATTCTGTACACCATGGTAG
Organism: Thinopyrum elongatum; assembly: GCA_011799875.1. NCBI lineage: Eukaryota > Viridiplantae > Streptophyta > Magnoliopsida > Poales > Poaceae > Thinopyrum > Thinopyrum elongatum. The sequence continues at coordinate 239,321 of JAAAXO010000623.1, read as the reverse complement.
AAACAATCAGTATACTCTTGTTCATAAGGATAAACATATTACTTTGCTTCCTATGACTCCTGATTCTATTTTGAAAGATGATATTAATAGAGCTAGTAAAGCAAAACAGGAGAAAAATAAGAGTGAAAATCAGATTGTGGCAAAAGAATTTGAGCAACAAATGAAGCCTAATAATAAACCATCTAGTGTTGCTTCTGAAATTAAATTGAAAAGTGCATGCTTACTTGCCACCAAATCTGATATTGATGATCTAGATTTCAGCAATTCTGTTTGCTATGCTTTTGTGTGCAAAGAGGCGTTATTTTCATTCGAGGACGTGCCTTCCTCTTTGCCTCCTGCGGTCACTCACATTTTGCAGGAGTTCGCTGACGTCTTTCCACAAGACGTGCCACCAGGATTACCACCTATTCGCGGGATTGAGCATCAGATTGACTTAATTCCCGGTGCTTCGTTGCCAAACCGTGCGCCATACCATACCAATCCAGAGGAGACGAAGGAGATTATGCGTCAAGTACAGGAGTTGCTCGACAAAGGTTATATACGCGAATCCCTTAGTCCTTGTGCTGTTCCTATTATTCTAGTGCCGAAAAAGGATGGTACATCGCGTATGTGTGTTGATTGTAGAGGCATTAATAATATTACTATTCGTTATCGTCATCCTATTCCTAGACTAGATGATATGCTTGATGAATTGAGTGGCTCTACAATATTCTCCAAAGTTGATTTGCGTAGTGGATACCATCAAATTCGTATGAAATTGGGGGATGAATGGAAAACAGCATTTAAAACAAAGTTTGGATTATATGAGTGGTTAGTCATGCCTTTTGGGTTAACTAATGCACCTAGTACTTTCATGAGATTAATGAACGAAGTTTTACGTGCTTTCATTGGACGATTTGTGGTAGTCTATTTTGATGATATACTGATTTATAGCAGATCTTTGGAGGAACATTTGGAACATTTACGTGCTGTTTTTATTGCTTTACGTGATGCACGTTTGTTTGGTAACCTTGGGAAGTGCCATGTCATAAAAGCGATGATGCTGTTAATGTTGCTGATTTGTTCTTTCGTGAAATTATACGCTTGCATGGTGTGCCAAATACTATTGTTTCAGATCGTGATACTAAATTTCTTAGCCACTTTTGGAGATGTTTATGGGCTAAGTTGGGGACTAAACTGCTTTTTAGTACTACATGTCACCCCCAAACTGATGGACAAACTGAAGTAGTCAATAGAACATTGTCTACTATGCTTAGGGCTGTTTTGAAGAATAACAAGAAAATGTGGGAAGAATGCTTGCCTCATATTGAATTTGCTTATAATCGTTCATTGCATTCTACTACTAAGATGTGTCCTTTTGAAATTGTGTATGGTTTCCTTCCTCGTGCACCAATTGATTTGTTGCCTCTTCCATCTTCGGAGAAGGTTAATTTTGATGCTAAACAACGTGCTGAATTGATCTTAAAAATGCATGAGTTAACTAAGGAGAACATTGAGCGTATGAATGCTAAATATAAACTTGCTGGAGATAAGGGTACAAAACATGTTGTGTTTGCACCTGGAGATCTTGTTTGGTTACATTTGCGTAAGGATAGATTTCCTGATTTGCGCAAATCAAAGCTAATGCCACGTGCTGATGGTCCTTTTAAGGTGTTAGAGAAAATAAATGATAACGCATATAAACTTGAGCTGCCTGCAGATTTTGGGGTTAGTCCCACTTTTAACATTGCAGATCTGCCTTATTTGGGTGAGGAAGATGAGCTTCCGTCGAGGACGACTTCATTTCAAGAAGGGGAGGATGATGAGGACATCAATACCATTGTTACACCCACAGCCTCTGCTTCTATACATACTGGACCAATTACTAGAGCTCGCGCACGCCAATTAAATTATCAGGTACTTTCGTTTCTTGGTAATGATTCTAAAGTTCATGAGAATATGATGCTGCCTAAAGTGGATACATTTGTTTTGCTTACAAATGAAGGGCCTAGCTTGGACAAGAAAGAGGAACCTTGGAGCAAGTTCAAGCATGGAGATGATGGCATGCGCAAGGGGAACAAGAACGGAGTTACAAGTGATGATTTCAGGACTTTGAAGCCACCATAAGGAGTGCAGGAAGCCTTGGACGAAATATAAAAGATGCCACTTCATAAATTTCGTCCAGAGGCTATTATAGGTGCTGCGTCACCTTATTATTGGGCCAGGCCCATGTAATTTCGAAATACTTGAGTATAGGCTATTTTTAGAGTCCGTATGTGTGGGGAAACAAGAGATAGGGTTGGTTTCGGACCCCTCCTTCAAGGGCCACGAAATCCCCCCCTCTTCCTCCATATATACAGCCCTTAGGGCACCGTTTAGACTTTGGGTTTTGTTTAGATTAAAAGTTCGCCATAGCTGCAACTTCGCGTACTTCGTTTGTGTTCAACAACCAGACCAAGACGTCACAAAACCCCACCTCGATCAATAAAGCTTTCATCTTATATTCGCAATATCCAGATTGCAAATCTTAGTTTCTTGCTTGTTCTTCGTTTGCTTGCAGGAGATAGACCCTCGGGGTCAGGTTGATTGTGCTCCGGCGTGGTCAATAACCTCTCGGAGTTGGTTTAGCGATTGCTAAGGCGCGACGTCCTCGCACGTTCGTAGTCGGATCGTCAAAGTCTACTCCACCAAAAACGATAGATATCATCTCATCGAAAGATCGGGACACCCTCGCCTCTATCAGAAATTGTTGAGCAACCCCCTCTCCGACCGATTTGAGTTTAAAATCCACCGAGAGAGATACCCCTAGAGCCGAAGAATTAGATAGTGGTTCAGCATCACTAGAAACTAGGTCCAGTACGCTCCGCCTATTACTCTTGAGAGCTGCAAAATCTCTAGACGGTTAGGTGTCAATTTCTTCATAAACCAAGAGTGATTATGTTTCTCGAAGAAGAAGTCTGTAAAGGTTCGTAGATCGCCTTCAAGTATCTACCACGAGTGATCGACATTGGTTGACGAACCAATTGATGAGGACATCAATACCATTGTTACACCCACAACCCCTGCTTCTATACATACTGGACCAATTACTAGAGCTCGCGCACGCCAATTAAAATATCAGGTACTTTCGTTTCTTGGTAATGATTCTAAAGTTCATGAGAATATGATGCTGCCTAAATTGGATACATTTGTTTTGCTTACAAATGAAGGGCCTAGCTTGGACAAGAAAGAGGAACCTTGGAGCAAGTTCAAGCATGGAGATGATGGCATGCACAAGGGGAACAAGAACGGAGTTACAAGTGATGATTTCAGGACTTTGAAGCCACCATAATGAGTGCAGGAAGCCTTGGACGAAATATACAAGATGTCACTTCATAAATTTCGTCCAGAGGCTATTATAGGTGCTGCGTCACCTTATTATTGGGCCAGGCCCATGTAATTTCGAAATACTTGAGTATAGGCTGTTTTTAGAGTCCGTATGTGTGGGGAAACAAGAGATACGGTTGGTTTCGGACCCCTCCTTCAAGGGCCACGAAATCCCCTCCTCTTCCTCCATATATACAGCCCTTAGGGCACCGTTTAGACTTTGGGTTTTGTTTAGATTAAAAGTTCGCCATAGCTGCAACTTCGCGTACTTCGTTTGTGTTCAACGACCAGACCAAGACGTCACAGAACCCCACCTTGATCAATAAAGCTTTCATCTTATATTCGCAATATCCAGATTGCAAATCTTAGTTTCTTGCTTGTTCTTCATTTGCTTGCAGGAGATAGACCCTCGTGGTCAGGTTGATTGTGCTCCGGTGTGGTCAATAACCTCTCGGAGTTGGTTTAGCGATTGCTAAGGCGCGACGTCCTCGCACGTTCGTAGTCGGATCGTCAAAGTCTACTCCACCAAAAACGATAGCTATCATCTCATCGAAAGATCGGGACACCCTCGCCTCTATCAAGAATGGTCTGAATCTCTCTATTTAATCCACCCATGAAACGTGCAAGCATAGCTTCATTCTCCTCAACAATACCACATCTAATCATGCCAGTTTGTAATTCCTGATAATATTCTTCTACAGAATTTTTTCCTTGTCTTAAGCGCTGCAATTTTTGAAGTAATTCACGTTGATAATATGGTGGAACCCAACGAGTACGCATAGCAGTTTTCAAAGCAGCCCACGTAGCTGGAATAGGATATAATCTACAATGTTCAGACCACCATACACATGCAAAACTAGTGAAAGCACAAACAGCAGCAGCAACACGTCGTTCCTCGGGATATTGTAAACATGTAAAACGTTGTTCAGTTTCTAACTCCCAAGTAAGATATATATCAGGAACATATCTACCCTCGAATGGTGCAATATTCAATTTTAATTTAGGAAGATGGTCATGATCTCGTACCTGAAGTGGTGGCGCAGGCCTACCATTGCGATTATTTGCATGTGGACGACCTGGTGCCGGTGGTTGCACGTAGTTATGATTTTGATCAAACTCATCCTCATAATCACCCGCGTAATCATCCTCCTCCTTGGCACCAGCAGCAGCAGGAGCAGGAGCCAAAGAAGCATCAACAGTAGGTACAGCAGCACCAGAAGTTTGGCCATCCTCAAGAGGAACACGCTTCGCTCGTCCGAACTGATTTGGAAGGGGGCGTTGTTGTTGTCGTTGCAGAGGTGCGACAGGTGCAGCCGGTGGTGGTTGGGGAAGACGCGTGAGCAATTCATTAAACTTGTTATCCAGCTTTGTCTCGAACGACTTCTCCATGCCATCTATCTTCTCCATGGCCTCTTCAAATCTGTTTAGCACATCTCCCACCTGGCCACTCATCATTTGCTGAAATTTATCATGCAACTCCTTGTTCGTCATGTTCTCCCAGTCAATCTCGTCGGCTTGTGATCCTGCCATGGTTAGCAGCAATAGAAACACACAAGAATATGATCCTACAGACTACTAGAAAGTGGTGGTGGTGTGGTGTGGTGTCACAAATCCGTCGAGCAAATCTCAAATTCTTACCAGTTCTTACCCAGCAGCAGGTGGTGATCGGCAACCTTTGTAGTCAAAACTCTCAGAGCTTGGACAGAGCGATTGCCAGGTGGTGTCAAACGCACGATGTAGATGTATGTGGAGCTGGGAAGGCTTATGATATGGTAGCAAAAAGGGTCAGCAATAATCAATTCAGAGATGCAATGTTGAATAAACTCTCAACGACGGTACTGTGCTGGTCCTAGGCTAGACCGTGCTAGAGACGCGAGCCTAGAACACTAACAAAAATCACGGCGCTGCACGTAAACAAGGGAGGAGCACACTCTGAATTTTTTTCTTTTTTTTTTTGCTCCGCAACAATTTTTTTTCGAAAAAGTCTACAAATGGTCTAAAAACTGCCTAGCCAGAATTTTCCAGACTTAGTTTTTTTTTTTGAAACTGGAACTATTTTTCTTCTGCGGGTAGCACGAAAATTGGGGAATCCGACTTGTTCACGACTCATAGTATCGCGTGATCTGGAACTCTAAAATAAAGGAATAAATACTGGACTCGGACTAGGACTGGTGGCAGAGATGAATCTGGTGGAACTCGGACTGGTGATGGTATATGACGGTAGTATATGTGGGCTCGGATTGGTGGTGGTATATGGACTCGGATCGGTGGTGGTATATGGACTCAGAGAAATAGCAGATAAGCTGTGGTGGAATATGGTAGGGGCGATGATGATGGTGCGGCGGCGGCGTGACAACTTGTGAACAGAACTCGAAACTCTAAAGAACTAGACGCTAAGACCAGCAACTTGACACGACGATGCAACCGCAAATTCAACAAAGCAAAAACCCTAAAAAGATTATGCAAAGGCTCAGATTGGTTCGGATATGATGAACTAACCCTAAATTTTTTTTTTGGCTTTTTCCTGGACTGTAGGTATGAAGAACAGACTCGATCTAAACTACGAAAAACTGTAAATCTCACCGAGCAACCTGGGAATCTGATACCACTTAATAGAGGCGAGGGTGTCCCGATCTTTCGATGAGATGATAGCTATCGTTTTTGGTTGAGTAGACTTTGACGATCCGACTACGAACGTGCGAGGACGTCGCGCCTTAGCAATCGCTAAACCAACTCCGAGAGGTTATTGACCACGCCGGAGCACAATCAACCTGACCACGAGGGTCTATCTCCTGCAAGCAAACGAAGAACAAGCAAGAAACTAAGATTTGCAATATGGATATTGGGAATATAAGATGAAAGCTTTATTGATCAAGGTGGGGTTCTGTGACGTCTTGGTCTGGTCGTTGAACACAAACGAAGTACGCGAAGTTGCAGCTATGGCGAACTTTTAATCTAAACAAAACCCAAAGTCTAAACGGTGCCCTAAGGGCTGTATATATGGAGGAAGAGGAGGGGATTTCGTGGCCCTTGAAGGAGGGGTCCGAAACCAACCCTATCTCTTGTTTCCCCACACATACGGACTCTAAAAACAGCCTATACTCAAGTATTTCGAAATTACATGGGCCTGGCCCAATAATAAGGTGACGCAGCACCTATAATAGCCTCTGGACGAAATTTATGAAGTGACATCTTGTATATTTCGTCCAAGGCTTCCTGCACTCATTATGGTGGCTTCAAAGTCTTGAAATCATCACTTGTAACTCCGTTCTTGTTCCCCTTGTGCATGCCATCATCTCCATGCTTGAACTTGCTCCAAGGTTCCTCTTTCTTGTCCAAGCTAGGCCCTTCATTTGTAAGCAAAACAAATGTATCCAATTTAGTGATGAGGACATCAATACCATTGTTACACCCACAGCCCCTGCTGCTATACATACTGGACCAATTACTAGAGCTCGCGCACGCCAATTAAATTATCAGGTACTTTCGTTTCTTGGTAATGATTCTAATGTTCATGAGAATATGATGCTGCCTAAATTGGATACATTTGTTTTGCTTACAAATGAAGGGCCTAGCTTGGACAAGAAAGAGGAACCTTGGAGCAAGTTCAAGCATGGAGATGATGGCATGCGCAAGGGGAACAAGAACGGAGTTACAAGTGATGATTTCAGGACTTTGAAGCCACCATAAGGAGTGCAGGAAGCCTTGGACGAAATATACAAGATGCCACTTCATAAATTTCGTCCAGAGGCTATTATAGGTGCTGCGTCACCTTATTATTGGGCCAGGCCCATGTAATTTCGAAATACTTGGGTATAGGCTATTTTTAGAGTCCGTATGTGTGGGGAAACAAGAGATAGGGTTGGTTTCGGACCCCTCCTTCAAGGGCCACGAAATCCCCCCCTCTTCCTCCATATATACAGCCCTTAGGGCACCGTTTAGACTTTGGGTTTTGTTTAGATTAAAAGTTCGCCATAGCTGCAACTTCGCGTACTTCGTTTGTGTTCAACGACCAGACCAAGACGTCACAGAACCCCACCTTGATCAATAAAGCTTTCATCTTATATTCGCAATATCCAGATTGCAAATCTTAGTTTCTTGCTTGTTCTTCGTTTGCTTGCAGGAGATAGACCCTCGTGGTCAGGTTGATTGTGCTCCGGCGTGGTCAATAACCTCTCGGAGTTGGTTTAGCGATTGCTAAGGCGCGACGTCCTCGCACGTTCGTAGTCGGATCGTCAAAGTCTACTCCACCAAAAACGATAACTACCATCTCATCGAAAGATCGGGACACCCTCGCCTCTATCACACACCGTCTAGTGATTCCTTCAAAAGGAGCAAGGACAATAAACACTTGGAAAAACAAATGTGGTTAGCGTTAGTGCAAAACCAAGCATTCAAGAGGTGATTCACCCAACAAGTGTTGTTATCAAGCATAACATAAGGTGCGACAAAGGATTGTGAAATGGCATGTAAGCACATCAATCGAGCACAAGCAAAGATATCATGGGGACAAGTATGCAATTGTGAGGTAGAGATGCAAATATGTTTGACAAGAGAAAAAGCATCTACCTCAAGTTCATAGAACGCATTCAAAAATTGCTCAATGAAAGGTGTATGGTAGGCATAAGAATCATTCACAACACCAAAGAAGATGAGATGTCTAAACACATGGGTCAAGTGCAAGACAATCCAAGCATAATGTGCATAGGGTGTAGTGAAGATAGTGTGGCACTCAACACAATGGAAAGAGCAATTGTTCAACATGTGTGAGGCAATCAAGTCAATCATGTAGCAATCAATGGGACATGGCATATGTGAAGATATGACATTGTTGCAACCAATCATATGATAGGAGCAAGTAATCCACAAGTCAGATGCAACACACAAGGCATATATATCATGATGCATGGAACGGGGAAAATGACAGGTCGAAGCAATATCTCTAACATGTGTGCAATCAAATGGTCCGAGATGATCAATAAGTCTCAAGGTGCAAGCAACACAAGTAGTATGATCCTCAATATCCATGCTCAAGAAAGATGTCACCTTGAAGGCGTGTCCTTGTGCATTCTTCACAATGCCGAAACACAAGCAAGTGCGATGTAGAATCATCGTGGGAGAAGGTGGTTCGCTCTCAAGAGCTCGGATTGTCAACTCAAGTGACGTGGAAGTTGACACGAAGTCCAAGTTTCCTACACATGCACACAACAAAACAAAGAACGTATGTGCATGGTAGATAAACACATCATCCATCATGATGGTTCTCTTCTCTTGCACATAATCATTAGTAGCAAAAGTGCATGAAGAATATGATGCAACAATCTTTATGTTCATGGCACGATGCATATGGTGCAAAGAAGGAAGACAAGCATGCTTCACAAGAAATATGTCAAAATCTCCAATCATATGTGAGAATGCTATGGGGGCAATCTCATTAGCAAGGCTAAATTCATCGTTGCACTCAATACATGGCAAATCATCTAGCATGAGAGAGGTAACATATGGAGATATATGAGAAGAAGCAATATGAATCATGTGCAAAGTATGGCAATGGTTGTCATCAACCGCATGGAATAAGCAAGTATGAATCATGGGTGATGTAACATAAGCAAGCATATCAATCATGTCGTGCAAACTAGTGGAGCGAAGATGCAACACACTAGGGGAAATCACGGCAATCATGTCATGTGAGCAAATAATAGGCATAGGCAATGCACATGACATATCGCAAGCACGAACACAAAGCAAGATCATAGTATCATCATAGGGGTGGGTCATAGGTGGAACATGGCAATAACAAGCAATATCTCCACCAAGCTTGCAAATACACATACAAGTACTAGAATCAATCAACATGTGTAATGCAAAGCATGGGTCACAAGTGCATGGGAAAGGCATAGGATTGAGCATATCATGCAAAGTGAACATGGCAAGATGGGCATAGAATATGTAATGGACAATGACCCATAACCATGTGAGGGCCATGTAGAAGAAATGCGCGAATTCTTGGTGCGAAGAGAGCTGTGGGAAAGACAATCTGATAGAGGCAAAGGTGTCCCGTCTTTCGATGAGATGATGGCTATCATTTTTGGTGGAGTAGACTTTGACGATCCGACTATGAACGTGCGAGGACATCGCGCCTTAGCAATCGCTAAACCAACTCCGAGAGGTTATTGACCACGCCGGAGCACGATCAACCTGACCACGAAGGTCTATTTCCTGCAAGCAATCGAAGAACAAGCAAGAAACTGAAATTGCAACCTGGATATTGCGAATAAAAGATGAAACTTTATTGATCAAGGTGTGGTTCTGTGACGTCTTGGTCTGGTCCTTGAACACAAACGAAGTACGCGAAGTTGCAGCTATGGCGAACTTTTAATCTAAACAAAACCCAAAGTCTAAACCCTTCAAAAAAAAACCCAAAGTCTAAACGGTGCCCTAAGGGCTGTATATATGGAGGAAGAGGGGGGGATTTCGTGGCCCTTGAAGGAGGGGTCCGAAACCAACCCTATCTCTTGTTTCCCCACACATACGGACTCTAAAAAACAGCCTATACTCAAGTATTTTGAAATTACATGGGCCCTGGTGATGAGGACATCAATACCATTGTTACACCCACAACCCCTGCTTCTATACATACTGGACCAATTACTAGAGCTCGCGCACGCCAATTAAAATATCAGGTACTTTCGTTTCTTGGTAATGATTCTAAAGTTCATGAGAATATGATGCTGCCTAAATTGGATACATTTGTTTTGCTTACAAATGAAGGGCCTAGCTTGGACAAGAAAGAGGAACCTTGGAGCAAGTTCAAGCATGGAGATGATGGCATGCACAAGGGGAACAAGAACGGAGTTACAAGTGATGATTTCAGGACTTTGAAGCCACCATAATGAGTGCAGGAAGCCTTGGACGAAATATACAAGATGTCACTTCATAAATTTCGTCCAGAGGCTATTATAGGTGCTGCGTCACCTTATTATTGGGCCAGGCCCATGTAATTTCGAAATACTTGAGTATAGGCTGTTTTTAGAGTCCGTATGTGTGGGGAAACAAGAGATAGGGTTGGTTTCGGACCCCTCCTTCAAGGGCTACGAAATCCCCTCCTCTTCCTCCATATATACAGCCCTTAGGGCACCGTTTAGACTTTGGGTTTTGTTTAGATTAAAAGTTCGCCATAGCTGCAACTTCGCGTACTTCGTTTGTGTTCAACGACCAGACCAAGACGTCAGAGAACCCCACGTTGATCAATAAAGCTTTCATCTTATATTCGCAATATCCAGATTGCAAATCTTAGTTTCTTGATTGTTCTTCGTTTGCTTGCAGGAGATAGACCCTCGTGGTCAGGTTGATTGTGCTCCGGCGTGGTCAATAACCTCTCGGAGTTGGTTTAGCGATTGCTAAGGCGCGACGTCCTCGCACGTTCGTAGTCGGATCGTCAAAGTCTACTCCACCAAAAACGATAGCTATCATCTCATCGAAAGATCGGGACACCCTCGCCTCTATCACAATGGTACTGAAATCTCTCACAAAACGCCTATAGAAACCAGCGAGGCCAAGGAAACTCCTCACTTGTGTGACCGTTTTGGGCTGCGGCCAACTCTCAATAGCTTCAATCTTGGCTTTATCAACTTCAATTCCCTGTGGAGTAACAACATAGCCAAGAAAAGATACTCGGTCGGTGCAAAAGGTGCACTTCCCAAGGTTACCAAACAAACGTGCATCACGTAGAGCAATAAAAACAACACGTAAATGTTCCAAATGTTCCTCCAAAGATCTGCTATAAATCAATATATCATCAAAGTAAACTACCACAAATCGTCCAATGAAAGCACGTAAAACTTCGTTCATTAATCTCATGAAAGTACTAGGTGCATTAGTTAACCCAAGAGGCATGACTAACCACTCATATAAACCGAACTTAGTTTTAAATGCTGTTTTCCATTCATCTCCCAATTTCATACGAATTTGATGGTATCCACTACGCAAATCAACTTTGGAGAATATTGTAGAGCCACTCAATTCATCAAGCATATCATCTAGCCTAGGAATAGGATGACGATAACGAATAGTAATATTATTAATGCCTCTACAATCAACACACATACGCGACGTACCATCCTTTTTTGGCACTAGTATAATAGGAACAGCACAAGGACAAAGAGATTCGCGTATATAACCTTTGTCGAGCAGCTCCTGTACTTGACGCATAATCTCCTTCGTCTCCTCTGGATTAGTACGGTATGGCGCACGGTTTGGCAACGAAGCACCGGGAATTAAGTCAATCTGATGCTCAATCCCGCGAATAGGTGGTAATCCCGGTGGCACGTCTTGTGGAAAGACGTCAGCGAACTCCTGCAAAATGTTAGTGACCGCAGGAGGCAAAGAGGAAGGCACGTCCTCGAATAAAAATAACGCCTCTTTGCACACAAAAGCATAGCAAACAGAATTGCTGAAATCTAGCTCATCAATATCAGATTTGGTGGCAAGTAAGCATGCACTTTTCAATTTAATTTCAGAAGCAACACTAGATGGTTTATTATTAGGCTTCATTTGTTGCTCAAATTCTTTTGCCACAATCTGATTTTCACTCTTATTTTTCTCCTGCTTTGCTTTACTAGCTCTATTAATATCATCTTTCAAAATAGAATCAGGAGTCATAGGAAGCAAAGTAATATGTTTATCCTTATGAACAAGAGTATACTGATTGTTTCTACCATGGTGTACAGAATTTTTATCAAATTGCCATGGTCTACCAAGTAATAATGAACATGCTTGCATGGGTACCACATCACAATCAACATAATCAGCATATGTAGAGATACTAAAGTGCACACGAACAGTACGTGTTACCTTAACCTTGCCGCTGTTGTTGAACCATTGGATATAGTAAGGATGTGGATGTGGTCTTGTGGTGAGAGATAGCTTCTCCACCATCTCCATGCTAGCCAAGTTGTTGCAGCTCCCTCCATCTATGATGACGCGAACAGAACGTTCCTTCACAACTCCCTTTGTATGGAACAAATTATGCCTGATGAGGACATCAATACCATTGTTACACCCACAGCCCCTGCTTCTATACATACTGGACCAATTACTAGAGCTCGCGCACGTCAATTAAAATATCAGGTACTTTCGTTTCTTGGTAATGATTCTAAAGTTCATGAGAATATGATGCTGCCTAAATTGGATACATTTGTTTTGCTTACAAATGAAGGGCCTAGCTTGGACAAGAAAGAGGAACCTTGGAGCAAGTTCAAGCATGGAGATGATGGCATGCACAAGGGGAACAAGAACGGAGTTACAAGTGATGATTTCAGGACTTTGAAGCCACCATAATGAGTGCAGGAAGCCTTGGACGAAATATACAAGATGTCACATCATAAATTTCGTCCAGAGGCTATTATAGGTGCTGCGTCACCTTATTATTGGGCCAGGCCCATGTAATTTCGAAATACTTGAGTATAGGCTGTTTTTAGAGTCCGTATGTGTGGGGAAACAAGAGATAGGGTTGGTTTCGGACCCCTCCTTCAAGGGCCACGAAATCCCCTCCTCTTCCTCCATATATACAGCCCGTAGGGCACCGTTTAGACTTTGGGTTTTGTTTAGATTAAAAGTTCGCCATAGCTGCAACTTCGCGTACTTCGTTTGTGTTCAACGACCAGACCAAGACGTCACAGAACCCCACCTTGATCAATAAAGCTTTCATCTTATATTCGCAATATCCAGATTGCAAATCTTAGTTTCTTGCTTGTTCTTCGTTTGCTTGCAGGAGATAGACCCTCGTGGTCAGGTTGATTGTGCTCCGGCGTGGTCAATAACCTCTCGGAGTTGGTTTAGCGATTGCTAAGGCGCGACGTCCTCGCACGTTCATAGTCGGATCGTCAAAGTCTACTCCACCAAAAACGATAGCTATCATCTCATCGAAAGATCGGGACACCCTCGCCTCTATCAAGCGCCGTGATTTTTGTTAGTGTTCTAGGCTCGCGTCTCTAGCACGGTCTAGCCTAGGACCAGCACAGTACCGTCGTTGAGAGTTTATTCAACATTGCATCTCTGAATTGATTATTGCTGACCCTTTTTGCTACCATATCATAAGCCTTCCCAGCTCCACATACATCTACATCGTGCGTTTGACACCACCTGGCAATCGCTCTGTCCAAGCTCTGAGAGTTTTGACTACAAAGGTTGCCGATCACCACCCGCTGCTGGGTAAGAACTGGTAAGAATTTGAGATTTGCTTGACGGATTTGTGACACCACACCACACCACCACCACTTTCTAGTAGTCTGTAGGATCATATTCTTGTGTGTTTCTATTGCTGCTAACCATGGCAGGATCACAAGCCGACGAGATTGACTGGGAGAACATGACGAACAAGGAGTTGCATGATAAATTTCAGCAAATGATGAGTGGCCAGGTGGGAGATGTGCTAAACAGATTTGAAGAGGCCATGGAGAAGATAGATGGCATGGAGAAGTCGTTCGAGACAAAGCTGGATAACAAGTTTAATGAATTGCTCACGCGTCTTCCCCAACCACCACCGGCTGCACCTGTCGCACCTCTGCAACGACAACAACAACGCCCCCTTCCAAATCAGTTCGGACGAGCGAAGCGTGTTCCTCTTGAGGATGGCCAAACTTCTGGTGCTGCTGTACCTACTGTTGATGCTTCTTTGGCTCCTGCTCCTGCTGCTGCTGGTGCCGAGGAGGAGGATGATTACGCGGGAGATTATGAGGATGAGCTTGATCAAAATCATAACTACGTGCAACCACCAGCACCAGGTCGTCCACATGGAAATAATCGCAATGGTAGGTCTGCACCACCACTTCAGGTACGAGATCATGACCATCTTCCTAAATTAAAATTGAATATTCCAGCATTCGAGGGTAGATATGTTCCTGATATATATCTTACTTGGGAGTTAGAAACTGAACAACGTTTTACATGTTTACAATATCCCGAGGAACGACGTGTTGCTGCTGCTGTTTGTGCTTTCACTAGTTTTGCATGTGTATGGTGGTCTGAACATTGTAGATTATATCCTATTCCAGCTACGTGGGCTGCTTTGAAAACTGCTATGCGTACTCATTGGGTTCCACCATATTATCAACGTGAACTAATTTTTCTGCAGGTCGATCTTCATCATGGACACCGCGTGCGTCCTCTACTCCCACACGTCCTACTGCGGCACCACTGACTTCAGCCGCCAATTCCAACCGAGATACAAGAAAACAGGCACCACCACCACCATCTGCCAAGAGTACACCTTCTGGGCCTGCCCAGAGCTCTTCTTCATCTATGGCATCAACAGGGCACACACATGATATTATTTGTCGTCGTTGTAAGGGAAGAGGTCATTATGCGAGAGAATGCCAATCTCCGCGTGTTATGATTGCTACTGAGGATGGTGGGTATGAGTCCGCTAGTGACTATGATGAGGAGACTTTGGCTCTTAGTACAAGTGAAGAACACGGTGGAGATGATTCTGATCATGAGACGCAATACATGGCTCCTGAAGACGCTGACAGGTATGAATGTTTAGTTGCTCAACGTGTTTTGAGTGTGCAGGTCACACAAGCTGAGCAAAATCAGAGGCATAATTTGTTCCATACAAAGGGAGTTGTGAAGGAACGTTCTGTTCGCGTCATCATAGATGGAGGGAGCTGCAACAACTTGGCTAGCATGGAGATGGTGGAGAAGCTATCTCTCACCACAAGACCACATCCACATCCTTACTATATCCAATGGTTCAACAACAGCGGCAAGGTTAAGGTATCACGTACTGTTCGTGTGCATTTTAGTATCTCTACATATGCTGATTATGTTGATTGTGATGTGGTACCCATGCAAGCATGTTCATTATTACTTGGTAGACCATGGCAATTTGATAAAAATTCTGTACACCATGGTAGAAACAATCAGTATACTCTTGTTCATAAGGTGATGAGGACATCAATACCATTGTTACACCCACAGCCCCTGCTTCTATACATACTGGACCAATTACTAGAGCTCGCGCACGCCAATTAAATTATCAGGTACTTTCGTTTCTTGGTAATGATTCTAAAGTCCATGAGAATATGATGCTGCCTAAATTGGATACATTTGTTTTGCTTACAAATGAAGGCCCTAGCTTGGACAAGAAAGAGGAACCTTGGAGCAAGTTCAAGCATGGAGATGATGGCATGCACAAGGGGAACAAGAACGGAGTTACAAGTGATGATTTCAGGACTTTGAAGCCACCATAATGAGTGCAGGAAGCCTTGGACGAAATATACAAGATGTCACTTCATAAATTTCGTCCAGAGGCTATTATAGGTGCTGCGTCACCTTATTATTGGGCCAGGCCCATGTAATTTCGAAATACTTGAGTATAGGCTGTTTTTAGAGTCCGTATGTGTGGGGAAACAAGAGATAGGGTTGGTTTCGGACCCCTCCTTCAAGGGCCACGAAATCCCCTCCTCTTCCTCCATATATACATCCCTTAGGGCACCGTTTAGACTTTGGGTTTTGTTTAGATTAAAAGTTCGCCATAGCTGCAACTTCGCGTACTTCGTTTGTGTTCAACGACCAGACCAAGACGTCACAGAACCCCACCTTGATCAATAAAGCTTTCATCTTATATTCGCAATATCCAGATTGCAAATCTTAGTTTCTTGCTTGTTCTTCGTTTGCTTGCAGGAGATAGACCCTCGGGGTCAGGTTGATTGTGCTCCGGCGTGGTCAATAACCTCTCGGAGTTGGTTTAGCGATTGCTAAGGCGCGACGTCCTCGCACGTTCGTAGTCGGATCGTCAAAGTCTACTCCACCAAAAACGATAGATATCATCTCATCGAAAGATCGGGACACCCTCGCCTCTATCAAGTGGTATCAGATTCCCAGGTTGCTCGGTGAGATTTACAGTTTTTCGTAGTTTAGATCGAGTCTGTTCTTCATACCTATAGTCCAGGAAAAAGCCAAAAAAAAAATTTAGGGTTAGTTCATCATATCCGAACCAATCTGAGCCTTTGCATAATCTTTTTAGGGTTTTTGCTTTGTTGAATTTGCGGTTGCATCGTCGTGTCAAGTTGCTGGTCTTAGCGTCTAGTTCTTTAGAGTTTCGAGTTCTGTTCACAAGTTGTCACGCCGTGATAGAGGCGGGGGTGTCCCGATCTTTCGATGAGATGATAACTATCGATTTGGTGGAGTCGACTTTGACGATCCGACTACAAACGTGCACGACGTTGTGCCTTAGCAATCGCTAAACCAATCTCCCGAGGTTACTGACGATGCTGAAAGCACGATCAGCCTGACCACGAAGGTCTATTCCTGCACGCAATCGAAGAACAAGCAAGAATATGATAATGCAATCTGAATATTGCGAATATGGATGAAGTATTGATAAAGGTGGGGATCCGAAAGCGGTCTTGGTCTGGTCGTTGGACACAAACGAAGTACACGAAGTTGCAATGGCTAACTTTTAACTAAACAAATCCCAAGGAAAAAGCTACTAGATGGATCTACTTATATAGGAGTAAGGGGTGGCGGCCAAGGAGGTGGGAGGACGTCCCAAGGCAGCCTAAAACTAACCCTAGGTCGTACAAGGCTCATGGGCCCAAGTGGAGGTGATGCAACACCTTTGGACTTGTAGTTTGACTCGGATTCTGCTACAGCGTCAGATTGTTTCGTCGATAACTCATAGCTCCGGATGAATTTTAAGGTGAATCCAATTGGGTTGGAAAGAGCACGAAATCTACTTTCCAACAAAAAAAGAATCACCCAATTCGGAGTCCGTATGAAAAAGTTCTTGGCGTTTTGAGTCAGATATGTCTGTGCAGTCCGAATCTGAATCCAGAACGTGAGAGACTTGGACTCTATCTTCTCTTGGCCCAAAAGTGACGTGAGAGGACTTTTTGAACAGCACCTAAACTTCTCGTTTTCCCTTATCTTCATATGTGAATTGTACAAATGTCCCATACACCTGCAATTAGACATGGCACAAAAGTTTGTGAAGTATTTTTGTCCTGGATGACACAAATAAATTATTGCATAGTTTGCATTAGAAATCACCTCACAAATATACATGTATGCAATATTTTTGGTCGTATCCAAGGTATTCATGTCCTCATCACGCCGCCGCCGCACCATCATCATCGCCCCTACCATATACCACCACAGCTTATCTGCTATTTCTCTGAGTCCATATACCACCACCGATCCGAGTCCATATACCACCACCAATCCGAGCCCACATATACTACCGTCATATACCATCACCAGTCCGAGTTCCACCAGATTCATCTCTGCCACCAGTCCTAGTCCGAGTCCAGTATTTATTCCTTTATTTTAGAGTTCCAGATCACGCGATACTACGAGTCGTGAACAAGTCGGATTCCCCAATTTTCGTGCTACCCGCAGAAGAAAAATAGTTCCAGTTTCAAAAAAAAAAACTAAGTCTGGAAAATTCTGGCTAGGCAGTTTTTAGACCATTTGTAGACTTTTTCGAAAAAAATTTGTTGCGGAGCAAAAAAAAAAGAGGAAAAAAAAGTGCAAAAAAAAAGAAAAAAATTCAGAGTGTGCTACTCCCTTATTTACGTGCAGCGCCGTGATTTTTGTTAGTGTTCTAGGCTCGCGTCTCTAGCACGGTCTAGCCTAGGACCAGCACAGTACCGTCGTTGAGAGTTTATTCAACATTGCATCTCTGAATTGATTATTGCTGACCCTTTTTGCTACCATATCATAAGCCTTCCCAGCTCCACATACATCTACATCGTGCGTTTGACACCACCTGGCAATCGCTCTGTCCAAGCTCTGAGAGTTTTGACTACAAAGGTTGCCGATCACCACCTGCTGCTGGGTAAGAACTGGTAAGA
Source organism: Thinopyrum elongatum (assembly GCA_011799875.1). Classification (NCBI taxonomy): domain Eukaryota; kingdom Viridiplantae; phylum Streptophyta; class Magnoliopsida; order Poales; family Poaceae; genus Thinopyrum; species Thinopyrum elongatum. The sequence continues at coordinate 221,121 of JAAAXO010000623.1, read as the reverse complement.
ATTTGAGATTTGCTTGACGGATTTGTTACACCACACCACACCACCACCACTTTCTAGTAGTCTGTAGGATCATATTCTTGTGTGTTTCTATTGCTGCTAACCATGGCAGGATCACAAGCCGACGAGATTGACTGGGAGAACATGACGAACAAGGAGTTGCATGATAAATTTCAGCAAATGATGAGTGGCCAGGTGGGAGATGTGCTAAACAGATTTGAAGAGGCCATGGAGAAGATAGATGGCATGGAGAAGTCGTTTGAGACAAAGCTGGATAACAAGTTTAATGAATTGCTCACGCGTCTTCCCCAACCACCACCGGCTGCACCTGTCGCACCTCTGCAACGACAACAACAACGCCCCCTTCCAAATCACTTCGGACGAGCGAAGCGTGTTCCTCTTGAGGATGGCCAAACTTCTGGTGCTGCTGTACCTACTGTTGATGCTTCTTTGGCTCCTGCTCCTGCTGCTGCTGGTGCCGAGGAGGAGGATGATTACGCGGGCGATTATGAGGATGAGGTTGATCAAAATCATAACTACGTGCAACCACCAGCACCAGGTCGTCCACATGCAAATAATCGCAATGGTAGGCCTGCACCACCACTTCAGGTACGAGATCATGACCATCTTCCTAAATTAAAATTGAATATTCCACCATTCGAGGGTAGATATGTTCCTGATATATATCTTACTTGGGAGTTAGAAACTGAACAACGTTTTACATGTTTACAATATCCCGAGGAACGACGTGTTGCTGCTGCTGTTTGTGCTTTCACTAGTTTTGCATGTGTATGGTGGTCTGAACATTGTAGATTATATCCTATTCCAGCTACGTGGGCTGCTTTTAAAACTGCTATGCGTACTCGTTGGGTTCCACCATATTATCAACGTGAATTACTTCAAAAATTGCAGCGCTTAAGACAAGGAAAAAATTCTGTAGAAGAATATTATCAGGAATTACAAACTGGCATGATTAGATGTGGTATTGTTGAGGAGAATGAAGCTATGCTTGCACGTTTCATGGGTGGATTAAATAGAGAGATTCAGACCATTCTAGAGTATAAGGAGTATAATAATATCACTCGTTTATTCCATCTTGCTTGTAAAGCTGAACGTGAAGTGCAGGATCGACAGGCATTGGCGCGAACTAATTTTTCTGCAGGTCGATCTTCATCATGGACACCGCATGCCTCCTCTACTCCCACACGTCCTACTGCGGCACCACTGACTTCAGCCGCCAATTCCAATCGAGATACAAGAAAACAGGCACCACCACCACCATCTGCCAAGAGTACACCTTCTGGGCCTGCCCAGAGCTCTTCTTCATCTATGGCATCAACGGGGCACACACATGATATTATTTGTCGTCGTTGTAAGGGAAGAGGTCATTATGCGAGAGAATGCCAATCTCCGCGTGTTATGATTGCTACTCAGGATGGTGGGTATGAGTCCGCTAGTGATTATGATGAGGAGACTTTGGCTCTTATTACAAGTGAAGAACACGGTGGAGATGATTTTGATCATGAGACGCAATACATGGCTCCTGAAGACGCTGACAGGTATGAATGTTTAGTTGCTCAACGTGTTTTGAGTGTGCAGGTCACACAAGCTGAGCAAAATCAGAGGCATAATTTGTTCCATACAAAGGGAGTTGTGAAGGAACGTTCTGTTCGCGTCATCATAGATGGAGGGAGCTGCAACAACTTGGCTAGCATGGAGATGGTGGAGAAGCTATCTCTCACCACAAGACCACATCCACATCCTTACTATATCCAATGGTTCAACAACAGCGGCAAGGTTAAGTTAACACGTACTGTTCGTGTGCATTTTAGTATCTCTACATATGCTGATTATGTTGATTGTGATGTGGTACCCATGCAAGCATGTTCATTATTACTTGGTAGACCATGGCAATTTGATAAAAATTCTGTACACCATGGTAGAAACAATCAGTATACTCTTGTTCATAAGGATAAACATATTACTTTGCTTCCTATGACTCCTGATTCTATTTTGAAAGATGATATTAATAGAGCTAGTAAAGCAAAGCAGGAGAAAAATAAGAGTGAAAATCAGATTGTGGCAAAAGAATTTGAGCAACAAATGAAGCCTAATAATAAACCATCTAGTGTTGCTTCTGAAATTAAATTGAAAAGTGCATGCTTACTTGCCACCAAATCTGATATTGATGAGCTAGATTTCAGCAATTCTGTTTGCTATGCTTTTGTGTGCAAAGAGGCGTTATTTTTATTCGAGGACGTGCCTTCCTCTTTGCCTCCTGCGGTCACTAACATTTTGCAGGAGTTCGCTGACGTCTTTCCACAAGACGTGCCACCGGGATTACCACCTATTCGCGGGATTGAGCATCAGATTGACTTAATTCCCGGTGCTTCGTTGCCAAACCGTGCGCCATACCGTACCAATCCAGAGGAGACGAAGGAGATTATGCGTCAAGTACAGGAGTTGCTCGACAAAGGTTATATACGCGATTCCCTAGTCCTTGTGCTGTTCCTATTATTCTAGTGCCGAAAAAGGATGGTACATCGCGTATGTGTGTTGATTGTAGAGGCATTAATAATATTACTATTCGTTATCGTCATCCTATTCCTAGACTAGATGATATGCTTGATGAATTGAGTGGCTCTACAATATTCTCCAAAGTTGATTTGCGTAGTGGATACCATCAAATTCGTATGAAATTGGGGGATGAATGGAAAACAGCATTTAAAACAAAGTTTGGATTATATGAGTGGTTAGTCATGCCTTTTGGGTTAACTAATGCACCTAGTACTTTCATGAGATTAATGAACGAAGTTTTACGTGCTTTCATTGGACGATTTGTGGTAGTCTATTTTGATGATATACTGATTTATAGCAGATCTGATGAGGACATCAATACCATTGTTACAACCACAACCCCTGCTTCTATACATACTGGACCAATTACTAGAGCTCGCGCACGCCAATTAAAATATCAGGTACTTTCGTTTCTTGGTAATGATTCTAAAGTTCATGAGAATATGATGCTGCCTAAATTGGATACATTTGTTTTGCTTACAAATGAAGGGCCTAGCTTGGACAAGAAAGAGGAACCTTGGAGCAAGTTCAAGAATGGAGATGATGGCATGCACAAGGGGAACAAGAACGGAGTTACAAGTGATGATTTCAGGACTTTGAAGCCACCATAATGAGTGCAGGAAGCCTTGGACGAAATATACAAGATGTCACTTCATAAATTTCGTCCAGAGGCTATTATAGGTGCTGCGTCACCTTATTATTGGGCCAGGCCCATGTAATTTCGAAATACTTGAGTATAGGCTGTTTTTAGAGTCAGTATGTGTGGGGAAACAAGAGATAGGGTTGGTTTCGGACCCCTCCTTCAAGGGCCACGAAATCCCCTCCTCTTCCTCCATATATACAGCCCTTAGGGCACCGTTTAGACTTTGGGTTTTGTTTAGATTAAAAGTTCGCCATAGCTGCAACTTCGCGTACTTCGTTTGTGTTCAACGACCAGACCAAGACGTCACAGAACCCCACCTTGATCAATAAAGCTTTCATCTTATATTCGCAATATCCAGATTGCAAATCTTAGTTTCTTGCTTGTTCTTCGTTTGCTTGCAGGAGATAGACCCTCGTGGTCAGGTTGATTGGGCTCCGGCGTGGTCAATAACCTCTCGGAGTTGGTTTAGCGATTGCTAAGGCGCGACGTCCTCGCACGTTCGTAGTCGGATCGTCAAAGTCTACTCCACCAAAAACGATAGCTATCATCTCATCGAAAGATCGGGACACCCTCGCCTCTATCACATCAACAGGGCACACACATGATATTATTTGTCGTCGTTGTAAGGGAAGAGGTCATTATGCGAGAGAATGCCAATCTCCGCGTGTTATGATTGCTACTGAGGATGGTGGGTATGAGTCCGCTAGTGACTATGATGAGGAGACTTTGGCTCTTATTACAAGTGAAGAACACGGTGGAGATGATTCTGATCATGAGACGTAATACATGGCTCCTGAAGACGCTGACAGGTATGAATGTTTAGTTGCTCAACGTGTTTTGAGTGTGCAGGTCACACAAGCTGAGCAAAATCAGAGGCATAATTTGTTCCATACAAAGGGAGTTGTGAAGGAACGTTCTGTTCGCGTCATCATAGATGGAGGGAGCTGCAACAACTTGGCTAGCATGGAGATGGTGGAGAAGCTATCTCTCACCACAAGACCACATCCACATCCTTACTATATCCAATGGTTCAACAACAGCGGCAAGGTTAAGGTAACACGTACTGTTCGTGTGCATTTTAGTATCTCTACATATGCTGATTATGTTGATTGTGATGTGGTATCCATGCAAGCATGTTCATTATTACTTGGTAGACCATGGCAATTTGATAAAAATTCTGTACACCATGGTAGAAACAATCAGTATACTCTTGTTCATAAGGATAAACATATTACTTTGCTTCCTATGACTCCTGATTCTATTTTGAAAGATGATATTAATAGAGCTAGTAAAGCAAAGCAGGAGAAAAATAAGAGTGAAAATCAGATTGTGGCAAAAGAATTTGAGCAACAAATGAAGCCTAATAATAAACCATCTAGTGTTGCTTCTGAAATTAAATTGAAAAGTGCATGCTTACTTGCCACCAAATCTGATATTGATGAGCTAGATTTCAGCAATTCTGTTTGCTATGCTTTTGTGTGCAAAGAGGCGTTATTTTCATTCGAGGACGTGCCTTCCTCTTTGCCTCCTGCGGTCACTAACATTTTGCAGGAGTTCGCTGACGTCTTTCCACAAGACGTGCCACCGGGATTACCACCTATTCGCGGGATTGAGCATCAGATTGACTTAATTCCCGGTGCTTCGTTGCCAAACCGTGCGCCATACCGTACTAATCCAGAGGAGACGAAGGAGATTATGCGTCAAGTACAGGAGCTGCTCGACAAAGGTTATATACGCGAATCTCTTAGTCCTTGTGCTGTTCCTATTATACTAGTGCCAAAAAAGGATGGTACGTCGCGTATGTGTGTTGATTGTAGAGGCATTAATAATATTACTATTCGTTATCGTCATCCTATTCCTAGGCTAGATGATATGCTTGATGAATTGAGTGGCTCTACAATATTCTCCTAAGTTGATTTGCGTAGTGGATACCATCAAATTCGTATGAAATTGGGAGATGAATGGAAAACAGCATTTAAAACTAAGTTCGGTTTATATGAGTGGTTAGTCATGCCTTTTGGGTTAACTAATGCACCTAGTACTTTCATGAGATTAATGAACGAAGTTTTACGTGCTTTCATTGGACGATTTGTGGTAGTCTATTTTGATGATATACTGATTTATAGCAGATCTTTGGAGGAACATTTGGAACATTTACGTGCTGTTTTTATTGCTTTACGTGATGCACGTTTGTTTGGTAACCTTGGGAAGTGCACCTTTTGCACCGACCGAGTATCTTTTCTTTGCTATGCTGTTACTCCACAGGGAATTGAAGTTGATAAAGCCAAGATTGAAGCTATTGAGAGTTGGCCACAGCCCAAAACGGTCACTCAAGTGAGGAGTTTTCTTGGACTCGCTGGTTTCTATAGGCGTTTTGTGAGAGATTTCAGCACCATTGCTGCACCTCTCAATGAGCTTACAAAGAAGGATGTGCCTTTTGTTTGGGGTACCTCACAGGAAGAAGCCTTCACGGTGTTGAAAGATAAGTTGACACATGCTCCTTTACTCCAACTTCCTGATTTTAATAAGACTTTTGAGCTTGAATGTGATGCTAGTGGAATTGGATTAGGAGGTGTTTTATTACAAGATGGCAAACCTGTTGCATACTTTTCTGAAAAATTGAGTGGGCCTAGTCTGAACTATTCTACTTATGATAAAGAATTATATGCTCTTGTTCGGACCTTAGAAACATGGCAACATTATTTATGGCCCAAAGAATTTGTTATACATTCCGATCATGAATCTTTGAAACACATTAAAAGTCAAGCAAAACTGAACCGTAGACATGCTAAATGGGTTGAATTTATTGAGACTTTCCCTTATGTCATTAAACACAAGAAGGGTAAAGAAAATGTTATTGCTGATGCATTGTCTCGTCGTTATACTATGCTTTCACAACTTGACTTTAAAATATTTGGTTTGGAGACCATCAAAGATCAATATGTGCATGATGCTGAATTTAAAGATGTATTGCAGAATTGTAAGAAAGGGAGAACATGGAACAAGTTCGTCGTTAACGATGGATTTGTGTTTCGTGCTAACAAGCTATGCATTCCAGCTAGCTCCGTTCGTCTTTTGTTGTCCCGGGCTCTGATACCACTTGATAGAGGCGGGGGTGTCCCGATCTTTCGATGAGATGATAGCTATCGATTTGGTGGAGTCGACTTTGACGATCCGACTACAAACGTGCACGACGTTGCGCCTTAGCAATCGCTAAACCAATCTCCCGAGGTTACTGACGATACTGAAAGCACGATCAGCCTGACCACTAAGGTCTATTCCTGCACGCAATCGAAGAACAAGCAAGAATATGATAATGCAATCTGAATATTGCGAATATAGATGAAGTATTGATAGAGGTGGCGATCCGAAAGCGGTCTTGGTCTGGTCGTTGGACACAAACGAAGTACACGAAGTTGCAATGGCTAACTTTTAATCTAAACAAATCCCAAAGTCTAAACGGTGCCCTAAGGGCTGTATATATGGAGGAAGAGGAGGGGATTTCGTGGCCCTTGAAGGAGGGGTCCGAAACCAACCCTATCTCTTGTTTCCCCACACATACGGACTCTAAAAACAGCCTATACTCAAGTATTTCGAAATTACATGGGCCTGGCCCAATAATAAGGTGACGCAGCACCTATAATAGCCTCTGGACGAAATTTATGAAGTGACATCTTGTATATTTCGTCCAAGGCTTCCTGCACTCATTATGGTGGGTTCAAAGTCCTGAAATCATCACTTGTAACTCCGTTCTTGTTCCCCTTGTGCATGCCATCATCTCCATGCTTGAACTTGCTCCAAGGTTCCTCTTTCTTGTCCAAGCTAGGCCCTTCATTTGTAAGCAAAACAAATGTATCCAATTTAGGCAGCATCATATTCTCATGAACTTTAGAATCATTACCAAGAAACGAAAGTACCTGATATTTTAATTGGCGTGCGCGAGCTCTAGTAATTGGTCCAGTATGTATAGAAGCAGGGGTTGTGGGTGTAACAATGGTATTGATGTCCTCATCATATCGTCATCCTATTCCTAGGCTAGATGATATGCTTGATGAATTGAGTGGCTCTACAATATTCTCCAAAGTTGATTTGCGTAGTGGATACCATCAAATTCGTATGAAATTGGGAGATGAATGGAAAACAGCATTTAAAACTAAGTTCGGTTTATATGAGTGGTTAGTCATGCCTTTTGGGTTAACTAATGCACCTAGTACTTTCATGAGATTAATGAACGAAGTTTTACGTGCTTTCATTGGACGATTTGTGGTAGTCTATTTTGATGATATATTGATTTATAGCAGATCTTTGGAGGAACATTTGGAACATTTACGTGCTGTTTTTATTGCTTTACGTGATGCACGTTTGTTTGGTAACCTTGGGAAGTGCACCTTTTGCACCGACCGAGTATCTTTTCTTGGCTATGTTGTTACTCCACAGGGAATTGAAGTTGATAAAGCCAAGATTGAAGCTATTGAGAGTTGGCCACAGCCCAAAACGGTCACTCAAGTGAGGAGTTTTCTTGGACTCGCTGGTTTCTATAGGCGTTTTGTGAGAGATTTCAGCACCATTGCTGCACCTCTCAATGAGCTTACAAAGAAGGATGTGCCTTTTGTTTGGGGTACCTCACAGGAAGAAGCCTTCACGGTATTGAAAGATGAGTTGACACATGCTCCTTTACTCCAACTTCCTGATTTTAATAAGACTTTTGAGCTTGAATGTGATGCTAGTGGAATTGGATTAGGAGGTGTTTTATTACAAGATGGCAAACCTGTTGCATACTTTTCTGAAAAATTGAGTGGGCCTAGTCTGAACTATTCTACTTATGATAAAGAATTATATGCTCTTGTTCGGACCTTAGAAACATGGCAACATTATTTATGGCCCAAAGAATTTGTTATACATTCTGATCATGAATCTTTGAAACACATTAAAAGTCAAGCAAAACTGAACCGTAGACATGCTAAATGGGTTGAATTTATTGAGACTTTCCCTTATGTCATTAAACACAAGAAGGGTAAAGAAAATGTTATTGCTGATGCATTGTCTCGTCGTTATACTATGCTTTCACAACTTGACTTTAAAATATTTGGTTTGGAGACCATCAAAGATCAATATGTGCATGATGCTGAATTTAAAGATGTAATGCAGAATTGTAAGGAAGGGAGAACATGGAACAAGTTCGTCGTTAACGATGGATTTGTGTTTCGTGCTAACAAGCTATGCATTCCAGCTAGCTCCGTTCGTCTTTTGTTGTTGCAGGAGGCGCATGGAGGAGGATTAATGGGACACTTTGGCGTGAAGAAGACGGAGGATATACTTGCTACACATTTCTTTTGGCCAAAGATGAGACGGGATGTTGAGCGTTTTGTTGCTCGCTGCACTACATGTCAAAAAGCTAAGTCACGACTCAATCCTCATGGTTTATATATGCCTTTGCCTGTACCTAGTGTTCCTTGGGAGGATATATCCCATAGATAAACCTAAAACAAAGGCATATATAAACCGTCTTCTTCAGCATCATGAGGATTGAGTCGTGACTTAGCTTTTTGACATGTAGTGCAGCGAGCAACAAAACGCTCAACATCCCGTCTCATCTTTGGCCAAAAGAAATGTGTAGCAAGTATATCCTCCGTCTTCTTCACGCCAAAGTGTCCCATTAATCCTCCTCCATGCGCCTCCTGCAACAACAAAAGACGAACGGAGCTAGCTGGAATGCATAGCTTGTTAGCACGAAACACAAATCCATCGTTAACGACGAACTTGTTCCATGTTCTCCCTTCCTTACAATTCTGCAATACATCTTTAAATTCAGCATCATGCACATATTGATCTTTGATGGTCTCCCAACCAAATATTTTAAAGTCAAGTTGTGAAAGCATAGTATAACGACGAGACAATGCATCAGCAATAACATTTTCTTTACCCTTCTTGTGTTTAATGACATAAGGGAAAGTCTCAATAAATTCAACCCATTTAGCATGTCTACGGTTCAGTTTTGCTTGACTTTTAATGTGTTTCAAAGATTCATGATCAGAATGTATAACAAATTCTTTGGGCCATAAATAATGTTGCCATGTTTCTAAGGTCCGAACAAGAGCATATAATTCTTTATCATAAGTAGAATAGTTCAGACTAGGCCCACTCAATTTTTCAGAAAAGTATGCAACAGGTTTGCCATCTTGTAATAAAACACCTCCTAATCCAATTCCACTAGCATCACATTCAAGCTCAAAAGTCTTGTTAAAATCAGGAAGTTGGAGTAAAGGAGCATGTGTCAACTTATCTTTCAATACCGTGAAGGCTTCTTCCTGTGAGGTACCCCAAACAAAAGGCACATCCTTCTTTGTAAGCTCATTGAGAGGTGCAGCAATGGTGCTGAAATCTCTCACAAAACGCCTATAGAAACCAGCGAGTCCAAGAAAACTCCTCACTTGAGTGACCATTTTGGGCTGTGGCCAACTCTCAATAGCTTCAATCTTGGCTTTATCAACTTCAATTCCCTGTGGAGTAACAACATAGCCAAGAAAAGATACTCGGTCGGTGCAAAAGGTGCACTTCTGATAGAGGCGAGGGTGTCCCGATCTTTCGATGAGATGATAGTTATTGTTTTTGGTGGAGTAGACTTTGACGATCCGACTACGAACGTGCGAGGACGTCGCGCCTTAGCAATCGCTAAACCAACTCCGAGAGGTTATTGACCACGCCGGAGCACAATCAACCTGACCACGAGGGTCTATCTCCTGCAAGCAAACGAAGAACAAGCAAGAAACTAAGATTTGCAATCTGGATATTGCGAATATAAGATGAAAGCTTTATTGATCAAGGTGGGGTTCTGTGACGTCTTGGTCTGGTCGTTGAACACAAACGAAGTACGCGAAGTTGCAGCTATGGCGAACTTTTAATCTAAACAAAACCCAAAGTCTAAACGGTGCCCTAAGGGCTGTATATATGGAGGAAAGGAGGGGATTTCGTGGCCCTTGAAGGAGGGGTCCGAAACCAACCCTATCTCTTGTTTCCCCACACATACGGACTCTAAAAACAGCCTATACTCAAGTATTTCGAAATTACATGGGCCTTGCCCAATAATAAGGTGACGCAGCACCTATAATAGCCTCTGGACGAAATTTATGAAGTGACATCTTGTATATTTCGTCCAAGGCTTCCTGCACTCATTATGGTGGCTTCAAAGTCCTGAAATCATCACTTGTAACTCCGTTCTTGTTCCCCTTGTGCATGCCATCATCTCCATGCTTGAACTTGCTCCAAGGTTCCTCTTTCTTGTCCAAGCTAGGCCCTTCATTTGTAAGCAAAACAAATGTATCCAATTTAGGCAGCATCATATTCTCATGAACTTTAGAATCATTACCAAGAAACGAAAGTACCTGATATTTTAATTGACGTGCGCGAGCTCTAGTAATTGGTCCAGTATGTATAGAAGCAGGGGCTGTGGGTGTAACAATGGTATTGATGTCCTCATCAGTTAACTCATGCATTTTTAAGATCAATTCAGCACGTTGTTTAGCATCAAAATTAACCTTCTCCGAAGATGGAAGAGGCAACAAATCAATTGGTGCACGAGGAAGGAAACCATACACAATTTCAAAAGGACACATCTTAGTAGTAGAATGCAATGAACGATTATAAGCAAATTCAATATGAGGCAAGCATTCTTCCCAGATTTTCTTGTTATTCTTCAAAACAGCCCTAAGCATAGTAGACAATGTTCTATTGACTACTTCAGTTTGTCCATCAGTTTGGGGGTGACATGTAGTACTAAAAAGCAGTTTAGTCCCCAACTTAGCCCATAAACATCTCCAAAAGTGGCTAAGAAATTTAGTATCACGATCTGAAACAATAGTATTTGGCACACCATGCAAGCGTATAATTTCACGAAAGAACAAATCAGCAACAATAACAGCATCATCGCTTTTATGACATGGTATAAAGTGTGCCATTTTCGAGAACCTATCCACGACAACAAATATGCTATCCCTCCCCTTCTTTGTTCGAGGTAAACCTAAAACAAAGTCCATAGATATATCCTCCCAAGGAACACTAGGTACAGGCAAAGGCATATATAAACCATGAGGATTGAGTCGTGACTTAGCTTTTTGACATGTAGTGCAGCGAGCAACAAAACGCTCAACATCCCGTCTCATCTTTGGCCAAAAGAAATGTTTAGCAAGTATATCCTCCGTCTTCTTCACGCCAAAGTGTCCCATTAATCCTCCTCCATGCGCCTCCTGCAACAACAAAAGACGAACGGAGCTAGCTGGAATGCATAGCTTGTTAGCACGAAACACAAATCCATCGTTAACGACGAACTTGTTCCATGTTCTCCCTTCCTTACAATTCTGCAATACATCTTTAAATTCAGCATCATGCACATATTGATCTTTGATGGTCTCCAAACCAAATATTTTAAAGTCAAGTTGTGAAAGCATAGTATAACGACGAGACAATGCATCAGCAATAACATTTTCTTTACCCTTCTTGTGTTTAATGACATAAGGGAAAGTCTCAATAAATTCAACCCATTTAGCATGTCTACGGTTCAGTTTTGCTTGACTTTTAATGTGTTTCAAAGATTCATGATCAGAATGTATAACAAATTCTTTGGGCCATAAATAATGTTGTCATGTTTGTAAGGTCCAAACAAGAGCATATAATTCTTTATCATAAGTAGAATAGTTCAGACTAGGCCCACTCAATTTTTCAGAAAAGTATGCAACAGGTTTGCCATCTTGTAATAAAACACCTCCTAATCCAATTCCACTAGCATCACATTCAAGCTCAAAAGTCTTATTAAAATCAGGAAGTTGGAGTAAAGGAGCATGTGTCAACTTATCTTTCAATACCGTGAAGGCTTCTTCTTGTGAGGTACCCCAAACAAAAGGCACATCCTTCTTTGTAAGCTCATTGAGAGGTGCAGCAATGGTGCTGAAATCTCTCACAAAACGCCTATAGAAACCAGCGAGTCCAAGAAAACTCCTCACTTGAGTGACCGTTTTGGGCTGTGGCCAACTCTCAATAGCTTCAATCTTGGCTTTATCAACTTCAATTCCCTGTGGAGTAACAGCATAGCAAAGAAAAGATACTCGGTCGGTGCAAAAGGTGCACTTCCCAAGGTTACCAAACAAACGTGCATCACGTAAAGCAATAAAAACAGCACGTAAATGTTCCAAATGTTCCTCCAAAGATCTGCTATAAATCAGTATATCATCAAAATAGACTACCACAAATCGTCCAATGAAAGCACGTAAAACTTCGTTCATTAATCTCATGAAAGTACTAGGTGCATTAGTTAACCCAAAAGGCATGACTAACCACTCATATAAACCGAACTTAGTTTTAAATGCTGTTTTCCATTCATCTCCCAATTTCATACGAATTTGATGGTATCCACTACGCAAATCAACTTAGGAGAATATTGTAGAGCCACTCAATTCATCAAGCATATCATCTAGCCTAGGAATAGGATGACGATAACGAATAGTAATATTATTAATGCCTCTACAATCAACACACATACGCGACGTACCATCCTTTTTTGGCACTAGTATAATAGGAACAGCACAAGGACTAAGAGATTCGCGTATATAACCTTTGTCGAGCAGCTCCTGTACTTGACGCATAATCTCCTTCGTCTCCTCTGGATTAGTACGGTATGGCGCACGGTTTGGCAACGAAGCACCGGGAATTAAGTCAATCTGATGCTCAATCCCGCGAATAGGTGGTAATCCCGGTGGCACGTCTTGTGGAAAGACGTCAGCGAACTCCTGCAAAATGTTAGTGACCGCAGGAGGCAAAGAGGAAGGCACGTCCTCGAATGAAAATAACGCCTCTTTGCACACAAAAGCATAGCAAACAGAATTGCTGAAATCTAGCTCATCAATATCAGATTTGGTGGCAAGTAAGCATGCACTTTTCAATTTAATTTCAGAAGCAACACTAGATGGTTTATTATTAGGCTTCATTTGTTGCTCAAATTCTTTTGCCACAATCTGATTTTCACTCTTATTTTTCTCCTGCTTTGCTTTACTAGCTCTATTAATATCATCTTTCAAAATAGAATCAGGAGTCATAGGAAGCAAAGTAATATGTTTATCCTTATGAACAAGAGTGTACTGATTGTTTCTACCATGGTGTACAGAATTTTTATCAAATTGCCATGGTCTACCAAGTAATAATGAACATGCTTGCATGGGTACCGCATCACAATCAACATAATCAGCATATGTAGAGATACTAAAATGCACACGAACAGTACGTGTTACCTTAACCTTGCCGCTGTTGTTGAACCATTGGATATAGTAAGGATGTGGATGTGGTCTTGTGGTGAGAGATAGCTTCTCCACCATCTCTGATAGAGGCGAGGGTGTCCCGATCTTTCGATGAGATGATAGCTATCGTTTTTGGTGGAGTAGACTTTGACGATCCGACTACGAACGTGCGAGGACGTCGCGCCTTAGCAATCGCTAAACCAACTCCGAGAGGTTATTGACCACGCCGGAGCACAATCAACCTGACCACGAGGGTCTATCTCCTGCAAGCAAACGAAGAACAAGCAAGAAACTAAGATTTGCAATCTGGATATTGCGAATATAAGATGAAAGCTTTATTGATCAAGGTGGGGTTCTGTGACGTCTTGGTCTGGTCGTTGAACACAAACGAAGTACGCGAAGTTGCAGCTATGGCGAACTTTAATCTAAACAAAACCCAAAGTCTAAACGGTGCCCTAAGGGCTGTATATATGGAGGAAGAGGAGGGGATTTCGTGGCCCTTGAAGGAGGGGTCCGAAACCAACCCTATCTCTTGTTTCCCCACACATACGGACTCTAAAAACAGCCTATACTCAAGTATTTCGAAATTACATGGGCCTGGCCCAATAATAAGGTGACGCAGCACCTATAATAGCCTCTGGACGAAATTTATGAAGTGACATCTTGTATATTTCGTCCAAGGCTTCCTGCACTCATTATGGTGGCTTCAAAGTCCTGAAATCATCACTTGTAACTACGTTCTTGTTCCCCTTGTGCATGCCATCATCTCCATGCTTGAACTTGCTCCAAGGTTCCTCTTTCTTGTCCAAGCTAGGCCCTTCATTTGTAAGCAAAACAAATGTATCCAATTTAGGCAGCATCATATTCTCATGAACTTTAGAATCATTACCAAGAAACGAAAGTACCTGATATTTTAATTGGCGTGCGCGAGCTCTAGTAATTGGTCCAGTATGTATAGAAGCAGGGGCTGTGGGTGTAACAATGGTATTGATGTCCTCATCAGGCCCACTCAATTTTTCAGAAAAGTATGCAACAGGTTTGCCATCTTGTAATAACACACCTCCTAATCCAATTCCAATGGTGCTGAAATCTCTCACAAAACGCCTATAGAAACCAGCGAGTCCAAGAAAACTCCTCACTTGAGTGACTGTTTTGGGCTGTGGCCAACTCTCAATAGCTTCAATCTTGGCTTTATCAACTTCAATTCCCTGTGGAGTAACAACATAGCCAAGAAAAGATACTCGGTCGGTGCAAAAGGTGCACTTCCCAAGGTTACCAAACAAACGTGCATCACGTAGAGCAATAAAAACAACACGTAAATGTTCCAAATGTTCCTCCAAAGATCTGCTATAAATCAATATATCATCAAAGTAAACTACCACAAATCGTCCAATGAAAGCACGTAAAACTTCGTTCATTAATCTCATGAAAGTACTAGGTTCATTAGTTAACCCAAAAGGCATGACTAACCACTCATATAAACCGAACTTAGTTTTAAATGCTGTTTTCCATTCATCTCCCAATTTCATACGAATTTGATGGTATCCACTACGCAAATCAACTTTGGAGAATATTGTAGAGCCACTCAATTCATCAAGCATATCATCTAGCCTAGGAATAGGATGACGATAACGAATAGTAATATTATTAATGCCTCTACAATCAACACACATACGCGACGTACCATCCTTTTTTGGCACTAGTATAATAGGAACAGCACAAGGACTAAGACATTCGCGTATATAACCTTTGTCGAGCAGCTCCTGTACTTGACGCATAATCTCCTTCGTCTCCTCTGGATTGGTACGGTATGGCGCACGGTTTGGCAACGAAGCACCGGGAATTAAGTCAATCTGATGCTCAATCCCGCGAATAGGTGCTAATCCCGGTGGCACGTCTTGTGGAAAGACGTCAGCGAACTCCTGCAAAATGTTAGTGACCGCAGGAGGCAAAGAGGAAGGCACGTCCTCGAATGAAAATAACGCCTCTTTGCACACAAAAGCATAGCAAACAGAATTGCTGAAATCTAGCTCATCAATATCAGATTTGGTGGCAAGTAAGCATGCACTTTTCAATTTAATTTCAGAAGCAACACTAGATGGTTTATTATTAGGCTTCATTTGTTGCTCAAATTCTTTTGCCACAATCTGATTTTCACTCTTATTTTTCTCCTGCTTTGCTTTACTAGCTCTATTAATATCATCTTTCAAAATAGAATCAGGAGTCATAGGAAGCAAAGTAATATGTTTATCCTTATGAACAAGAGTATACTGATTGTTTCTACCATGGTGTACAGAATTTTTATCAAATTGCCATGGTCTACCAGAATTTTTATCAAATTGCCATGGTCTACCAAGTAATAATGAACATGCTTGCATGGGTACCACATCACAATCAACATAATCAGCATATGTAGAGATACTAAAATGCACACGAACAGTACGTGTTACCTTAACCTTGCCGCTGTTGTTGAACCATTGGATATAGTAAGGATGTGGATGTGGTCTTGTGGTGAGAGATAGCTTCTCGACCATCTGCATGCTAGCCAAGTTGTTGCAGCTCCCTCCATCTATGATGACGCGAACAGAACGTTCCTTCACAACTCCCTTTGTATGGAACAAATTATGCCTCTGATTTTGCTCAGCTTGTGTGACTTGCACACTCAAAACACGTTGAGCAACTAAACATTCATACCTGTCAGCGTCTTCAGGAGCCATGTATTGCGTCTCATGATCAGAATCATCTCCACCGTGTTCTTCACTTGTAATAAGAGCCAAAGTCTCCTCATCATAATCACTAGCGGACTCATACCCACCATCCTCAGTAGCAATCATAACACGCGGAGATTGGCATTCTCTCGCATAATGACCTCTTCCCTTACAACGACGACAAATAATATCATGTGTGTGCCCTGTTGATGCCATAGATGAAGAAGAGCTCTGGGCAGGCCCAGAATGTGTACTCTTGGCAGATGGTGGTGGTGGTGCCTGTTTTCTTGTATCTCGGTTGGAATTGGCTGCTGAAGTCAGTGGTGCCGCAGTAGGACGTGTGGGAGTAGAGGAGGCACGCGGTGTCCATGATGAAGATCGACCTGCAGAAAAATTAGTTCGCGCCAATGCCTGTCGATCCTGCACTTCACGTTCAGCTTTACAAGCAAGATGGAATAAACGAGTGATATTATTATACTCCTTATACTCTAGAATGGTCTGAATCTCTCTATTTAATCCACCCATGAAACGTGCAAGCATAGCTTCATTCTCCTCAACAATACCACATCTAATCATGCCAGTTTGTAATTCCTGATAATATTCTTCTACAGAATTTTTTCCTTGTCTTAAGCGCTGCAATTTTTGAAGTAATTCACGTTGATAATATGGTGGAACCCAACGAGTACGCATAGCAGTTTTAAAAGCAGCCCACGTAGCTGGAATAGGATATAATCTACAATGTTCAGACCACCATACACATGCAAAACTAGTGAAAGCACAAACAGCAGCAGCAACACGTCGTTCCTCGGGATATTGTAAACATGTAAAACGTTGTTCAGTTTCTAACTCCCAAGTAAGATATATATCAGGAACATATCTACCCTCGAATGGTGGAATATTCAATTTTAATTTAGGAAGATGGTCATGATCTCGTACCTGAAGTGGTGGTGCAGACCTACCATTGCGATTATTTGCATGTGGACGACCTGGTGCTGGTGGTTGCACGTAGTTATGATTTTGATCAACCTCATCCTCATAATCGCCCGCGTAATCATCCTCCTCCTCGGCACCAGCAGCAGCAGGAGCAGAAGCCAAAGAAGCATCAACAGTAGGTACAGCAGCACCAGAAGTTTGGCCATCCTCAAGAGGAACACGCTTCGCTCGTCCGAACTTATTTGGAAGGGGGCGTTGTTGTTGTCGTTGCAGAGGTGCGACAGGTGCAGCCGGTGGTGGTTGGGGAAGACGCGTGAGCAATTCATTAAACTTGTTATCCAGCTTTGTCTCGAACGACTTCTCCATGCCATCTATCTTCTCCATGGCCTCTTCAAATCTGTTTAGCACATCTCCCACCTGGCCACTCATCATTTGCTGAAATTTATCATGCAACTCCTTGTTCGTCATGTTCTCCCAGTCAATCTCGTCGGCTTGTGATCCTGCCATGGTTAGCAGCAATAGAAACACACAAGAATATGATCCTACAGACTACTAGAAAGTGGTGGTGGTGTGGTGTGGTGTCACAAATCCGTCAAGCAAATCTCAAATTCTTACCAGTTCTTACCCAGCAGCAGGTGGTGATCGGCAACCTTTGTAGTCAAAACTCTCAGAGCTTGGACAGAGCGATTGCCAGGTGATGTCTAACGCACGATGTAGATGTATGTGGAGCTGGGAAGGCTTATGATATGGTAGCAAAAAGGGTCAGCAATAATCAATTCAGAGATGCAATGTTGAATAAACTCTCAACGACGGTACTGTGCTGGTCCTAGGCTAGACCGTGCTAGAGACGCGAGCCTAGAACACTAACAAAAATCACGGCGCTGCACGTAAACAAGGGAGGAGCACACTCTGAATTTTTTTCTTCTTTTTTTTGCACTTTTTTTTCCTCTTTTTTTTTTTGCTCCGCAACAATTTTTTTTCCAAAAAGTCTACAAATGGTCTAAAAACTGCCTAGCCAGAATTTTCCAGACTTAGTTTTTTTTTAAACTGGAACTATTTTTCTTCTGCGGGTAGCACGAAAATTGGGGAATCCGACTTGTTCACGACTCGTAGTATCGCGTGATCTGGAACTCTAAAATAAAGGAATAAATACTGGACTCGGACTAGGACTGGTGGCAGAGATGAATCTGGTGGAACTCGGACTGGTGATGGTATATGACGGTAGTATATGTGGGCTCGGATTGGTGGTGGTATATGGACTTGGATCGGTGGTGGTATATGGACTCGGATCGGTGGTGGTATATGGACTCAGAGAAATAGCAGATAAGCTGTGGTGGTATATGGTAGGGGCGATGATGATGGTGCGGCGGCGGCGTGACAACTTGTGAACAGAACTCGAAACTCTAAAGAACTAGACGCTAAGACCAGCAACTTGACACGACGATGCAACCGCAAATTCAACAAAGCAAAAACCCTAAAAAGATTATGCAAAGGCTCAGATTGGTTCGGATATGATGAACTAACCCTAAATTTTTTTTTTTGGCTTTTTCCTGGACTGTAGGTATGAAGAACAGACTCGATCTAAACTACGAAAAACTGTAAATCTCACCGAGCAATCTGGGAATCTGATACCACTTGATAGAGGCGAGGGTGTCCCGATCTTTCGATGAGATGATAGCTATCGTTTTTGGTGGAGTAGACTTTGACGATCCGACTACGAACGTGCGAGGACGTCGCGCCTTAGCAATCGCTAAACCAACTCCGAGAGGTTATTGACCACGCCGGAGCACAATCAACCTGACCACGAGGGTCTATCTCCTGCAAGCAAACGAAGAACAAGCAAGAAACTAAGATTTGCAATCTGGATATTGCGAATATAAGATGAAAGCTTTATTGATCAAGGTGGGGTTCTGTGACGTCTTGGTCTGGTCGTTGAACACAAACGAAGTACGCGAAGTTGCAACTATGGTGAACTTTTAATCTAAACAAAACCCAAAGTCTAAACGGTGCCCTAAGGGCTGTATATATGGAGGAAGAGGGGGGGGATTTCGTGGCCCTTGAAGGAGGGGTCCGAAAGCAACCCTATCTCTTGTTTCCCCACACATACGGACTCTAAAAATAGCCTATACTCAAGTATTTCGAAATTACATGGGCCTGGCCCAATAATAAGGTGACGCAGCACCTATAATAGCCTCTGGACGAAATTTATGAAGTGGCATCTTGTATATTTCGTCCAAGGCTTCCTGCACTCCTTATGGTGGCTTCAAAGTCCTGAAATCATCACTTGTAACTCCGTTCTTGTTCCCCTTGCGCATGCCATCATCTCCATGCTTGAACTTGCTCCAAGGTTCCTCTTTCTTGTCCAAGCTAGGCCCTTCATTTGTAAGCAAAACAAATGTATCCAATTTAGGCAGCATCATATTCTCATGAACATTAGAATCATTACCAAGAAACGAAAGTACCTGATAATTTAATTGGCGTGCGCGAGCTCTAGTAGTTGGTCCAGTATGTATAGCAGCAGGGGCTGTGGGTGTAACAATGGTATTGATGTCCTCATCACCACCATACGTGAGATTGAGTGCACCTACTTTGTGGGAGTGAGTGAACCACCACATATAGAGAGTGAGATAGTTGATAGGTCTCATGAGGCCATTTGCATTTCTAACAACTTGAGCTCTACCTCTATTGTATCTTCTCATTTGGTGCTAGGTCCCATATATGATGACGCGCCGATCCTCGACGACTTCATCCTTCCTTTGGACAAGATGATGGCCATGGTGGAATATGATGCACCCCCACATGGTTCCATCAAGATGATGATACCGACCACCATTTGGTCTTTCCCACCTCACCTACACCACATGAGTGGAATGACAAAGGTAACATAGGTGAAGGTGATGCTCTAGTTCCACTAGTGGACATTCTTGACATTGATTGCTTGCATGATGTTGATCCCCCTATTACCATGCTTCATGCTAGTGAGACTTCCCCATGCGATGATTTACCCATTTATGATGAGTATGATGATTGCCATGTGGAGTCAATTAGTTGTGATGCCATGTTACATAGGATCTCTTGTGATAATTCTCTAGGTCACATCATGTTTGACAATCCGCTTGACTTGTCATATGCTATGCATGAGATCAAACATATGTCATATTTGCAATCTCATCGTAGTGACTATGCATATGCCATTAAAATTAACCCAATTTGCACTTATGGCATAGATGACAAGCCCATGGTTATTGGCATTTGTTTTTCTTGTGATGATATTGATATGCTCCCTTTGCATCATTCATCTCATATGCCATGCCATGACCACCTAGCTTCGGATATGCATTGTTTTGGATGTTGTCCATTTTCTCCATATGATCTTTCCAATATTGCTCATGAGGAGACCCCCATAGTTTCCTCATACATGTTAGGAGATTTTGATCCATCACATCCATTGCATGATCCAAATACTCGTGTGCACAATATGCTGCCCATGAATAAACATGCTATTGATGTGCCATATACTTGCATTCTCAATTTGTGTCCCCATCGTGTTATACATAACAACTATTCTTTCATGATGGATGACATGTTCTTATACCATGCCTCAAATTTCTTTGAGCGATGCTTATCTTGTGCTAACTCACACGTGTACATACACATCATGATGGATGATGTGTACATTTACCACACACACAATTTCTTTCGTTTGTGTCATTGTTGTGTAGGTACCCATGAATACTTGTCAACCTCACAATCCCATGAGTTGACAAAACGAGCTCTAGAGAGCAATGATGACTTGGGATCCCATGGATTGTGATGAGGACATCAATACCGTTGTTACACCCACAGCCCCTGCTGCTATACATACTGGACCAATTACTAGAGCTCACGCACGCCAATTGAATTACCAGGTACTTTCGTTTCTTGGTAACGATTCTAATTGTCATGAGAATATGATGCTGCCTAAATTGGATACATTTGTTTTGCTTACAAATGAAGGGCCTAGCTTGGACAAGAAGAATGAACATTGGAGCAAGTTCAAACATGGAGATGATGGCATGCGCAAGGGGAATAAGAACGGAGTTACAGGTGATGATTTCAGGACTTTGAAGCCACCATAATGAGTGCATGAAGCCTTGGACGAAATATACAAGATGCCACATCATAAATTTCGTCCAGAGGCTATTATAGGTGCTACATCACCTTATTATTGCGCCAGGTGATAGAGGCGAGGGTGTCCCGATCTTTCGATGAGATGATATCTATCGTTTTTGGTGGAGTAGACTTTGACGATCCGACTACGAACGTGCGAGGACGTCGCGCCTTAGCAATCGCTAAACCAACTCCGAGAGGTTATTGACCACGCCGGAGCACAATCAACCTGACCCCGAGGGTCTATCTCCTGCAAGCAAACGAAGAACAAGCAAGAAACTAAGATTTGCAATCTGGATATTGCGAATATAAGATGAAAGCTTTATTGATCAAGGTGGGGTTCTGTGACGTCTTGGTCTGGTCGTTGAACACAAACGAAGTACGCGAAGTTGCAGCTATGGCGAACTTTTAATCTAAACAAAACCCAAAGTCTAAACGGTGCCCTAAGGGCTGTATATATGGAGGAAGAGGAGGGGATTTCGTGGCCCTTGAAGGAGGGGTCCGAAACCAACCCTATCTCTTGTTTCCCCACACATACGGACTCTAAAAACAGCCTATACTCAAGTATTTCGAAATTACATGGGCCTGGCCCAATAATAAGGTGACACAGCACCTATAATAGCCTCTGGACGAAATTTATGAAGTGGCATCTTGTATATTTTGTCCAAGGCTTCCTGCACTCATTATGGTGGCTTCAAAGTCCTGAAATCATCACTTGTAACTCCGTTCTTGTTCCCCTTGCGCATGCCATCATCTCCATGCTTGAACTTGCTCCAAGGTTCCTCTTTCTTGTCCAAGCTAGGCCCTTCATTTGTAAGCAAAACAAATGTATCCAATTTAGGCAGCATCATATTCTCATGAACATTAGAATCATTACCAAGAAACGAAAGTACCTGATAATTTAATTGGCGTGCGCGAGCTCTAGTAATTGGTCCAGTATGTATAGCAGCAGGGGCTGTGGGTGTAACAATGGTATTGATGTCCTCATCATCCTCCCCTTCTTGAAATGAAGTCGTCCTCGACGGAAGCTCATCTTCCTCACCCAAATAAGGCTTCAAATCTGCAATGTTAAAAGTGGGACTAACCCCAAAATCTGCAGGCAGCTCAAGTTTATATGCGTTATCATTTATTTTCTCTAACACCTTAAAAGGACCATCAGCACGTGGCATTAGCTTTGATTTGCGCAAATCAGGAAATCTATCCTTACGCAAATGTAACCAAACAAGGTCTCCAGGTGCAAACACAACATGTTTTCTACCCTTATCTCCAGCAAGTTTATATTTAGCATTCATACGCTCAATGTTCTCCTTAGTTAACTCATGCATTTTTAAGATCAATTCAGCACGTTGTTTAGCATCAAAATTAACCTTCTCCGAAGATGGAAGAGGCAACAAATCAATTGGTGCACGAGGAAGGAAACCATACACAATTTCAAAAGGACACATCTTAGTAGTAGAATGCAATGAACGATTATAAGCAAATTCAATATGAGGCAAGCATTCTTCCCACATTTTCTTGTTATTCTTCAAAACAGCCCTAAGCATAGTAGACAATGTTCTATTGACTACTTCAGTTTGTCCATCAGTTTGGGGGTGACATGTAGTACTAAAAAGCAGTTTAGTCCCCAACTTAGCCCATAAACATCTCCAAAAGTGGCTAAGAAATTTAGTATCACGATCTAAAACAATAGTATTTGGCACACCGTGCAAGCGTATAATTTCACGAAAGAACAAATCAGCAACATTAACAGCATCATCGCTTTTATGACATGGTATAAAGTGTGCCATTTTCGAGAACCTATCCACGACAACAAATATGCTATCCCTCCCCTTCTTTGTTCGAGGTAAACCTAAAACAAAGTCCATAGATATATCCTCCCAAGGAACACTAGGTACAGGCAAAGGCATATATAAACCATGAGGATTGAGTCGTGACTTAGCTTTTTGACATGTAGTGCAGCGAGCAACAAAACGCTCAACATCCCGTCTCATCTTTGGCCAAAAGAAATGTGTAGCAAGTATATCCTCTGTCTTCTTCACGCCAAAGTGTCCCATTAATCCTCCTCCATGCGCCTCCTGCAACAACAAAAGACGAACGGAGCTAGCTGGAATGCATAGCTTGTTAGCACGAAACACAAATCCATCGTTAACGACGAACTTGTTCCATGTTCTCCCTTCCTTACAATTCTGCAATACATCTTTAAATTCAGCATCATGCACATATTGATCTTTGATGGTCTCCAAACCAAATATTTTAAAGTCAAGTTGTGAAAGCATAGTATAACGACGAGACAATGCATCAGCAATAACATTTTCTTTACCCTTCTTGTGTTTCATGACATAAGGGAAAGTCTCAATAAATTCAACCCATTTAGCATGTCTACGGTTCAGTTTTGCTTGACTTTTAATGTGTTTCAAAGATTCATGATCAGAATGTATAACAAATTCTTTGGGCCATAAATAATGTTGCCATGTTTCTAAGGTCCGAACAAGAGCATATAATTCTTTATCATAAGTAGAATAGTTCAGACTAGGCCCACTCAATTTTTCAGAAAAGTATGCAACAGGTTTGCCATCTTGTAATAAAACACCTCCTAATCCAATTCCACTGGCATCACATTCAAGCTCAAAAGTCTTATTAAAATCAGGAAGTTGGAGTAAAGGAGCATGTGTCAACTTATCTTTCAATACCGTGAAGGCTTCTTCCTGTGAGGTACCCCAAACAAAAGGCACATCCTTCTTTGTAAGCTCATTGAGAGGTGCAGCAATGGTGCTGAAATCTCTCACAAAACGCCTATAGAAACCAGCGAGTCCAAGAAAACTCCTCACTTGAGTGACCATTTTGGGCTGTGGCCAACTCTCAATAGCTTCAATCTTGGCTTTATCAACTTCAATTCCCTGTGGAGTAACAACATAGCCAAGAAAAGATACTCGGTCGGTGCAAAAGGTGCACTTCTGATAGAGGCGAGGGTGTCCCGATCTTTCGATGAGATGATAGTTATTGTTTTTGGTGGAGTAGACTTTGACGATCCGACTACGAACGTGCGAGGACGTCGCGCCTTAGCAATCGCTAAACCAACTCCGAGAGGTTATTGACCACGCCGGAGCACAATCAACCTGACCACGAGGGTCTATCTCCTGCAAGCAAACGAAGAACAAGCAAGAAACTAAGATTTGCAATCTGGATATTGCGAATATAAGATGAAAGCTTTATTGATCAAGGTGGGGTTCTGTGACGTCTTGGTCTGGTCGTGGAACACAAACGAAGTACGCGAAGTTGCAGCTATGGCGAACTTTTAATCTAAACAAAACCCAAAGTCTAAACGGTGCCCTAAGGGCTGTATATATGGAGGAAGAGGAGGGGATTTCGTGGCCCTTGAAGGAGGGGTCCGAAACCAACCCTATCTCTTGTTTCCCCACACATACGGACTCTAAAAACAGCCTATACTCAAGTATTTCGAAATTACATGGGCCTGGCCCAATAATAAGGTGACGCAGCACCTATAATAGCCTCTGTACGAAATTTATGAAGTGACATCTTGTATATTTCGTCCAAGGCTTCCTGCACTCATTATGGTGGCTTCAAAGTCCTGAAATCATCACTTGTAACTCCGTTCTTGTTCCCCTTGTGCATGCCATCATCTCCATGCTTGAACTTGCTCCAAGGTTCCTCTTTCTTGTCCAAGCTAGGGCCTCCATTTGTAAGCAAAACAAATGTATCCAATTTAGGCAGCATCATATTCTCATGAACTTTAGAATCATTACCAAGAAACGAAAGTACCTGATAATTTAATTGGCGTGCGCGAGCTCTAGTAATTGGTCCAGTATGTATAGAAGCAGGGGCTGTGGGTGTAACAATGGTATTGATGTCCTCATCATCCTCCCCTTCTTGAAATGAAGTCGTCCTCGACGGAAGCTCATCTTCCTCACCAAAATAAGGCTTCAGATCTGCAATGTTAAAAGTGGGACTAACCCCAAAATCTGCAGGCAGCTCAAGTTTATATGCATTATCATTTATTTTCTCTAACACCTTAAAAGGACCATCAGCACGTGGCATTAGCTTTGATTTGCGCAAATCAGGAAATCTATCCTTACGCAAATGTAACCAAACAAGATCTCCAGGTGCAAACACAACATGTTCTACCCTTATCTCCAGCAAGTTTATATTTAGCATTCATACGCTCAATGTTCTCCTTAGTTAACTCATGCATTTTTAAGATCAATTCAGCTCGTTGTTTAGCATCAAAGTTAACCTTCTCCGAAGATGGAAGAGGCAACAAATCAATTGGTGCACGAGGAAGGAAACCATACACAATTTCAAAAGGACACATCTTAGTAGTAGAATGCAATGAACGATTATAAGCAAATTCAATATGAGGCAAGCATTCTTCCCACATTTTCTTGTTATTCTTCAAAACAGCCCTAAGCATAGTAGACAATGTTCTATTGACTACTTCAGTTTGTCCATCAGTTTGGGGGTGACATGTAGTACTAAAAAGCAGTTTAGTCCCCAACTTAGCCCATAAACATCTCCAAAAGTGGCTAAGAAATTTAGTATCACGATCTGAAACAATAGTATTTGGCACACCATGCAAGCGTATAATTTCACGAAAGAACAAATCAGCAACATTAACAGCATCATCGCTTTTATGACATGGTATAAAGTGTGCCATTTTCGAGAACCTATCCACGACAACAAATATGCTATCCCTCCCCTTCTTTGTTCGAGGTAAACATAAAACAAAGTCCATAGATATATCCTCCCAAGGAACACTAGGTACAGGCAAAGGCATATATAAACCATGAGGATTGAGTCGTGACTTAGCTTTTTGACATGTAGTGCAGCGAGCAACAAAACGCTCAACATCCCGTCTCATCTTTGGCCAAAAGAAATGTGTAGCAAGTATATCCTCCGTCTTCTTCACGCCAAAGTGTCCCATTAATCCTCCTCCATGCGCCTCCTGCAACAACAAAAGACGAACGGAGCTAGCTGGAATGCATAGCTTGTTAGCACGAAACACAAATCCATCGTTAACGACGAACTTGTTCCATGTTCTCCCTTCCTTACAATTCTGCAATACATCTTTAAATTCAGCATCATGCACATATTGATCTTTGATGGTCTCCAAACCAAATATTTTAAAGTCAAGTTATGAAAGCATAGTATAACGACGAGACAATGCATCAGCAATAACATTTTCTTTACCCTTCTTGTGTTTAATGACATAAGGGAAAGTCTCAATAAATTCAACCCATTTAGCATGTCTACGGTTCAGTTTTGCTTGACTTTTAATGTGTTTCAAAGATTCATGATCAGAATGTATAACAAATTCTTTGGGCCATAAATAATGTTGCCATGTTTCTAAGGTCCGAACAAGAGCATATAATTCTTTATCATAAGTAGAATAGTTCAGACTAGGCCCACTCAATTTTTCAGAAAAGTATGCAACAGGTTTGCCCTCTTGTAATAAAACACCTCCTAATCCAATTCCACTAGCATCACATTCAAGCTCAAAAGTCTTATTAAAATCAGGAAGTTGGAGAAAAGGAGCATGTGTCAACTTATCTTTCAATACCGTGAAGGCTTCTTCCTGTGAGGTACCCCAAACAAAAGGTACATCCTTCTTTGTAAGCTCATTGAGAGGTGCAGCAATGGTGCTGAAATCTCTCACAAAACGCCTATAGAAACCAGCGAGGCCAAGGAAACTCCTCACTTGTGTGACCGTTTTGGGCTGCGGCCAACTCTCAATAGCTTCAATCTTGGCTTTATCAACTTCAATTCCCTGTGGAGTAACAACATAGCCAAGAAAAGATACTCGGTCGGTGCAAAAGGTGCACTTCCCAAGGTTACCAAACAAACATGCATCACGTAGAGCAATAAAAACAACACGTAAATGTTCCAAATGTTCCTCCAAAGATCTGCTATAAATCAATATATCATCAAAGTAAACTACCACAAATCGTCCAATGAAAGCACGTAAAACTTCGTTCATTAATCTCATGAAAGTACTAGGTGCATTAGTTAACCCAAAAGGCATGACTAACCACTCATATAAACCGAACTTAGTTTTAAATGCTGTTTTCCATTCATCTCCCAATTTCATACGAATTTGATGGTATCCACTACGCAAATCAACTTTGGAGAATATTGTAGAGCCACTCCTCTATCAAGTGGTATCAGATTCCCAGGTTGCTCGGTGAGATTTACAGTTTTTCATAGTTTAGATCGAGTCTGTTCTTCATACCTACAGTCCAGGAAAAAGCCAAAAAAAAAATTTAGGGTTAGTTCATCATATCCGAACCAATCTGAGCCTTTGCATAATCTTTTTAGGGTTTTTGCTTTGTTGAATTTGCGGTTGCATCGTCGTGTCAAGTTGCTGGTCTTAGCGTCTAGTTCTTTAGAGTTTCGAGTTCTGTTCACAAGTTGTCACGCCGCCGCCGCACCATCATCATCGCCCCTACCATATACCACCACAGCTTATCTGCTATTTCTCTGAGTCCATATACCACCACCGATCCGAGTCCATATACCACCACCGATCCGAGTCCATATACCACCACCAATCCGAGCCCACATATACTACCGTCATATACCATCACCAGTCCGAGTTCCACCAGATTCATCTCTGCCACCAGTCCTAGTCCGAGTCCAGTATTTACTTTGCATACTTTTCTGAAAAATTGAGTGGGCCTAGTCTGAACTATTCTACTTATGATAAAGAATTATATGCTCTTGTTCGGACCTTAGAAACATGGCAACATTATTTATGGCCCAAAGAATTTGTTATACATTCTGATCATGAATCTTTGAAACACATTAAAAGTCAAGCAAAACTGAACCGTAGACATGCTAAATGGGTTGAATTTATTGAGACTTTCCCTTATGTCATTAAACACAAGAAGGGTAAAGAAAATGTTATTGCTGATGCATTGTCTCGTCGTTATACTATGCTTTCACAACTTGACTTTAAAATATTTGGTTTGGAGACCATCAAAGATCAATATGTGCATGATGCTGAATTTAAAGATGTATTGCAGAATTGTAAGGAAGGGAGAACATGGAACAAGTTCGTCGTTAACGATGGATTTGTGTTTCGTGCTAACAAGCTATGCATTCCAGCTAGCTCCGTTCGTCTTTTGTTGTTGCAGGAGGCGCATGGAGGAGGATTAATGGGACACTTTGGCGTGAAGAAGACGGAGGATATACTTGCTACACATTTCGTTTGGCCAAAGATGAGACGGGATGTTGAGCGTTTTGTTGCTCGCTGCACTACATGTCAAAAAGCTAAGTCACGACTCAATCCTCATGGTTTATATATGCCTTTGCCTGTACCTAGTGTTCCTTGGGAGGATATATCTATGGACTTTGTTTTAGGTTTACCTCGAACAAAGAAGGGGAGGGATAGCATATTTGTTGTCGTGGATAGGTTCTCGAAAATGGCACACTTTATACCATGTCATAAAAGCGATGATGCTGTTAATGTTGCTGATTTGTTCTTTCGTGAAATTATACGCTTGCATGGTGTGCCAAATACTATTGTTTCAGATCATGATACTAAATTTCTTAGCCACTTTTGGAGATGTTTATGGGCTAAGTTGGGGACTAAACTGCTTTTTAGTACTACATGTCACCCCCGAACTGATGGACAAACTGAAGTAGTCAATAGAACATTGTCTACTATGCTTAGGGCTGTTTTGAAGAATAACAAGAAAATGTGGGAAGAATGCTTGCCTCATATTGAATTTGCTTATAATCGTTCATTGCATTCTACTACTAAGATGTGTCCTTTTGAAATTGTGTATGGTTTCCTGCCTCGTGCACCAATTGATTTGTTGCCTCTTCCATCTTCGGAGAAGGTTAATTTTGATGCTAAACAACGTGCTGAATTGATCTTAAAAATGCATGAGTTAACTAAGGAGAACATTGAGCGTATGAATGCTAAATATAAACTTGCTGGAGATAAGGGTAGAAAACATGTTGTGTTTGCACCTGGAGATCTTGTTTGGTTACATTTGCGTAAGGATAGATTTCCTGATTTGCGCAAATCAAAGCTAATGCCACGTGCTGATGGTCCTTTTAAGGTGTTAGAGAAAATAAATGATAATGCATATAAACTTGAGCTGCCTGCAGATTTTGGGGTTAGTCCCACTTTTAACATTGCAGATCTGAAGCCTTATTTGGGTGAGGAAGACGAGCTTCCGTCGAGGACGACTTCATTTCAAGAAGGGGAGGATGATGAGGACATCAATACCATTGTTACACCCACAGCCCCTGCTTCTATACATACTGGACCAATTACTAGAGCTCGCGCACGCCAATTAAAATATCAGGTACTTTCGTTTCTTGGTAATGATTCTAAAGTTCATGAGAATATGATGCTGCCTAAATTGGATACATTTGTTTTGCTTACAAATGAAGGGCCTAGCTTGGACAAGAAAGAGGAACCTTGGAGCAAGTTCAAGCATGGAGATGATGGCATGCACAAGGGGAACAAGAACGGAGTTACAAGTGATGATTTCAGGACTTTGAAGCCACCATAATGAGTGCAGGAAGCCTTGGACGAAATATATAAGATGTCACTTCATAAATTTCGTCCAGAGGCTATTATAGGTGCTGCGTCACCTTATTATTGGGCCAGGCCCATGTAATTTCGAAATACTTGAGTATAGGCTGTTTTTAGAGTCCGTATGTGTGGGGAAACAAGAGATAGGGTTGGTTTCGGACCCCTCCTTCAAGGGCCACGAAATCCCCTCCTCTTCCTCCATATATACAGCCCTTAGGGCACCGTTTAGACTTTGGGATTTGTTTAGTTAAAAGTTAGCCATTGCAACTTCGTGTACTTCGTTTGTGTCCAACGACCAGACCAAGACCGCTTTCGGATCCCCACCATTATCAATACTTCATCTATATTCGCAATATTCAGATTGCATTATCATTTTCTTGCTTGTTCTTCGATTGCGTGCAGGAATAGACCTTCGTGGTCAGGTTGATCGTGCTTCCAGCATCGTCAGTAACCTCAGGAGATTGGTTTAGCGATTGCTAAGGCGCAACGTCGTGCACGTTTGTAGTCGGATCATCAAAGTCGGCTCCACCAAATCGATAGTTACCATCTCATCGAAAGATCGGGACACCCTCGCCTCTATCATGTGGTATCAGTTTTCAGGTTGCTCGGTGAGAATTTCCAGTTTTCCCTAGATTAGATTTATTTTCTTACGTATTGTCCAAAAAAAAAGCCACAAAAAAAATTAGGGTTAGTTCATCATATCCGAACCAATCTGAGCCTTTGCATAATCTTTTTAGGGTTTTTGCTTTGTTGAATTTGCGGTTGCATCGTCGTGTCAAGTTG
Organism: Thinopyrum elongatum; assembly: GCA_011799875.1. Lineage (NCBI taxonomy): Eukaryota > Viridiplantae > Streptophyta > Magnoliopsida > Poales > Poaceae > Thinopyrum > Thinopyrum elongatum. Next base: position 190,485 of record JAAAXO010000623.1, on the reverse strand, counting down.
CTGGTCTTAGCGTCTAGTTCTTTAGAGTTTCGAGTTCTGTTCACAAGTTGTCACGCCGCCGCCGCACCATCATCATCGCCCCTACCATATACCACCACAGCTTATCTGCTATTTCTCTGAGTCCATATACCACCACCGATCCGAGTCCATATACCACCACCAATCCGAGTCCACATATACTACCGTCATATACCATCACCAGTCCGAGTTCCACCATATTCATCTCTGCCACCAGTCCTAGTCCGAGTCCAGTATTTATTCCTTTATTTTAGAGTTCCAGATCACGCGATACTGCGAGTCGTGAACAAGTCGGATTCCCCAATTTTCGTGCTACCCGTAGAAGAAAAATAGTTCCAGTTTCAAAAAAAAAAAACTAAGTCTGGAAAATTCTGGCTAGGCAGTTTTTAGACCATTTGTAGACTTTTTCGAAAAAAAATTGTTGCCGAGCAAAAAAAAAAGTGCAAAAAAAGAAAAGAAAAAAAGATGATGAGGACATCAATACCATTGTTACACCCACAGCCCCTGCTTCTATACATACTGGACCGATTACTAGAGCTCGCGCACGCCAATTAAATATCAGGTACTTTCGTTTCTTGGTAATGATTCTAAAGTTCATGAGAATATGATGCTGCCTAAATTGGATACATTTGTTTTGCTTACAAATGAAGGGCCTAGCTTGGACAAGAAAGAGGAACCTTGGAGCAAGTTCAAGCATGGAGATGATGGCATGCACAAGGGGAACAAGAACGGAGTTACAAGTGATGATTTCAGGACTTTGAAGCCACCATAAGGAGTGCAGGAAGCCTTGGACGAAATATACAAGATGTCACTTCATAAATTTCGTCCAGAGGCTATTATAGGTGCTGCGTCACCTTATTATTGGGCCAGGCCCATGTAATTTCGAAATACTTGAGTATAGGCTGTTTTTAGAGTCCGTATGTGTGGGGAAACAAGAGATAGGGTTGGTTTCGGACCCCTCCTTCAAGGGCCACGAAATCCCCTCCTCTTCCTCCATATATACAGCCCTTAGGGCACCGTTTAGACTTTGGGTTTTGTTTAGATTAAAAGTTCGCCATAGCTGCAACTTCGCGTACTTCGTTTGTGTTCAGCGACCAGACCAAGACGTCACAGAACCCCACCTCGATCAATAAAGCTTTCATCTTATATTCGCAATATCCAGATTGCAAATCTTAGTTTCTTGCTTGTTCTTCGTTTGCTTGCAGGAGATAGACCCTCGGGGTCAGGTTGATTGTGCTCCGGCGTGGTCAATAACCTCTCGGAGTTGGTTTAGCGATTGCTAAGGCGCGACGTCCTCGCACGTTCGTAGTCGGATCGTCAAAGTCTACTCCACCAAAAACGATAGATATCATCTCATCGAAAGATCGGGACACCCTCGCCTCTATCAAGTGCTCATCAATACCATTGTTACACCCACAGCCCCTGCTTCTATACATACTGGACCAATTACTAGAGCTCGCGCACGTCAATTAAAATATCAGGTACTTTCGTTTCTTGGTAATGATTCTAAAGTTCATGAGAATATGATGCTGCCTAAATTGGATACATTTGTTTTGCTTACAAATAAAGGGCCTAGCTTGGACAAGAAAGAGGAACCTTGGAGCAAGTTCAAGCATGGAGATGATGGCATGCACAAGGGGAACAAGAACGGAGTTACAAGTGATGATTTCAGGACTTTGAATCCACCATAATGAGTGCAGGAAGCCTTGGACGAAATATACAAGATGTCACTTCATAAATTTCGTCCAGAGGCTATTATAGGTGCTGCGTCACCTTATTATTGGGCCAGGCCCATGTAATTTCGAAATACTTGAGTATAGGCTGTTTTTAGAGTCCGTATGTGTGGGGAAACAAGAGATAGGGTTGGTTTCGGACCCCTCCTTCAAGGGCCACGAAATCCCCTCCTCTTCCTCCATATATACAGCCCTTAGGGCCCCGTTTAGACTTTGGGTTTTGTTTAGATTAAAAGTTCGCCATAGCTGCAACTTCGCGTACTTCGTTTGTGTTCAACGACCAGACCAAGACGTCACAGAACCCCACCTTGATCAATAAAGCTTTCATCTTATATTCGCAATATCCAGATTGCAAATCTTAGTTTCTTGCTTGTTCTTCGTTTGCTTGCAGGAGATAGACCCTCGTGGTCAGGTTGATTGTGCTCCGGCGTGGTCAATAACCTCTCGGAGTTGGTTTAGCGATTGCTAAGGCGCGACGTCCTCGCACGTTCGTAGTCGGATCGTCAAAGTCTACTCCACCAAAAACGATAGCTATCATCTCATCGAAAGATCGGGACACCCTCGCCTCTATCAAATTGGATACATTTGTTTTGCTTACAAATGAAGGGCCTAGCTTGGACAAGAAAGAGGAACCTTGGAGCAAGTTCAAGCATGGAGATGATGGCATGCACAAGGGGAACAAGAACGGAGTTACAAGTGATGATTTCAGGACTTTGAAGCCACCATAATGAGTGCAGGAAGCCTTGGACGAAATATACAAGATGTCACTTCATAAATTTCGTGCAGAGGCTATTATGGGTGTTGCGTCACCTTATTATTGGGCCAGGCCCATGTAATTTCGAAATACTTGAGTATAGGCTGTTTTTAGAGTCCGTATGTGTGGGGAAACAAGAGATAGGGTTGGTTTCAGACCCCTCCTTCAAGGGCCACGAAATCCCCTCCTCTTCCTCCATATATACAGCCCTTAGGGCACCGTTTAGACTTTGGGTTTTGTTTAGATTAAAAGTTCGCCATAGCTGCAACTTCGCGTACTTCGTTTGTGTTCAACGACCAGACCAAGACGTCACAGAACCCCACCTTGATCAATAAAGCTTTCATCTTATATTCGCAATATCCAGATTGCAAATCTTAGTTTCTTGCTTGTTCTTCGTTTGCTTGCAGGAGATAGACCCTCGTGGTCAGGTTGATTGTGCTCCGGCGTGGTCAATAACCTCTCGGAGTTGGTTTAGCGATTGCTAAGTGATGAGGACATCAATACCATTGTTACACCCACAACCCCTGCTTCTATACATACTGGACCAATTACTAGAGCTCGCGCACGCCAATTAAAATATCAGGTACTTTCGTTTCTTGGTAATGATTCTAAAGTTCATGAGAATATGATGCTGCCTAAATTGGATACATTTGTTTTGCTTACAAATGAAGGGCCTAGCTTGGACAAGAAAGAGGAACCTTGGAGCAAGTTCAAGCATGGAGATGATGGCATGCACAAGGGGAACAAGAACGTAGTTACAAGTGATGATTTCAGGACTTTGAAGCCACCATAATGAGTGCAGGAAGCCTTGGACGAAATATACAAGATGTCACTTCATAAATTTCGTCCAGAGGCTATTATAGGTGCTGCGTCACCTTATTATTGGGCCAGGCCCATGTAATTTCGAAATACTTGAGTATAGGCTGTTTTTAGAGTCCGTATGTGTGGGGAAACAAGAGATAGGGTTGGTTTCGGACCCCTCCTTCAAGGGCCACGAAATCCCCTCCTCTTCCTCCATATATACAGCCCTTAGGGCACCGTTTAGACTTTGGGTTTTGTTTAGATTAAAAGTTCGCCATAGCTGCAACTTCACGTACTTCGTTTGTGTTCAACGACCAGACCAAGACGTCACAGAACCCCACCTTGATCAATAAAGCTTTCATCTTATATTCCCAATATCCAGATTGCAAATCTTAGTTTCTTGCTTGTTCTTCGTTTGCTTGCAGGAGATAGACCCTCGTGGTCAGGTTGATTGTGCTCCGGCGTGGTCAATAACCTCTCGGAGTTGGTTTAGCGATTGCTAAGGCGCGACGTCCTCGCACGTTCGTAGTCGGATCGTCAAAGTCTACTCCACCAAAAACGATAGCTATCATCTCATCGAAAGATCGGGACACCCTCGCCTCTATTAAGTGGTATCAGATTCCCAGGTTGCTCGGTGAGATTTACAGTTTTTCGTAGTTTAGATCGAGTCTGTTCTTCATACCTACAGTCCAGGAAAAAGCCAAAAAAAAAATTTAGGGTTAGTTCATCATATCCGAACCAATCTGAGCCTTTGCATAATCTTTTTAGGGTTTTTGCTTTGTTGAATTTGCGGTTGCATCGTCGTGTCAAGTTGCTGGTCTTAGCGTCTAGTTCTTTAGAGTTTCGAGTTCTGTTCACAAGTTGTCACGCCGCCGCCGCACCATCATCATCGCCCCTACCATATACCACCACAGCTTATCTGCTATTTCTCTGAGTCCATATACCACCACCGATTCGAGTCCATATACCACCACCAATCCGAGCCCACATATACTACAGTCATATACCATCACCAGTCCGAGTTCCACCAGATTCATCTCTGCCACCAGTCCTAGTCCGAGTCCAGTATTTATTCCTTTATTTTAGAGTTCCAGATCACGCGATACTACGAGTCGTGAACAAGTCGGATTCCCCAATTTTCGTGCTACCCGCAGAAGAAAAATAGTTCCAGTTTCAAAAAAAAAAAACTAAGTCTGGAAAATTCTGGCTAGGCAGTTTTTAGACCATTTGTAGACTTTTTCGAAAAAAAATTGTTGCGGAGCAAAAAAAAAAAAGAAAAAAATTCAGAGTGTGCTCCTCCCTTGTTTACGTGCAGCGCCGTGATTTTTGTTAGTGTTCTAGGCTCGCGTCTCTAGCACGGTCTAGCCTAGGACCAGCACAGTACCGTCGTTGAGAGTTTATTCAACATTGCATCTCTGAATTGATTATTGCTGACCCTTTTTGCTACCATATCATAAGCCTTCCCAGCTCCACATACATCTACATCGTGCGTTTGACACCACCTGGCAATCGCTCTGTCCAAGCTCTGAGAGTTTTGACTACAAAGGTTGCCGATCACCACCTGCTGCTGGGTAAGAACTGGTAAGAATTTGAGATTTGCTTGACGGATTTGTGACACCACACCACACCACCACCACTTTCTAGTAGTCTGTAGGACCATATTCTTGTGTGTTTCTATTGCTGCTAACCATGGCAGGATCACAAGCCAACGAGATTGACTGGGAGAACATGACGAACAAGGAGTTGCATGATAAATTTCAGCAAATGATGAGTGGCCAGGTGGGAGATGTGCTAAACAGATTTGAAGAGGCCATGGAGAAGATAGATGGCATGGAGAAGTCGTTCGAGACAAAGCTGGATAACAAGTTTAATGAATTGCTCACGCGTCTTCCCCAACCACCACCGGCTGCACCTGTCGCACCTCTGCAACGACAACAACAACGCCCCCTTCCAAATCAGTTCGGACGAGCGAAGCGTGTTCCTCTTGAGGATGGCCAAACTTCTGGTGCTGCTGTACCTACTGTTGATGCTTCTTTGGCTCCTGCTCCTGCTGCTGCTGGTGCCGAGGAGGAGGATGATTACGCGGGCGATTATGAGGATGAGGTTGATCAAAATCATAACTACGTGCAACCACCGGCACCAGGTCGTCCACATGCAAATAATCGCAATGGTAGGTCTGCACCACCATTTCAGGTACGAGATCATGACCATCTTCCTAAATTAAAATTGAATATTCCACCATTCGAGGGTAGATATGTTCCTGATATATATCTTACTTGGGAGTTAGAAACTGAACAACGTTTTACATGTTTACAATATCCCGAGGAACGACGTGTTGCTGCTGCTGTTTGTGCTTTCACTAGTTTTGCATGTGTATGGTGGTCTGAACATTGTAGATTATATCCTATTCTAGCTACGTGGGCTGCTTTGAAAACTGCTATGCGTACTCGTTGGGTTCCACCATATTATCAACGTGAATTACTTCAAAAATTGCAGCGCTTAAGACAAGGAAAAAATTCTGTAGAAGAATATTATCAGGAATTACAAACTGGCATGATTAGATGTGGTATTGTTGAGGAGAATGAAGCTATGCTTGCACGTTTCATGGGTGGATTAAATAGAGAGATTCAGACCATTCTAGAGTATAAGGAGTATAATAATATCACTTGTTTATTCCATCTTGCTTGTAAAGCTGAACGTGAAGTGCAGGATCGACAGGCATTGGCGCGAACTAATTTTTCTGCAGGTCGATCTTCATCATGGACACCGCGTGCCTCCTCTACTCCCACACGTCCTACTGCGGCACCACTGACTTCAGCCGCCAATTCCAATTGAGATACAAGAAAACATGCACCACCACCACCATCTGCCAAGAGTACACCTTCTGGGCCTGCCCAGAGCTCTTCTTCATCTATGGCATCAACAGGGCACACACATGATATTATTTGTCGTCGTTGTAAGGGAAGAGGTCATTATGCGAGAGAATGCCAATCTCCGCGTGTTATGATTGCTACTGAGGATGGTGGGTATGAGTCCGCTAGTGATTATGATGAGGAGACTTTGGCTCTTATTATAAGTGAAGAACACGGTGGAGATGATTTTGATCATGAGACGCAATACATGGCTCCTGAAGACGCTGACAGGTATGAATGTTTAGTTGCTCAACGTGTTTTGAGTGTGCAGGTCACACAAGCTGAGCAAAATCAGAGGCATAATTTGTTCCATACAAAGGGAGTTGTGAAGGAACGTTCTGTTCGCGTCCTCATAGATGGAGGGAGCTGCAACAACTTGGCTAGCATGGAGATGGTGGAGAAGCTATCTCTCACCACAAGACCACATCCACATCCTTACTATATCCAATGGTTCAACAACAGCGGCAAGGTTAAGGTAACACGTACTGTTCGTGTGCATTTTAGTCTCTCTACATATGCTGATTATGTTGATTGTGATGTGGTACCCATGCAAGCATGTTCATTATTACTTGGTAGACCATGGCAATTTGATAAAAATTCTGTACACCATGGTAGAAACAATCAGTATACTCTTGTTCATAAGGATAAACATATTACTTTGCTTCCTATGACTCCTGATTCTATTTTGAAAGATGATATTAATAGAGCTAGTAAAGCAAAACAGGAGAAAAATAAGAGTGAAAATCAGATTGTGGCAAAAGAATTTGAGCAACAAATGAAGCCTAATAATAAACCATCTAGTGTTGCTTCTGAAATTAAATTGAAAAGTGCATGCTTACTTGCCACCAAATCTGATATTGATGATCTAGATTTCAGCAATTCTGTTTGCTATGCTTTTGTGTGCAAAGAGGCGTTATTTTCATTCGAGGACGTGCCTTCCTCTTTGCCTCCTGCGGTCACTAACATTTTGCAGGAGTTCGCTGACGTCTGATAGAGGCGAGGGTGTCCCGATCTTTCGATGAGATGGTAACTATCGATTTGGTGGAGCCGACTTTGACGATCCGACTACAAACGTGCACGACGTTGCGCCTTAGCAATCGCTAAACCAATCTCCTGAGGTTACTGACGATGCTGGAAGCACGATCAACCTGACCACGAAGGTCTATTCCTGCACGCAATCGAAGAACAAGCAAGAATATGATAATGCAATCTGAATATTGCGAATATAGATGAAGTATTGATAATGGTGGGGATCCGAACGCGGTCTTGGTCTGGTCGTTGGACACAAACGAAGTACACGAAGTTGCAATGGCTAACTTTTAACTAAACAAATCCCAAAGTCTAAACGGTGCCCTAAGGGCTGTATATATGGAGGAAGAGGAGGGGATTTCGTGGCCCTTGAAGGAGGGGTCCGAAACCAACCCTATCTCTTGTTTCCCCACACATACGGACTCTAAAAACAGCCTATACTCAAGTATTTCGAAATTACATGGGCCTGGCCCAATAATAAGGTGACGCAGCACCTATAATAGCCTCTGGACGAAATTTATGAAGTGACATCTTATATATTTCGTCCAAGGCTTCCTGCACTCATTATGGTGGCTTCAAAGTCCTGAAATCATCACTTGTAACTCCGTTCTTGTTCCCCTTGTGCATGCCATCATCTCCATGCTTGAACTTGCTCCAAGGTTCCTCTTTCTTGTCCAAGCTAGGCCCTTCATTTGTAAGCAAAACAAATGTATCCAATTTAGGCAGCATCATATTCTCATGAACTTTAGAATCATTACCAAGAAACGAAAGTACCTGATATTTTAATTGGCGTGCGCGAGCTCTAGTAATTGGTCCAGTATGTATAGAAGCAGGGGCTGTGGGTGTAACAATGGTATTGATGTCCTCATCATCCTCCCCTTCTTGAAATGAAGTCGTCCTCGACGGAAGCTCGTCTTCCTCACCCAAATAAGGCTTCAGATCTGCAATGTTAAAAGTGGGACTAACCCCAAAATCTGCAGGCAGCTCAAGTTTATATGCATTATCATTTATTTTCTCTAACACCTTAAAAGGACCATCAGCACGTGGCATTAGCTTTGATTTGCGCAAATCAGGAAATCTATCCTTACGCAAATGTAACCAAACAAGATCTCCAGGTGCAAACACAACATGTTTTCTACCCTTATCTCCAGCAAGTTTATATTTAGCATTCATACGCTCAATGTTCTCCTTAGTTAACTCATGCATTTTTAAGATCAATTCAGCACGTTGTTTAGCATCAAAATTAACCTTCTCCGAAGATGGAAGAGGCAACAAATCAATTGGTGCACGAGGAAGGAAACCATACACAATTTCAAAAGGACACATCTTAGTAGTAGAATGCAATGAACGATTATAAGCAAATTCAATATGAGGCAAGAATTCTTCCCAGATTTTCTTGTTATTCTTCAAAACAGCCCTAAGCATAGTAGACAATGTTCTATTGACTACTTCAGTTTGTCCATCAGTTTGGGGGTGACATGTAGTACTAAAAAGCAGTTTAGTCCCCAACTTAGCCCATAAACATCTCCAAAAGTGGCTAAGAAATTTAGTATCACGATCTGAAACAATAGTATTTGGCACACCATGCAAGCGTATAATTTCACGAAAGAACAAATCAGCAACATTAACAGCATCATCGCTTTTATGACATGGTATAAAGTGTGCCATTTTCGAGAACCTATCCACGACAACAAATATGCTATCCCTCCCCTTCTTTGTTCGAGGTAAACCTAAAACAAAGTCCTCGAATGAAAATAACGCCTCTTTGCACACAAAAGCATAGCAAACAGAATTGCTGAAATCTAGATCATCAATATCAGATTTGGTGGCAAGTAAGCATGCACTTTTCAATTTAATTTCAGAAGCAACACTAGATGGTTTATTATTAGGCTTCATTTGTTGCTCAAATTCTTTTGCCACAATCTGATTTTCACTCTTATTTTTCTCCTGTTTTGCTTTACTAGCTCTATTAATATCATCTTTCAAAATAGAATCAGGAGTCATAGGAAGCAAAGTAATATGTTTATCCTTATGAACAAGAGTATACTGATTGTTTCTACCATGGTGTACAGAATTTTTATCAAATTGCCATGGTCTACCAAGTAATAATGAACATGCTTGCATGGGTACCACATCACAATCAACATAATCAGCATATGTAGAGAGACTAAAATGCACACGAACAGTACGTGTTACCTTAACCTTGCCGCTGTTGTTGAACCATTGGATATAGTAAGGATGTGGATGTGGTCTTGTGGTGAGAGATAGCTTCTCCACCATCTCCATGCTAGCCAAGTTGTTGCAGCTCCCTCCATCTATGAGGACGCGAACAGAACGTTCCTTCACAACTCCCTTTGTATGGAACAAATTATGCCTCTGATTTTGCTCAGCTTGTGTGACCTGCACACTCAAAACACGTTGAGCAACTAAACATTCATACCTGTCAGCGTCTTCAGGAGCCATGTATTGCGTCTCATGATCAAAATCATCTCCACCGTGTTCTTCACTTATAATAAGAGCCAAAGTCTCCTCATCATAATCACTAGCGGACTCATACCCACCATCCTCAGTAGCAATCATAACACGCGGAGATTGGCATTCTCTCGCATAATGACCTCTTCCCTTACAACGACGACAAATAATATCATGTGTGTGCCCTGTTGATGCCATAGATGAAGAAGAGCTCTGGGCAGGCCCAGAAGGTGTACTCTTGGCAGATGGTGGTGGTGGTGCATGTTTTCTTGTATCTCAATTGGAATTGGCGGCTGAAGTCAGTGGTGCCGCAGTAGGACGTGTGGGAGTAGAGGAGGCACGCGGTGTCCATGATGAAGATCGACCTGCAGAAAAATTAGTTCGCGCCAATGCCTGTCGATCCTGCACTTCACGTTCAGCTTTACAAGCAAGATGGAATAAACAAGTGATATTATTATACTCCTTATACTCTAGAATGGTCTGAATCTCTCTATTTAATCCACCCATGAAACGTGCAAGCATAGCTTCATTCTCCTCAACAATACCACATCTAATCATGCCAGTTTGTAATTCCTGATAATATTCTTCTACAGAATTTTTTCCTTGTCTTAAGCGCTGCAATTTTTGAAGTAATTCACGTTGATAATATGGTGGAACCCAACGAGTACGCATAGCAGTTTTCAAAGCAGCCCACGTAGCTAGAATAGGATATAATCTACAATGTTCAGACCACCATACACATGCAAAACTAGTGAAAGCACAAACAGCAGCAGCAACACGTCGTTCCTCGGGATATTGTAAACATGTAAAACGTTGTTCAGTTTCTAACTCCCAAGTAAGATATATATCAGGAACATATCTACCCTCGAATGGTGGAATATTCAATTTTAATTTAGGAAGATGGTCATGATCTCGTACCTGAAATGGTGGTGCAGACCTACCATTGCGATTATTTGCATGTGGACGACCTGGTGCCGGTGGTTGCACGTAGTTATGATTTTGATCAACCTCATCCTCATAATCGCCCGCGTAATCATCCTCCTCCTCGGCACCAGCAGCAGCAGGAGCAGGAGCCAAAGAAGCATCAACAGTAGGTACAGCAGCACCAGAAGTTTGGCCATCCTCAAGAGGAACACGCTTCGCTCGTCCGAACTGATTTGGAAGGGGGCGTTGTTGTTGTCGTTGCAGAGGTGCGACAGGTGCAGCCGGTGGTGGTTGGGGAAGACGCGTGAGCAATTCATTAAACTTGTTATCCAGCTTTGTCTCGAACGACTTCTCCATGCCATCTATCTTCTCCATGGCCTCTTCAAATCTGTTTAGCACATCTCGCACCTGGCCACTCATCATTTGCTGAAATTTATCATGCAACTCCTTGTTCGTCATGTTCTCCCAGTCAATCTCGCCGGCTTGTGATCCTGCCATGGTTAGCAGCAATAGAAACACACAAGAATATGATCCTACAGACTACTAGAAAGTGGTGGTGGTGTGGTGTGGTGTCACAAATCCGTCAAGCAAATCTCAAATTCTTACCAGTTCTTACCCAGCAGCAGGTGGTGATCGGCAACCTTTGTAGTCAAAACTCTCAGAGCTTGGACAGAGCGATTGCCAGGTGGTGTCAAACGCACGATGTAGATGTATGTGGAGCTGGGAAGGCTTATGATATGGTAGCAAAAAGGGTCAGCAATAATCAATTCAGAGATGCAATGTTGAATAAACTCTCAACGACGGTACTGTGCTGGTCCTAGGCTAGACCGTGCTAGAGACGCGAGCCTAGAGCACTAACAAAAATCACGGCGCTGCACGTAAACAAGGGAGGAGCACACTCTGAATTTTTTTCTTTTTTTTTGCATTTTTTTTCCTCTTTTTTTTTTTTTGCTCCGCAACATTTTTTTTTCGAAAAAGTCTACAAATGGTCTAAAAACTGCCTAGCCAGAATTTTCCAGACTTAGTTTTTTTTTTTTTGAAACTGGAACTATTTTTCTTCTGCGGGTAGCACGAAAATTGGGGAATCCGACTTGTTCACGACTCATAGTATCGCGTGATCTGGAACTCTAAAATAAAGGAATAAATACTGGACTCGGACTAGGACTGGTGGCAGAGATGAATCTGGTGGAACTCGGACTGGTGATGGTATATGACGGTAGTATATGTGGGCTCGGATTGGTGGTGGTATATGGACTCGGATCGGTGGTGGTATATGGACTCGGATCGGTGGTGGTATATGGACTCAGAGAAGTTGATAAAGCCAAGATTGAAGCTATTGAGAGTTGGCCACAGCCCAAAACGGTCACTCAAGTGAGGAGTTTTCTTGGACTCGCTGGTTTTTATAGGCGTTTTGTGAGAGATTTCAGCACCATTGCTGCACCTCTCAATGAGCTTACAAAGAAGGATGTGCCTTTTGTTTGGGGTACCTCACAGGAAGAAGCCTTCACGGTATTGAAAGATAAGTTGACACATGCTCCTTTACTCCAACTTCCTGATTTTAATAAGACTTTTGAGCTTGAATGTGATGCTAGTGGAATTGGATTAGGAGGTGTTTTATTACAAGATGGCAAACCTGTTGCATACTTTTCTGAAAAATTGAGTGGGCCTAGTCTGAACTATTCTACTTATGATAAAGAATTATATGCTCTTGTTCGGACCTTAGAAACATGGCAACATTATTTATGGCCCAAAGAATTTGTTATACATTCTGATCATGAATCTTTGAAACACATTAAAAGTCAAGCAAAACTGAACCGTAGACATGCTAAATGGGTTGAATTTATTGAGACTTTCCCTTATGTCATTAAACACAAGAAGGGTAATGATAGAGGCGAGGGTGTCCCGATCTTTCGATGAGATGATAGCTATCGTTTTTGGTGGAGTAGACTTTGACGATCCGACTACGAACGTGCGAGGACGTCGCGCCTTAGCAATCGCTAAACCAACTCCGAGAGGTTATTGACCACGCCGGAGCACAATCAACCTGACCACGAGGGTCTATCTCCTGCAAGCAAACGAAGAACAAGCAAGAAACTAAGATTTGCAATCTGGATATTGCGAATATAAGATGAAAGCTTTATTGATCAAGGTGGGGTTCTGTGACGTCTTGGTCTGGTCGTTGAACACAAACGAAGTACGCGAAGTTGCAGCTATGGCGAACTTTTAATCTAAACAAAACCCAAAGTCTAAACGGGGCCCTAAGGGCTGTATATATGGAGGAAGAGGAGGGGATTTCGTGGCCCTTGAAGGAGGGGTCCGAAACCAACCCTATCTCTTGTTTCCCCACACATACGGACTCTAAAAACAGCCTATACTCAAGTATTTCGAAATTACATGGGCCTGGCCCAATAATAAGGTGACGCAGCACCTATAATAGCCTCTGGACGAAATTTATGAAGTGACATCTTGTATATTTCGTCCAAGGCTTCCTGCACTCATTATGGTGGCTTCAAAGTCCTGAAATCATCACTTGTAACTCCGTTCTTGTTCCCCTTGTGCATGCCATCATCTCCATGCTTGAACTTGCTCCAAGGTTCCTCTTTCTTGTCCAAGCTAGGGCCTTCATTTGTAAGCAAAACAAATGTATCCAATTTAGGCAGCATCATATTCTCATGAACTTTAGAATCATTACCAAGAAACGAAAGTACCTGATAATTTAATTGGCATGCGCGAGCTCTAGTAATTGGTCCAGTATGTATAGAAGCAGGGGCTGTGGGTGTAACAATGGTATTGATGTCCTCATCACTGTTGATGCCATAGATGAAGAAGAGCTCTGGGCAGGCCCAGAAGGTGTACTCTTGGCAGATGGTGGTGGTGGTGCCTGTTTTCTTGTATCTCGGTTGGAATTGGCGGCTGAAGTCAGTGGTGCCGCAGTAGGACGTGTGGGAGTAGAGGAGGCACGCGGTGTCCATGATGAAGATCGACCTGCAGAAAAATTAGTTCGCGCCAATGCCTGTCGATCCTGCACTTCACGTTCAGCTTTACAAGCAAGATGGAATAAACGAGTGATATTATTATACTCCTTATACTCTAGAATGGTCTGAATCTCTCTATTTAATCCACCCATGAAACGTGCAAGCATAGCTTCATTCTCCTCAACAATACCACATCTAATCATGCCAGTTTGTAATTCCTGATAATATTCTTCTACAGAATTTTTTCCTTGTCTTAAGCGCTGCAATTTTTGAAGTAATTCACGTTGATAATATGGTGGAACCCAACGAGTACGCATAGCAGTTTTCAAAGCAGCCCACGTAGCTGGAATAGGATATAATCTACAATGTTCAGACCACCATACACATGCAAAACTAGTGAAAGCACAAACAGCAGCAGCGACACGTCGTTCCTCGGGATATTGTAAACATGTAAAACGTTGTTCAGTTTCTAACTCCCAAGTAAGATATATATCAGGAACATATCTACCCTCGAATGGTGGAATATTCAATTTTAATTTAGGAAGATGGTCATGATCTCGTACCTGAAGTGGTGGTGCAGACCTACCATTGCGATTATTTGCATGTGGACGACCTGGTGCTGGTGGTTGCACGTAGTTATGATTTTGATCAACCTCATCCTCATAATCGCCCGCGTAATCATCCTCCTCCTCGGCACCAGCAGCAGCAGGAGCAGAAGCCAAAGAAGCATCAACAGTAGGTACAGCAGCACCAGAAGTTTGGCCATCCTCAAGAGGAACACGCTTCGCTCGTCCGAACTGATTTGGAAGGGGGCGTTGTTGTTGTCGTTGCAGAGGTGCGACAGGTGCAGCCGGTGGTGGTTGGGAAAGATGCGTGAGCAATTCATTAAACTTGTTATCCAGCTTTGTCTCGAACGACTTCTCCATGCCATCTATCTTCTCCATGGCCTCTTCAAATCTGTTTAGCACATCTCCCACCTGGCCACTCATCATTTGCTGAAATTTATCATGCAACTCCTTGTTCGTCATGTTCTCCCAGTCAATCTCGTCGGCTTGTGATCCTGCCATGGTTAGCAGCAATAGAACAAGCAAGAATATGATAATGCAATCTGAATATTGCGAATATAGATGAAGTATTGATAAAGGTGGGGATCCGAAAGCGGTCTTGGTCTGGTCGTTGGACACAAACGAAGTACACGAAGTTGCAATGGCTAACTTTTAACTAAACAAATCCCAAGCAAAAAGCTAGTAGATGGATCTACTTATATAGGAGCAAGGGGTGGCGGCCAAGGAGGTGGGAGGACGTCCCAAGGCAGCCTAAAACTAACCCTAGGTCGTACAAGGCCAATGGGCCCAAGTGGAGGTGATGCAACACCTTTGGACTTGTAGTTTGACTCAGATTCTGCTACAGCGTCAGATTGTTTCGACGACAACTCAACGCTCCGGATGAATTTGAAGGTGAAACCAATTGGGTTAGAAAGAGCACGAAATCTACTTTCCAACAAAAAAAGAATCACCCAATTCGGAGTCCGTATGAAATAGTTCTTGGTGTTTTGAGTCAGGTATGTCTGTGCAGTCCGAATCTGAATCCAGAATGTGAGAGACTTGGACTCTATCTTCTCTTGGCCCAAAAGTGACGTGATATGACTTTTTGAACAGCACATAAACTTCTCTTTTTCCCTTATCTTCATATGTGGATTGTACAAATCTCCCATACACCTGCAATTAGACATGGCACAA
This sequence comes from Thinopyrum elongatum, assembly GCA_011799875.1. Classification (NCBI taxonomy): domain Eukaryota; kingdom Viridiplantae; phylum Streptophyta; class Magnoliopsida; order Poales; family Poaceae; genus Thinopyrum; species Thinopyrum elongatum. The sequence goes on along the minus strand of JAAAXO010000623.1, from coordinate 175,128 downwards.
AAGTTTGTGAAGTATTTTTGTCTTGGATGACATAAATAAATTATTGCATAGTTTGCATTAGAAATCACCTCACAAATATACTTGTATGCAATATTTTTGGTCGTATCCAAGGTAGTCATGTCCTCATCATCCTCCCCTTCTTGAAAACAAAGCCGTCCTCGGCGTTGCTTAAGCTGAAATGTGGCTAACAAAAGAGACAAGGTGTACATGTTGTATATGTATATGTCATCCAGTTTTACTTCCCTTAGTTTTTGCATATATGACACATATATACATGAGTAACCTTCATAGTTCAAAAATCTAAAGCCAAAATATTATCACAAGTATTAGAAGACATGAAAATATTGTAACTCAATTTGCACATATAAGTGAAGCTCTTATTCATATCAAAGGATTGACAATGTTCATCATTAAACCATCCCAACATTGGTGAATAAACCTTACTTGAATCAAATTTACATGCTACAACATGCTTAAATAAGCAAACATACAATAAGTCATTTGACACAAAATCATCACCAAGATTAGAGGTCATATCAAAATGATTAAACATTGTTTCTTTTGCATAAACAGTTAATTCATTGGGTGCACTCAAAATTGTTGATACTTCAACTCTTTGATCACATGATGCATTCATGACAGTAACACAATTCTCTAAAATAGCTGGTCTGCTCAAATCAATAGGTAACACAACACATGATGTATTCAAGTTAACTAGGCATGCATCATTCTCATGTGAAAGTTGAAAATCTGTACCTTTGTCATTACCTCTTATGATCAACTCAGACGATGTAGGCACTCTTGGAGGTGATGTGTCACATGATGGAGATGATGTAGTCCTCGCAACAACGGATGTGGTTGTCATAGTACGCCTAGTAGTTGAAGAAACATCTGTATCAACACTTGGAATGTGCACCGTGCGCTTGTTCTCCTTGTGGCCAACACGTCGTTTTATTTCCTGTTCAGCTTTGCAAGCAAGACGAAACAAATGGTCCACAGGATAACACTCTTCATGAATTAGAATCTCTTGAATATCACAGTTTAATCCTCCCCAAAATCTATCCATAAAATCTTCTTCACTTTCTTCTAAAAATGAGTGCAATAATGTAGTTTGTAAATCATCATAGTATTTTGTTACCGTGTCAGTGCCTTGTTTTAAATGTTGTAATTTTTTAATCATGCCACGAGTATAATAAACATCAACGAATCTATCTCTCATGACAAGTTTTAAATCATCCCAAGTAGTAGGTATAAGATCAGGGTTTAACCGACAATATTCACTCCACCAAACTAAAGCAAAGCTACTAAAAGTACTAACCGCAGCTTGAAATTTTCCACGCTCATCAAAATTATGGGAAGCAAATATAGCATTTATTTCGTACTCCCATTCAATATATAAATCAGGCCTAAAACGACCAGTAAATGGTGGCATGGAAACTCTAACCTGATTATGTGCATTCTGATGTAATTGCTCCTCTTGTGGCGGTTGTTGTATTTTCTTTGGTGATGGTAAATCTCCCACGATCGATGAAGCCCAAGAACTAACAACTCCGGAACCTGCCATGATTAGTAGAAACAAAAAAAAATCGAGAATAATGTTCCTATGAACTACTAGGATGTGGTGGTAAAGCGCTCACAGTAAAGCAAATATCAATATCTTACAAGTTCTTACCATGCAGCAGGTGGTGACGGGCAACCAGCGGTGTCAAATAACTCCGAAGATTGAGTAAAGCGATTGCTAGGTGAACGTACGTATACACGGTGTAGAAATATGTGGAGCTGGGTTGGCTATATATGGTAGCAAAAGATTAGCAATAATCAATTCAGAGATGCAATGTTGAATAAACGCTCAACGACGGTACTGTGCTGGTCCTAGGCTAGACCGGACTAGAGACGCGAGCCTAGAACACTAATGGGGTCACGGCGTAGCACAACTAGCATCAATAAAGGAAATGAAGTACCTCTGGACAGCAAGATATAAGTGAAGATCACAATGGCAGTAAAGATAATGATGAGAAACAACTACCAAGTAGCATATACCAACAATTCTCTCTCCAACTTTACTCTATAAAAGTTTGTGTCAATTTTATGATAATTTTTCTCAAGAAAGGCACTGACTCAAGCTTTCAAATGCAAAAAGAATCACTCAATTCCGAGTTGATATGAGGAGTCAAAAAATTCTAAAACTGGCCTGAAAAACTGGAACAAGCTGTGTTCACGAACTTCGGAGGGCAAAAAGACCTATTTAGAAGCCGATTTGAGGTGTCAAATATTGAACTAGCTTCCGCAACTATTTGGAAATTGATTATGACAATGAATGGTGGGTGGCACGATTTGGAAATTGATGGATGGGATGGTGGACAGCGGAAGGAATAACGATGCAGCGGCGGCGTGACTAATGTGAACAGAACTCGAAACTCTAAACGAACTAGACACTAAGACCAGCAACTCGACACGACGATGTAACCGATAATTCAACTATGCAAGCAATGAAAAGAAAATTGCAAAGGCTCAGACTGGCTTGGACAAAGGATGAATAGATCTAACTTTTTTTTTGTGGCTTTTTTTGGACAATAGGTAAGAAAATAAATCTAATCTAGGGAAAACTGGAAATTCTCACCGAGCAACCTGAAAACTGATACCACTTGATAGAGGCGAGGGTGTCCCGATCTTTCGATGAGATGGTAACTATCGATTTGGTGGAGCCGACTTTGACGATCCGACTACAAACGTGCACGACGTTGCGCCTTAGCAATCGCTAAACCAATCTCCTGAGGTTACTGACGATGCTGGAAGCACGATCAACCTGACCACGAAGGTCTATTCCTGCACGCAATCGAAGAACAAGCAAGAATATGATAATGCAATCTGAATATTGCGAATATAGATGAAGTATTGATAATGGTGGGGATCCGAAAGCGGTCTTGGTCAGGTCGTTGGACACAAACGAAGTACACGAAGTTGCAATGGCTAACTTTTAACTAAACAAATCCCAAAGTCTAAACGGTGCCCTAAGGGCTGTATATATGGAGGAAGAGGAGGGGATTTCGTGGCCCTTGAAGGAGGGGTCCGAAACCAACCCTATCTCTTGTTTCCCCACACATACGGACTCTAAAAACAGCCTATACTCAAGTATTTCGAAATTACATGGGCCTGGCCCAATAATAAGGTGACGCAGCACCTATAATAGCCTCTGGACGAAATTTATGAAGTGACATCTTGTATATTTCGTCCAAGGCTTCCTGCACTCATTGTGGTGGCTTCAAAGTCCTGAAATCATCACTTGTAACTCCGTTCTTGTTCCCCTTGTGCATGCCATCATCTCCATGCTTGAACTTGCTCCAAGGTTCCTCTTTCTTGTCCAAGCTAGGCCCTTCATTTGTAAGCAAAACAAATGTATCCAATTTAGGCAGCATCATATTCTCATGAACTTTAGAATCATTACCAAGAAACGAAAGTACCTGATATTTTAATTGGCGTGCGCGACCTCTAGTAATTGGTCCAGTATGTATAGAAGCAGGGGCTGTGGGTGTAACAATGGTATTGATGTCCTCATCATATATGGACTCAGAGAAATAGCAGATAAGCTGTGGTGGTATATGGTAGGGGCGATGATGATGGTGCGGCGGCGGCGTGACAACTTGTGAACAGAACTCGTAACTCTAAAGAACTAGACGCTAAGACCAGCAACTTGACACGACGATGCAACCACAAATTCAACAAAGCAAAAACCCTAAAAAGATTATGCAAAGGCTCAGATTGGTTCGGATATGATGAACTAACCCTAAATTTTTTTTTTTGGCTTTTTCCTGGACTGTAGGTATGAAAAACAGACTCGATCTAAACTACGAAAAACTGTAAATCTCACCGAGCAACCTGGGAATCTGATACCACTTGATAGAGGCGAGGGTGTCCCGATCTTTCGATGAGATGATAGCTATTGTTTTTGGTGGAGTAGACTTTGACGATCCGACTACGAACGTGCGAGGACGTCGCGCCTCAGCAATCGCTAAACCAACTCCGAGAGGTTATTGACCACGCCGGAGCACAATCAACCTGACCACGAGGGTCTATCTCCTGCAAGCAAACGAAGAACAAGCAAGAAACTAAGATTTGCAATCTGGATATTGCGAATATAAGATGAAAGCTTTAGTGATCAAGGTGGGGTTCTGTGACGTCTTGGTCTGGTCGTTGAACACAAACGAAGTACGCGAAGTTGCAGCTATGGCGAACTTTTAATCTAAACAAAACCCAAAGTCTAAACGGTGCCCTAAGGGCTGTATATATGGAGGAAGAGGAGGGGATTTCGTGACCCTTGAAGGAGGGGTCCGAAACCAACCCTATCTCTTGTTTCCCCACACATACGGACTCTAAAAACAGCCTATACTCAAGTATTTCGAAATTACATGGGCCTGGCCCAATAATAAGGTGACGCAGCACCTATAATAGCCTCTGGACGAAATTTATGAAGTGACATCTTGTATATTTCGTCCAAGGCTTCCTGCACTCATTATGGTGGCTTCAAAGTCCTGAAATCATCACTTGTAACTCCGTTCTTGTTCCCCTTGTGCATGCCATCATCTCCATGCTTGAACTTGCTCCAAGGTTCCTCTTTCTTGTCCAAGCTAGGCCCTTCATTTGTAAGCAAAACAAATGTATCCAATTTAGGCAGCATCATATTCTCATGAACTTTAGAATCATTACCAAGAAACGAAAGTACCTGATATTTTAATTGACGTGCGCGAGCTCTAGTAATTGGTCCAGTATGTATAGAAGCAGGGGCTGTGGGTGTAACAATGGTATTGATGTCCTCATCATTAATGAACAAAGTTTTACATGCTTTCATTGGACGATTTTTGGTAGTTTACTTTGATGATATATTGATTTATAGCAGATCTTTGGAGGAACATTTGGAACATTTACGTGTTGTTTTTATTGCTCTACGTGATGCACGTTTGTTTGGTAACCTTGGGAAGTGCACGTTTTGCACCGACCGAGTATCTTTTCTTGGCTATGTTGTTACTCCACAGGGAATTGAAGTTGATAAAGCCAAGATTGAAGCTATTGAGAGTTGGCCGCAGCCCAAAACGGTCACACAAGTGAGGAGTTTCCTTGGCCTCGCTGGTTTCTATAGGCGTTTTGTGAGAGATTTTAGTACCATTGCTGCACCTCTCAACGAGCTTACAAAGAAGGATGTGCCTTTTGTTTGGGGTACCGCACAGGAAGAAGCCTTCACGGTGTTGAAAGATAAGTTAACACATGCTCCTTTACTCCAACTTCCTGATTTTAATAAGACTTTTGAGCTTGAATGTGATGCTAGTGGAATTGGATTAGGAGGTGTGTTATTACAAGATGGCAAACCTGTTGCATACTTTTCTGAAAAATTGAGTGGGCCTAGTCTGAATTACTCTACTTATGATAAGGAATTATATGCTCTTGTTCGGACGTTGGAAACATGGCAACATTATTTATGGCCCAAAGAATTTGTTATTCATTCTGATCATGAATCTTTGAAACATATTAAAAGTCAAGCCAAACTGAACCGTAGACATGCTAAATGGGTTGAATTCATTGAGACTTTCCCTTATGTCATTAAACACAAGAAGGGTAAAGAAAATATTATTGCTGATGCATTGTCTCGTCGTTATACTATGCTTTCACAACTTGACTTTAAAATATTTGGTTTGGAGACCATCAAAGATCAATATGTGCATGATGCTGAATTTAAAGATGTATTGCAGAATTGTAAGGAAGGGAGAACATGGAACAAGTTCGTCGTTAACGATGGATTTGTGTTTCGTGCTAACAAGCTATGCATTCCAGCTAGCTCCGTTCGTCTTTTGTTGTTGCAGGAGGCGCATGGAGGAGGATTAATGGGACACTTTGGCGTGAAGAAGACGGAGGATATACTTGCTACACATTTCTTTTGGCCAAAGATGAGACGGGATGTTGAGCGTTTTGTTGCTCGCTGCACTACATGTCAAAAAGCTAAGTCACGACTCAATCCTCATGGTTTATATATGCCTTTGCCTATACCTAGTGTTCCTTGGGAGGATATATCTATGGACTTTGTTTTAGGTTTACCTCAAACAAAGAAGGGGAGGGATAGCATATTTGTTGTCGTGGATAGGTTCTCGAAAATGGCACACTTTATACCATGTCATAAAAGCGATGATGCTGCTAATGTTGCTGATTTGTTCTTTCGTGAAATTATACGCTTGCATGGTGTGCCAAATACTATTGTTTCAGATCGTGATACTAAATTTCTTAGCCACTTTTGGAGATGTTTATGGGCTAAGTTGGGGACTAAACTGCTTTTTAGTACTACATGTCACCCCCAAACTGATGGACAAACTGAAGTAGTCAATAGAACATTGTCTACTATGCTTATGGCTGTTTTGAAGAATAACAAGAAAATGTGGGAAGAATGCTTGCCTCATATTGAATTTGCTTATAATCGTTCATTGCATTCTACTACTAAGATGTGTCCTTTTGAAATTGTGTATGGTTTCCTTCCTCGTGCACCAATTGATTTGTTGCCTCTTCCATCTTCGGAGAAGGTTAATTTTGATGCTAAACAACGTGCTGAATTGATCTTAAAAATGCATGAGTTAACTAAGGAGAACATTGAGCGTATGAATGCTAAATATAAACTTGCTGGAGATAAGGGTAGAAAACATGTTGTGTTTGCACCTGGAGATAATGCGTAAGGATAGATTTCCTGATTTGCGCAAATCAAAGCTAATGCCACGTGCTGATGGTCCTTTTAAGGTGTTAGAGCAAATAAATGATAATGCATATAAACTTGAGCTGCCTGCAGATTTTGGGGTTAGTCCCACTTTTAACATTGCAGATCTGAAGCCTTATTTGGGTGAGGAAGATGAGCTTCCGTCGAGGACGACTTCATTTCAAGAAGGGGAGGATGATGAGGACATCAATACCATTGTTACACCCACAGCCCCTGCTTCTATACATACTGGACCAATTACTAGAGCTCGCGCACGTCAATTAAAATATCAGGTACTTTCGTTTCTTGGTAATGATTCTAAAGTTCATGAGAATATGATGCTGCCTAAATTGGATACATTTGTTTTGCTTACAAATGAAGGGCCTAGCTTGGACAAGAAAGAGGAACCTTGGAGCAAGTTTAAGCATGGAGATGATGGCATGCACAAGGGGAACAAGAACGGAGTTACAAGTGATGATTTCAGGACTTTGAAGCCACCATAATGAGTGCAGGAAGCCTTGGACGAAATATACAAGATGTCACTTCATAAATTTCGTCCAGAGGCTATTATAGGTGCTGCGTCACCTTATTATTGGGCCAGGCCCATGTAATTTCGAAATACTTGAGTATAGGCTGTTTTTAGAGTCCGTATGTGTGGGGAAACAAGAGATAGGGTTGGTTTCGGACCCCTCCTTCAAGGGCCCGAAATCCCCTCCTCTTCCTCCATATATACAGCCCTTAGGGCACCGTTTAGACTTTGGGGTTTTGTTTAGATTAAAAGTTCGCCATAGCTGCAACTTCGCGTACTTCGTTTGTGTTCAACGACCAGACCAAGACGTCACAGAACCACACCTTGATCAATAAAGCTTTCATCTTATATTCGCAATATCCAGATTGCAAATCTTAGTTTCTTGCTTGTTCTTCGTTTGCTTGCAGGAGATAGACCCTCGTGGTCAGGTTGATTGTGCTCCGGCGTGGTTGATGAGGACATCAATACCATTGTTACACCCACAGCCCCTGCTTCTATACATACTGGACCAATTACAAGAGCTCGCGCACGCCAATTAAATTATCAGGTACTTTCGTTTCTTGGTAATGATTCTAAAGTTCATGAGAATATGATGCTGCCTAAATTGGATACATTTGTTTTGCTTACAAATGAAGGGCCTAGCTTGGACAAGAAAGAGGAACCTTGGAGCAAGTTCAATCATGGAGATGATGGCATGCGCAAGGGGAACAAGAACGGAGTTACAAGTGATGATTTCAGGACTTTGAAGCCACCATAAGGAGTGCAGGAAGCCTTGGACGAAATATACAAGATGCCACTTCATAAATTTCGTCCAGAGGCTATTATAGGTGCTGCGTCACCTTATTATTGGGCCAGGCCCATGTAATTTCGAAATACTTGAGTATAGGCTATTTTTAGAGTCCGTATGTGTGGGGAAACAAGAGTTAGGGTTGGTTTCGGACCCCTCCTTCAAGGGCCACGAAATCCCCCCTCTTCCTCCATATATACAGCCCTTAGGGCACCGTTTAGACTTTGGGTTTTGTTTAGATTAAAAGTTCGCCATAGCTGCAACTTCGCGTACTTCGTTTGTGTTCAACAACCAGACCAAGACGTCACAGAACCCCACCTCGATCAATAAAGCTTTCATCTTATATTCGCAATATCCAGATTGCAAATCTTAGTTTCTTGCTTGTTCTTCGTTTGCTTGCAGGAGATAGACCCTCGGGGTCAGGTTGATTGTGCTCCGGCGTGGTCAATAACCTCTCGGAGTTGGTTTAGCGATTGCTAAGGCGCGACGTCCTCGCACGTTCGTAGTCGGATCGTCAAAGTCTACTCCACCAAAAACGATAGATATCATCTCATCGAAAGATCGGGACACCCTCGCCTCTATCAGGAGGCGTCCAGGGGGGAGGGCTCATGGGAGTCCTTATCCCCTCGCCCACCTGCCCCGTCGCCGTGTCGTCGGCGGGCTGGTGCGTGAGCGCCCAGCCATGGCACGGCCGACACGGGGAGGAGTGAGACAATGACAGCGCTGTTGGGCTGGGCCTGCACACTGTGCACTGAGGCCCAGCCAACAGTGGCCCTTTCCTTTTTATTTGTTTCTTTCTTTTCTGTTTTCTTTTTCAGTTTCTGTTTTCCATTTCTTTTGGGCATTAACTGTCTCTTGTAAAATGTGACACTTGTCTCAATAATTGATATGCAATAGTCCTCACTGTCACAAAAAGTTTGAGGCTTATATGATTTCATTTGAATTTTGCATAAATGAAAAGGAGTTAAATATTGCTGTTTTGGGTACTGTTTCATGATGTTAGGGTCATTTAACTAATTCAATTAATGTAGCAATTATTTTTATAATTGCTTTGGGAATATTTGCAACAGTAGGAACATTTTAGTTTCTGGATTTGAACAACTTTTATTTATCACTTAAAGTTTGAGAAATTCATTTGAATTGGAATTTGAAATGGGATATGACAATAATGATGATCAAGCATTGTTGAACAGGATGACTTGACATTAACAGAGGGTGATCACTGTGGTGTGATGCTGGGAATGTTACAGTGTGCATCCTAGTTATGCAGAAGTCGGGTGATACTCTTAATGGTTTGTATTACTTTGATGCTACATTTTGAGATAATAAAAGCGCCCTTTATCAAAAATGACAGAACATCCACTCGCGTAGGAATTACAAGGGACTCTCTATTCCACAGTCGATTGAAAAGCAATTCAGGTGCATTCAAAATTTCCAGCCAGTGAAAATTTAACAGGTGTATGTTTGTCTCTTGTATGTATGTGCTCAAACTGTCCGCAAAAAGGTTGTCGGGAATCCTGAGTCATGAGTTGGTATGGATGCGGGTTGGACTGTGTTAGATAATGTTTATACGTAGATTTTGTGAATATCCTATATATTGTATTTGTACACTTCATATACGAAAATGAAGTTTAAAGGCCGAGCACAATGCAGCTTGTTATCTACTTCGTCAGTCTTCCTATGGATCAGCAGCAGTGCTGTATTACTCGAACCGTATTTCATCTGACACAATTTTAAACCACACTGTATACTCAATTTACGCACAGTGCTATCCCATGTAGTTCGACGCTGCCCTGCCAGGCTGTTCACACGTTACATCACCTCACCCATCCTGTCCAGGCAGTGGGAGGAGTTCAGTGCAGTGGCGGGAACATGGGCCTTTCTTTATTATCATGTGCCTGTAGAATTACCAGCCTTTTTTTGGATTTTGTTCTTATCAACACTAAAAAAATTAATTAAATATAACTCATCATAATTTCAATTCTGAAGTTGCTAACCCCACATACCGTGTGGCTACCATTTGTTGTGTGCTCAACGTCGAAGTAGTAGTTTCATCCGGGAAATTGATGAAGTACTAATTATTTTTCTATAAAAGTTTCTGATCAAAATTTTGAATGTAACGTGAAATCAAACAAAAACTAGATTAAGTCCTTTTTTGGAGGGTTATTAGACAAGTCCTTTTTTGAAGGGTTATTAGACAAGTCCTTCATCAACGAGATGGAACAAATATATGTTGCACCTAGTTATTTTGTACCACACAATCACTTGAGTTAAAAAAATAGCAATTTTACAATTGAAGAAAAGTTCCGCAAACAATTTCGTAGTACCAACAATAACACTTCTAATTTCAAATACTCCAAGTAAGTATCAAAGTTTCGGCAAGGCGAATCACGCTACCGCCGCTGCCTCGGTTCCCCCTCCTCTTCCTCGTCTGACGGCCTCATCAGCGGCAAGAGGAGTGGTGACATGTCTGTCTCATTCTATTTTTATTAGGTGTTTGCTTCTTCGCCGCCATCGACAAGGTGGTGGCGACGATGGCGTGTTGGAATAAGGTCACTTCGGTCTCTTCCTACCTTGACGATGTTTGATCTGGCGCTGATGAAGGGCCTGTGAGAGTTCGTGACCCTAGATCTATTGGTTCTCTTTTATATCTGTCACGTACATTTTCCAAATACGCAATGAGCTTTTTCTTCAATATGCGATGAATTTTTTTCATACGTGGCGAATATTTTTCCAATAGACGATGAACATATTTTAAATACATGCATTAATTTTTTAAATTGGTGAATATTTTTTAAATATGTGATGAACATTTTCTAAATACGCGATGAATAATTTTCATATATGTGAAAGATATTTTCTTTCCGAATACGTGGCAGACTTGTTTTGAATGTGCGGTGATTATTTTAAATAAATGATGCACGTTTTCCAAATACACGGTCAAGATTGCTTGTAATATGTGATGAACAATTTAGCAATACCTTTGAAATGTTATTTCTTCTTTAATTTTATTTTTTCAAAATGAATGAAATATAAAAACCGAAAATAATTTTTAGAAAATATGTACAACTAGAGGGGAAAAGAGAAAAAGAAAAGGAAAAACAGGCAGCCATGCATGTGTGGACGTGCGGCTGCTTCGCACGCTGTGAGCGACTACAGGTGAGGCGCAGCACCCAAATTCAAACTCGCCAACGAGGCACATCATGTTCTTGCAATCATCGCCCACAATGGAGGCTGGAGTACTAGAAGACAAGAGAATGGTACCGGTGTATTTCTCCTACAAGGCATTCGTATATAACTGGAAAATTAGAAGGCACGGATCCCAGTGCCTCAATGTTCGCACGAGATAGCGGCCTTCAGGCAGCTCGGCCTCCAAAAAGCTCTACTCCTTCGATATAAGATAGCCACAGCCGTATCCGTATTGGGTATCATGCAGTTTCCCACAAACATAATGTTTTACATGGTATTAGCTTAGGGTTACGGTCGTTCGCTTCCGCACCTCTGTTCCCCCGATCGCATCGATGGCTTCGGTAACGACCGCCGCCGCCACGATCTCCATTGCTCCGGCCGCCGTTCCGACCGTCGGCCCGGCCGCCGTTGTTCCAGCTGCCCCGGCCTCTCCGTTTTTGGCCTCTCGGCCGCTCGTCTCCCTGGCCGGTGCCTCCATGGCTATGGCCGCCCCGCCGTTGGCCTTCAACATATAGAAACAAAAGTGCTTTATCAGCAAAGAAATCGGTAACTAGAACTTATGCATGCCATTGAACTCATTGAACAACATATCATTGGCATACTTTATCCTTAAGTTGGAAATGTCAGCGCTAGAAAACTGGTTATCAACTAGAGTCCTTGTGGTCCTCACTTCCATAAACTTGAATGTGAAGACACCACAACCGTGCCTGGTTTCACATGAATAAAGGAAGAATAAAAAGATACCAACAATGTAAATCAAGAAAATCAGGTCAGCCATACTAAAAAACAAACTACCTATTGGTCTGGTTGGGAACAACTAGTTAGACATCATCAATTTTATCGAAATCAATTCATTTCCTCAACATGGGAGTAATAAAAGTATCCGAAAATCCTATGAAATTTGTAATCTGTACAAATAAAGAAAATACGAGAGATAAATCTTAAAAGATAACAACACAATGCTTTCCAAAAGGAAACTAATTTATAAACAAATTGATGAAAAATGTACTACGGATCATGAATCTGCAAGTGAAATTCAGAATGCTCACTAAAAGCCAGATCAAGGAAAGCTAAGGCTCCTTCCTTCAAACAAACGATGAAAGAAAACCAATGTTGTCGAGCGGTTATAGGGAGGCACGGCTGCAACGTGGAAGAATAATATGAAGAAAAATGTATATAGAGGAAATGAGAAATAAAAAAACAAATGCACGTTTGGAAGTACAGCTGTAAATGTGTCATCATTATCAAGCCAGATCAAGAGAGTTTTGAAGGAGATGCCTGCAGAGAGGGAAGGAGGAACAACCGCAACAACAAATTTGGGCAAAACCATTGAAGATCATACAAGAGACGACCCATAGGTCAGAAATCTTTCAATTCAAACTTCTTTTCTCATGCCTAGTGAATTTCTTTGAGATCTAAGGACCTGTAAAATCACAAGGCAGAAAAGCACAGATCATAAATTCCTTCTATTCTAGAGTGTATCACACAGAAGACTCTAGTTAAAATTAATGAAACTGGTAAATTTTGTTTCAAAAGCACGATGACAAAGAAACTAAATTTACAGTAGCAAAAATACTGAAATTACTACTATCAAGTTTCTGAAAATAGTAGGCAAGCAGAATTTCCTGTGCACAGCAAAGTTTCTGACACAAAGGTAGATTCAGTATATACTGAGAGTGTGATTAGATGCAACATTATCCAATAAAGACATTGTGGTTTACAGTCTAATTACCACCTTTTCGAGAGCATAGTCTAATTACCACTGTAATTGCACTGTAATTATACTGGAATTACACAGACTGTAAATACAGTAAATATCCCAGTATAATCATAGTAAACATTGCACTACGATTACCCCTTGAAATTACAGTATAACAACACTGTAAATTATAGTTAAATAGCACGGTAACTGCAGTAAAATAGCACTATGATTAACAATGTAAAATAGCACTATGATTAACAATGTAATTACCCTGAAAATTACACTGTAATTACACTGCGATTACTCTGAAATTCCAGTGTAAGAATACTATAATTACAATGTGATTATAGTGTAATTTCAAAGGAAATTACACTGTAATTAAAATGGAATTACAGTCATGAAGCTACTTAAACTTAGATGCAACACTACCTAAAACATAGAAAAAGAAAAGAAAAGAGTATACGATGGATGCAAATACTACCCAAGAAAGACAAACCACACAGAAAAAAGACCCAAGAACTTTTTTCTAAAATTATTGCAGATCCAACATAGACAAACCCCAAAAATTACTTTAATTGCATTGAAAATTTCATCGTGATCTAGCGTTAACCTGAAAATAGCACTATAATTGCAGTGACTGTAAACTAAATTCACAAACGTTACAGCAAAAATTGCACTGTGATTACCTCTAGAAATTACACTGTAATTAAAGTGTCACTTGCCTGTATATTTCATAGGAAACTACACTGTAATTAAAATGAAACTACAGTAACGAAGTTGATGTAACTTAAGATGCAATTACTACCTAAAAACGCAGGCCACTGCATCTAACAAAAAAAAATGATAGCAGAATCAGACGCCCAGACCAACAGATAAGAAAATCGACAGGGAATCGGATGCACCGGTACACCATGCATCTACCACTGCAAGTGCAAAAAAATCTCACGGCAAATCCACATATACAAATGCACATACAAATATATCTACATCAAACAACAGGGTAATCAAATCAAACCACTAGATCTAGAAAAAATACAACGGGGAAAGAGAGAAGACGAGGACAACAACCGAAGCGAGAAGACACTGGAGCGGAAATCGACCTGAAGAAGAGGAGGAGCCGATCGGAATCGCCATGGACGACGAGGCAATCGCCAAGAAGCGCCTCCCTCGCTCTGCTGCTTTAACTCTCGTCAAAAAATGAGAAAGGATAAGGAATGAAAATAAAAAAAAAGGACAAAGAGAGAGTAGGGGACGGGCGTTAACGGGCTGGCCCCGAAACTAAAGCGTGCCCGGCAACAGATAGAAAAAGAAAACGCCCGAAAAAGCCAGTTCCCAGTGCAGATCTCGGCATGAGATCGAACGGCCAAAAAATTGAATGAAGGCCAATTGTAAATCAGTTAACTGAAAAATAGCAAAACAGAATTACAATACATGCTGTTTTCTTCGATTTAGCAAGTGATGTGTTATACTTGACAACAAATTGATGACTATTGTTGATTTAAGATACTTAGAGCATCTCTAGCCGATCCCTTAAAAATTAGAGAAGTAATAGCCGAGTAAGCCTTAGTGGAGTACTCCCTCCATTCCGGTTTATATAGTTTATCTCAAAATTATAGTTTTTTTTTGTTTTATACGTCTCAATTTTATTGTTTCCCATCACATGTTCAGATTCTAAGATGCATTAAATTATTGCATGCAAGCATTAAAAGAAAATAAAAAATTCTTGGTCATTTAGTGTTCATGTATGCATGCATTGCAATTAATGCATTGATAAACACATTCGAACGAGCGCATTAATTAATTAATTTTGCAAACTATAAAAACTATTTCACCACTCACCTTCTACTTTAGTTGTGAGATATTTGAACTGAGTTACGGCTCGCCGGCGCTGCTCCGGTCATCGAAGATGACCTGGCCGCCCCCTGTGTCACTGCCCACGGGCCCCACAACCCCTGTTGACTAAGTCAACTACGCTGACTGGACTGGGTCCAGTCACTGACTGGTAGGCCCCACCTAATTAGCTAACTAAATCACTAATTAGATTAATCTGTTAGATTAGTTAGACACTGACTAATGGGCCCAGTAGATTAATTAGCTGGATTAGATTAGGTTTAGACACTGATTTAGCCCACTGTCTATGACAGGTGGGCCCTACATGTCAGGTTTGACCTGGTCAGCCGACTGTTGACCACTGATGTCACCTTTACCTCATGCTGATGTCATCAGACATTGTTCTGGATAATGTTGATTTAAATTAATTAAATAAATTTCAGAAAATGATTAAAACTTTAGAAAAATCGTAGAAATAAAGCCGTAGCTCGGATCGAAAAACTTTATACATGAAACTTGCTCAGAACGACGAGACGAATCCAACCGTGCCATCTGTTTCTGTGTCGGGACCCTCTACGGAGGTGAACCCGCAACTTTTAGCCTGTTTTTGGTAGATGAATAGTGCATATACACCAGTTAATAATTCCAACTTTAATCCTGAAATAACTAATATGACTTAGACATGCTTTTAGGCAACCCTGCACTGCACGTTAGCATAGCATGCTCTGTGTTGCATATGATTGCTGTGTATTTATTTGTTTCCTCCCCCTCTTCTCTCTCGGTAGATCCCGGTAGCGACGTAGTCCCTGAGACCGACGCAGCTCCCGAGATTGACTACGCCCCTGATGACCAGTCCTTTGCTGCAGAGCTTCCAGGCAAGCACCCCCCCTTTGAACATGCCTATATCGCCTATTCTTTCTCAATCCTGCTTGCATTAGAATTTGTTACTGCTTTGAGTTATCCTATTCTGATGCATAACCTGTTTATTGTAACCTGCTATTGTTACCTTACCTGCTTATCCTAAACTGCGAAGTATAGACTGGATAGAGACCCCAATGACCCCATTTGTCCCGGTTGCCCCGCTAGATTATCGGAAGACTCGACAACCATGCCCCGGCACCGCACATCACCCCCCTGATTGTGCGACACTGCAGCGTTACTATCGAGTGCCGAGGGTGATACCTCGTTTAGCACTTCTGATGTTAACTCTGTAGAGTAGCTATTCGGTCGTGGTCATCGAGGGTGATTCCTCCTTCGCCACTTCCGATAACGACGTTGTCGTGCAACACCTCAAGTGTGAACTTCGAGGGTGATTCCTCCTAAGTTCACCTTGACGACTACGTCAGGTGGAATCCATCGAGGGTGATTCCTTAGTTTTCCCCCTGGTGTTTGGACACACAGTTACTATGATTTAACCATGAACAATGACAAAGTTGGGTCGGCCCTGAAGGGTGACCGCGCGAGCATGTGATGCGAGAGATGTGGAGATGGGTTGACCTTGAGGGTGCCCGCGAGATAATTACGAGGCGCGGCCGGGCATTCTTAGCCCTTGCAGCAAGTTATCGCGACGGGGCGATGGGGTCACATCGATCATGAGTCTCTGCTCATTGCCGCGCGCTCCTAATTCACTAACGATTTGGATATTTGATCCGAGTGGGCCTCTGGCCCGATAGCACTAACCATCACGTGGGAACAGTTATGGGCACTCTACGTCGTATGCATCAGCCAAAGCTTAATGGACGTCAGCGACTGAGCGACGCGCGCCGGGTTGGACTGCGTAACGCAACCGTCTTGATAGTGTGGGTTGGTAGGTCTCCTCTCGGTGGCCCCGCAACGTGCAGGAGTTCCCGGGGCAATGGCCCAAGACCCCCTGGGGGCATAGGTTTAGTCCGGCGTGCTGACCTCTTTGTTAAGCCTAGGTCGGGTTGCGGCGTATCGTTTGGCCGAGGCCGGGCATGACCCAGAGAAGTGTGTCTGGCCGAAGTTAATCGAGCGTGGTGGGTAAGTTGGTGCACCCCTGCAGGGAAGAACTAATCTATGCATAGCCGGATCCTCGGTAACGGATGCTCGGAGTTGTATCCCGATTGATACAACTAGAACTTAATGGTGAGATGAGAATGGATACTAGGGCTCTGGGATTGCTTTCTCGCAGGGAGTCAAGGACGGATCTCTGGGCGAGGTTGATACTTAATACTGCTACTACTTTATATTGTACTAATCTACACTCTTCTAATGCTGCAAGACCGCTGAAGATGCTAGTCTTCGATAGGACTAGGCCTTCCCTCTATTTTGGCATTTCTGCAGCCCAGTCCACATATACAGCCTTTCTTTAATAATGTTGCATAGGTAGTGTAGATCCTTGCTTGCTGAGTACTTCGGATGAGTACTCACGGTTGCTTTGCTTCCTCTTTTTCGCCATATCCGTTTGTTGCAACCAGATGACGGAACCCCGGAGCCAGCTGCCCCAGTCAACGACTACTACTACCACCCCGAGGGTGGTTACTACTACGAGTTGGCCGACGACCAGGAGTAGGATCGGAGGGTCCCAGGCAGGAGGCCTGCGCCTTTTCGATCGTAGTGTTTTCTTTTGCCCGCCTTCTTAAAGACTTATCTGTTTTATTTTTTATATCTGTAATCAGATATCTGATGCTTCCGCTGACGCTTGTAGGCGAGCTTATGTATTCGAGCCCTCAAGGCCCCTGGCTTGTAATATAATGCTTGTATGACTTTATTTATGTTTTAGAGTTGTTGGTATCAGAGCCGACTGCCTGTAGGAATCCCCTTTCCAACTCCTTGGCCGAAGTTGAGTCTAGTCATCCAAAACTGTTTTACTAACTTGGCTGTGTGGCTTATGGGCCCATGTCGCCATTGGGTGGTATTAAGATCTTTTATTTCTCGTTTATACTCTGGGATTCTGATCTCTCGTCTATTCGGGTTAAAGATTTTACTAACTCTGACATTAGGTTCTCGTAACCACTTCATCCCGGAGAGCCCCTTCACTACAGATGATCATTTGCTTCGACAGAAGATTCTGCAGATACTCCTCGATGTTTCCCGAGACCCTGTGCCCACTGCTTTGCAGTTCCTGACCATCGATGGACGAGAACTTGGCGTATGGGTTCGCCTCGTTCAACGAGCAGGAATATGGTTCTCTTCGTCCCTCGCCCTTGGTTTCGACATTGTTGCCGACATAGCTGACAGACTATCCTCTGACATACCTTGTTGTCGTGACTGGTAAGATGTCACCGTTCTCCCTACTTTTGATCGACCCTCACCACAGTTCCACAGGATCGGAACCTGACTCTCCTGTACATCCTTGATTCCGAAGTATCCTATGCCCTTGGTTCTTTGTGTTATCACGAGCCACCCCCTGTAACATCCCCACTATCACACTACAGTGATCTCTCTCTAATAGTGGCCTTGTTATTATGATCACTCAGTCAATCCGCTACTTGTCAAAAATCAAACCCAAAATTCAAATTTGAACTGCACGTCAAATAATTATTTCTTCAAACAGCAAATCAAAATTGTTCATAATATTACAAATAATCCAGAAGCAATTATAAAAATATAATCCACATTAATTGAATTAGTTAAGTGACCCTAACAACCTCAAATAGTGGCTAACAGCAACATTTATTAACCTTTTATTTAATCTAAGTTAAATATGAAATTATATCTTACCCAAACCAGTTTTTGGTGGTAGATAATAATGCACTGCAATTTATGTGCTAGGTCACTTATTTTGTAAAAGTAGTTTAGTGCTCAAACAATTAGCAAAACGGAAAAGAAAACAGAAAACAGAAAACAGAAAACAGAAAATAAGAAATAGAAAAAGGCCTAGTGACTACTGTGCACTTAGGCCTGTGCGCTACAGTGACCGGCCCAGCCCATCTGGAGGTCATCTCCCTCCTCCCGCGCGCTGTCACTCGCCCGCGTCGACACGCCCTCGCCCGCCTCGCTGTTGGCCATCCCACGGTTCCCCGGCGCCTATAAGGTTGCCCCCGAGCCCCTCTCGCCCTCTCACGCAACCCTAGCTACCCATTCACCCCCGTGCGCCCTCTCTCTCTTGTTCCCCACCCCACTGAAACCTCGTCGCCATCCGCTGCTCGCCTGCGTAGCTACCGCCGCCGTTCTGCCTCGCTGACCTGTCCACCGTGACCGCCGTCGACTGCTACGCCTCCTGGAGCCACCCGTTGGAGCCGAGGAGCACTACATCGCCGGATGGCGCAGTCGTCTTCCTCGGATCGTCGTCGTCTGTCGCCGTCGATTCGCCGCCGTCGCCCTTCCCCGAGCACATTTACGCACACCTGCAGGGCCACTGTGAGCTACCGCACCTCTCCCCTCTCTCCCCTACGCCTTTGCGTCGCCGTAGTGGTCGCATTGGAGATGCCCGATCGCTCCGCCGCCCGCATCGTCGTCGGCAAAGCTCCGGTGACCAAATGGTCCCAGGCTCATGCCCATCTTGCTCGTCGCATCGAGTAGGCCTCGCCTAGCCACTTGCTTCGATCGCGCGCGCACCATAGCCCCCATCCCGTAGCACGCCCGAAACCACCGCCGCCCGACGTCGTCGCCGGCGAGTATTCCGGCCTCCCCAGCTCCGACCACCGCCACCATGAGATGCGCCATGCAGTGCTCGTTCGAGCAAGCCAAACCACGGCCGATTTGATGCACCGTAGACGAATCCCGAGCTCACTGGAGTAGTCGTCATCGTAGGAGCTCGCCGGAGAACTCCGGTGACCGGCGCTGAGCTGGCGCCCGATGTGGCGCAGCGGGCCCCACCGCTCAGCCACTGACCACGGGCCCCATTGGGCCCATTGACCCAGTCAACGCTGACTGGGCTGGCCCCGTGTCACTGACATATGGGTCCAGCCCATTTAAACGAATGTAAGTAAATAGAAAATCGGTTAATTAATTTAATTAATTAATTAAAACACTAATTAGACACTGACAGTAGGCCCCACCCACTAATTAACCTAATTAGTTTAAACTAACCCTGTTTAATTAGCCATAGTCACTGACCAGTGGGTCCCACTGGACCCACAGGTCAGGTTTGACTCCACTCAACCGCACTGTTGACTGCTGACGTCACACATACATCATGCTGATGTCATCCCATACTATTCTGGATAATGTTGTTTTAAATTAATTTAAATAATTTCAGAAAATGTTTTAAACTTTAGAAATTCATAGAAATTAAACCGTAGCTCGGATGGAAAAACTTTATATATGAAAGTTGCTCAGAACGACGAGACGAATCCGACCGCGCCATCTGTTTTCGTGTCGGGACCCTCTACAGAGGTGAACCCGCAAATTTTAGCTTGTTTTCGGTAGATGAATAGTGCATACATACCGGTTAATAAATCCAACTTTAATCCTAAAATAACTTAAATGATTTAGACATGCCTTTAGGCAACCCTGCACTGGACGTTAGCATAGCATGCTCTGTGTTGCATGTGTTTGCTGTGTATTTATCTGTTTCCTCCCCCTCTTCTCTCCCGGTAGATCCCGGTACTGACGTAGTCCCCGAGATCGGCGCTGCTCAAGAGCCAGACGACACTACCGACGACCCTTCCTTTGCCGCAGAGCTTCCAGGCAAGCACCCCCCCTTTGAACATGCCTATATCGCCTATTCTTTCTCCCTCCTGCTTGTATTAGAATTTGCTACTGCTTTGAGCTATCCTATTCTGATGCATAACCTGTTTATTGTAACCTTCTATTGATACCTTACCTGCTTATCCTAAACTGCTTAGTATAGGCTGGATAGAGACCCCAGTGACCCCACTTGTCCAGGTTGCCCCGTTGGATTATCGGACGACTCGACAACCGGGCCTCGGCACCGCACATCACCCTCCTAGTTGTACGACACTGCAGCGTTACTATCGAGTGTCGAGGGTGATACCTCGTTTAGCACTTCTGATGTTAACTCTGTAGAGTAGCTATTCGGTCGTGGTCATCGAGGGTGATTCCTCCTTCGCCACTTCCGATAACGACTCTGTCGTGCAACACCTCAAGTGTGAACTTCGAGGGTGATTCCTCCTAACTTCACCTTGACGACTACGTCAGGTGGAATCCGTCGAGGGTGATTCCTCGGTTTTCCCCTTGGTGTTTGGACACACAGTTGCTATGACTTTAACCATGAACCATGATAGAGTCGGGTCGGCCCTGAGGGGTACCCGCGCGAGCATGTGATGCGAGAGATGTGGAGACGGGTTGACCTGGAGGGTGCCCGCGAGATAATTACGAGGCGCGGCCGGGCATTCTTAGCCCTTGCAGCAAGTCCTCTAGACGGGGCGATGGGGTCACATCGATCATGAGTCTCTGCTCGTTGCCGTGCGCTCCTAATTCACTAACGATTTGGATATTTGATCCGAGTGGGCCTCTGGCCCGATAGCACTAACCATCACGTGGGAACATTTATGGGCACTCTGCGTCATATGCATCAGTCGAAGGTTAATGGACGTCAGCGATTGAGCGGCGCGCGCCGAGTTGGACCGCGTAAAGCAACTGCCTTGATAGTGTGGGTTGCCAGGTCTGCTCTCGGCCGTGAACGTACCGTGCAGGAGTTCCTGGGGAGATGGCCCAAGACCCCTGGGGGCATAGGTTTAGTCCGGCGTGCTGACCTCTCTGTCAAGCCTAGGTCGGGTTGCGGCGTATCGTTTGGCCGAGGCCGGGCATGACCCAGAAAAGTGTGTCCGGCCGGAGTTAATCGAGCGTGGTGGGTAAGTTGGTGCACCCCTGCAGGGAAGAACTAATCTATGCATAGCCGGATCCTCAGTAACGGACGCTCGGAGTTGTATCCCGATCGATAGAACTAGAACTGGATACTAGGGCTCTGGGATTGCTTTCTCGTAGGGAGTCAAGAAAGGATCTCTGGCCGAGGTTGATACTGATTACTGCTACTACTTTATACTGTACTAATCTACACTCTTCTAATGCTACAAGACCGATGAAGATGCTAGTCTTCGATAGGACTAGGCCTTCTCTCTATTCTGGCATTTCTGCAGCCCAGTCTACATATACAGCCTTTCTATGATAATGTTGCATATGTAGTGTAGATCCTTGCTTGCTGAGTACTTCGGATGAGTACTCACGATTGCTTTGCTTCCTCTTTTTCCCCATATCCGTTTGATGCAACCAGATGATGGAGCCCCTGAGACAGCTGCCCCCGCCGACGACTACTGCTACCACCCCGAGGGTGGTTACTACTACGAGCTTGCCGACGACTAGGAGTAGGATCGAAGGGTCGCAGGCAGGAGGCCTGCGCCTTTTCGATCGTAGTGTTTTCTTTTGCCCCGCCTTTTTAAAGGCCTATCTGTCTTTCTTTTATATCTGTACTCAGATATCTGATGCTTCCGCTGACGCTTGTAAGCGAGCTTATGTATTCGAGCCCTCGAGGCCCCTGGCTTGTAATATAAAGCTTGTAGGACTTTATTTATGCTTTAGAGTTGTGTTGTGATTCCTTCAAGTGAGTCCTTAGGCTTGATCGTGTGCATTTGCGTATATGATTAGTGCACGATTAAGCTGGGGGCGTCACAGGTTGGTATCAGAGCCGACTGCCTATAGGATCCCCCTTTCCAACTCCTTGGCCGAAGTTGAGTCTAGTCGTCCAAAACTGTTTTACTAACTTGGCTGTGTGGCTTACGGGCCCAAGTCGCCAATTGGGTGGTATTAGGATCTTTTATTCCTCGTCTATACTCTGGGACTCTGATCTCTCTTCTATTCGGGTTAAATGAATTTACTACCTACATTAGGTTCTCGTAACGGCTTTCCCCGGAGAGCCCCTTCATTCTGGATGGTTGCCTGCTTCACCAGAAGACTTCGAAGATACTCTCCGATCTTCTCCTGAGAACCTGTGTTCATTCCTTTTGCAATCCCTTAACACCGTTGAATCCTTATGGATAACTGCGTACCCACGCCGTTCATACTTCCATCCCTAGTTGTTCTTGTTATTACAAGATACCCGAAAATATTCTCCGACTTTCGAGAATCCTTTTCCGACTGCCTTGCAGCACTTTTCCGCCAGAATACCCCTACGAATAATTCCTCACACTTATCGGGGATTCGTTCACCCCCAGTTATTCATATGTCTCACAAAATTCTTCGAATGCAATTCGATCTCTCGAAAATCCTCTGCAGCCTATTGCTCTTGAATCTCCGTGCCTGCTTGCATTATGGTTAATTCCACATGTCTAGCAGTATTTACTATAATCCTTTGTGATTGACATTCTGATCCTATTGAGCCAACATGTGTGCGAATACTCGCAATCATCAATTAATCCTTAGAAATTTTCTTTCCGGCTCAGACATCATTTCGGATATGAGCTGGTTCTTGCCCAATCAAGATTTGATCGGGTGCGCCTCTAAGTCTGTTCAACCTATCCATCTTCGATCAGAGCATCTGATTCTGATACACCGATCTAGAAATCAAAAATTTCTTTGTATTTAAGCAACGAATTATTCGGATGTTTTAATAAGCCGATGCCTTTGCATCCCTTCTCCCTCTGATTGATTACCGATACTCACATTAACTCCATCATGAATCGTCAGGTCCATTGTTGGGTTGTTATCCGACAGAGTCCTTAATATCCAAAATCTTGTGAGTTCTCCCCTGATACACAATGCCTCTGGTAAATTGTATCCTCCGTCTTTGTCAACCTTGCTCTGCTTCCGAGCTTGAGTTCATTACTCCTGAAGTTCATGGTATTTGTTCCTAAGATGCCCCGATGGGTTGAACCTATGCCTTCTTAATCTGTGTGAATCCGATAATTTTGCGGGTCATACTCCTCTAGTAATTCACCAGGTAGTTCCTCACATTCATATAATTTTTAACAGAGCAGTAAATGAAAGGTTATGCATTGAAGAAGTGGGAGTCGACCTTGAACCTTTGTGTTCATGCCCATGGACCCGATGCAGATCTTATCATGGAAGCTTCTTGTAAAAATAATTATCCCTTGTTTTAAGTTCATCTTGTATCTACGATTTTGACCCTTGCAATCGTGGTTCCAACCTTGATTGTTCTTCTTTGATCCCATTTCCCGGACAAGTTAAAGCACTTGTCTTCTGCAGATCAATACGCCGTCCAACATCTATTCTGCTTTACCTTCGAGTATTGCTACCTCTTATCTCGAGGATATTGTGTCATTGCACCACCTTTTGTGAATCCTTATCGGAATAATACTCCATCACATCATTCCTAGCCTGATTGGCTATATCATTATCATGCTAAACTAAACTGTGTCGTCTGGTCCTCCTTCCCGGTGCACATTTCCGATAATGGGCTAAGCCGTGTCAAACTTTCATCATCATACCATTTTGCTTACACAACATGAACCTCACTCCATCTGCCTTGATCATCCTACTGATCGACTTCATCTTCTTTAAATCCCTCGACAAATGTGTCGTGATCACCGACAGTATTTTGGCTCCCTCGAAGATGTCCATTGAATTCATGGCTAGAAATACCACCCCTGCCCCTTGATGATTTGTGATATCATCGATGGCATCCTTGACTTTCTGCCAATACAGACCTGGTTGTGTTTGGTTAATCCTTACGTTCCGAGATAATCTTGGAAATGTTCCTTTGTATCTCTTGTGATCTTCAGATCCAACTCTTACTTGAAACACCATGTTATTGCTACCTCAAAGCATGACTGTGGTATGCCGAACAACAACAAGAACATTGGAAGTGCATTGCCAAATGTTTCTTGCTCTATTATCCAAACACCGTTGTAGGGGTAGCATCATGACTTCCCTCGCCCCGATATCTAAATGATTTTGTACCTGCTGTACTGTCAGGTATATCATGTTCTGCTTTCCATTGGATTGTTTAACTTTTCTTGTGATATATATATTATAAGCAGAAATAAATCCCTGCTTATAAAACACCCCGATGTACAACCTTGTCAGTGAGACCCTGTTACTATTGTTGATGACATTCTGGTAACCCCCGATGGACGAGAACTTTGCCTATTGGTCCGCCTCGTTTTAACGAGCAGCGTTCTCTTCGTCCCTCGCCCTTGGTACCGACGTTGTTACCGACATAAGTGACAGACTTCCCTCTGACATGCTTTGTTATCGAGATCGTGCAAGATATCACCGTTCTCCCTACTCTCGATCGACCCTCTTCACAGTTCCACAGGACCATAACCGGACTCTCCTGTATATCCTGGATTTCGAAGTGTCGTATGCTCTTGCCTTTGTATGTTATCATGAGCCACCCTCCGAGAGATGATCTATTCCCGATGCTCTGAACCCCCTTCTCACACTCTGTTCAGGTATCGATCGTTTGTCCATTTGTTTGAAACTTCTTATTGTACCTTCATATTATCCTCCCAATGTTTTCTTAAGTTTCAACTCGAGAGATACTTCTGCCACATTCCCTGAATTGTTCACCAGATAATCGACCCTACAAGGGTCAGTTCTCCCGAAGTTACCCTTCACTTCCCCACTTAAATCTCGGGACAAGATTTCTTGTAGTGGAGGAGATTTGTAACATCCCCACTATCACACTACAGTGATCTCTCTCTAATAGTGGCCTTGTTATTATGATCACTCAGTCAATCCGCCACTTGTCCAAAATCAAACCCAAAATTCAAATTTGAACTGCAAGTCAAATAACTATTTCTTCAAACAGCAAATCAAAATTGTTCATAATATTGCAAATAATCCAGAAGCAATTATAAAAATATAATCCACATTAATTGAATTAGTTAAGTGACCCTAACAAGCTCAAACAGTGGCTAACAGCAACATTTTTTAACCTTTTATTTAATCTAAGTTAAATATGAAATTATATCTTACCCAAACCAGTTTTTGGTGGTAGATAATAATACACTGCAATTTATGTGCTAGGTCACTTATTTTGTAAAAGTAGTTTAGTGCTCAAACAATTAGCAAAACGGAAAAGAAAACAAAAAACAGAAAACAGAAAATAAGAAATAGAAAAAGGCCTAGTGACTACTGTGCACTTAGGCCTGTGCGCTACAGTGACCGACCCAGCCCATCTGGAGGTCATCTCCCTCATCCCGCGCGCTGTCACTCGCCCGCACCGACACGCCCTCGCCCGCCTCGATGTGGGCCATCCCACGGTTCCCCCGCGCCTATAAGGTCTCCCCTGAGCCCCTCTCGCCCTCTCCCGCAACCCTAGCTACCCATTCGCCCCCGTGCGCCCCTCTCTCTCTCGTTCCCCACCCCGCCGAAACCTCGTTGCCGTCCGCTGCTCGCCTGCGTAGCTACCGCCGCCGTTCCGCTTCGCTGACCTGTCCACCGTGACCGCTGTCGAGTGCTACGCCTCCTGGAGCCACCCGTTGGAGCCGAGGAGCACTACATCGCCGGATCGCGCCGTCGTCTTCCTCGGATTGTCGCCGTCTGTCGCCATCGATTCGCCGCCGTCGCCCTTCCCCGAGCACATTTACGCACACCTGCAGGGCCACTGTGAGCTACCGCACCTCTCCCCTCTCTCCCCTACGCATTTGCGTTGCCGTAGTGGTCGCATTGGAGATGCCCGGTCGCTCCGCCGCCCGCGTCGTCGCCGGCAAAGCTCCGGTGACCAAATGGTCCCAGGCTCATGCCCATCTTGCTCGTCGCATCGAGTAGGCCTCGCCTAGACACTTGCTTCGATCGTGCGCGCACCATAGCCCCCATCCCGTAGCACGCCCGAAACCACCGCCACCCGACATCGTCGACGACGAGTATTCCGGCCTCCCCAGCTCCGACCACCGCCACCATGAGATGCGCCATGCAGTGCTCGTTCGAGCAAGCCAAACCACGGCCAATTTGATGCACCGTAGACGAATCCCGAGCTCACCGGAGTTGTCGTCGTCGTAGGAGCTCGCCGGAGAACTCCGGTGACCGGCGCTGAGCTGGCGCCCGACGTGGCGCAGCGGGCCCCACCGCTCAGCCACTGACCACGGGCCCCACTGGGACCATTGACCCAGTCAACGCAGACTGGGCTAGCCCCGTGTCAGTGACATATGGGTCCCGCCCATTTAAACGAATTTAAGTAAATAGAAAATTGGTTAATTAATTTAATTAATTAATTAAAACACTAATTAGACACTGGCAGTAGGCCCCACCCACTAATTAACCTAATTAGTTTAAACTAACCCTGTTTAATTAGCCATAGTCACTGACCAATGGGCCCCACTGGACCCACAGGTCAGGTTTGACTCCAGTCAACCGCATTGTTGACTGCTGACGTCACACATACGTCATGCTGACGTCATCCCATACTATTCTGGATAATGTTGTTTTAAATTAATTTAAATAATGTTAGAAAATGTTTTAAACTTTAGAAATTCGTAGAAATTAAACCGTAGCTCGGATGGAAAAACTTTATATATGAAAGTTGCTCAGAACGACAAGACGAATCCGACCGTGCCATCTGTTTCTGTGTCGGGACCCTCTACGGAGGTGAACCCGCAACTTTTAGCCTATTTCTGGTAGATGAATAGTGCATACATACCGGTTAATAAATCCAACTTTAATCCTAAAATAACTAAAATGATTTAGACATGCCTTTAGGCAACCCTGCACTGCATGTTAGCATAGCATGCTCTGTGCTGCATGTGTTTCTGTGTATTTATCTGTTTCCTCCCCCTCTTCTCTCCCGGTAGATCCCGGTACCGACGTAGTCCCCGAGACCGGCGTTGCTCACGAGCCAAACGACACTACCGACGACCCTTCCTTTGCCGCAGAGCTTCCAGGCAAGCACCCCCCCTTTAAACATGCCTATATTGCCTATTCTTTCTCCCTCCTGCTTGCATTAGAATTTGCTACTGCTTTGACCTATCCTATTCTGATGCATAGCCTGTTTATTGTAACCTGCTATTGATACCTTACCTGCTTATCCTAAACTGCTTAGTATAGGCTGGATAGAGACCCCAGTGACCCCACTTGTCCCGGTTGCCCCGCTGGATTATCGGACGACTCGACAACCGGGCCTCAGCACCGCACATCACCCCCCTGGTTGTACGACACTGCAGCCTTACTATCGAGTGCCGAGGGTGATACCTCGTTTAGCACTTCTGATGTTAACTCTGTAGACTAGCTATTCGGTCATGGTCATCGAGGGTGATTCCTCCTTCGCCACTTCCGATAACGACGCTATCGTGCAACACCTCGAGTGTGAACTTCAAGGGTGATTCCTCCTAATTTCACCTTGACGACTACATCAGGTGGAATCTGTCGAGGGTGATTCCTTAGTTTTCCCCCTAGTGTTTGGACACATAGTTACTATGACTTTAACCATAAACCATGATAAAGTCGGGTCGGCCCTGAGGGGTACCCGCGCGAGCATGTGATGCGAGAGATGTGGAGACGGGTTGACCTGGAGGGTGCCCGCGAGATAATTACGAGGCGCGGCCGGGCATTCTTAGCCCTTGCAGCAAGTCCTCGAGACGGGGCGATGGGGTCAGACCGATCGTGAGTCTCTGCTCGTTGCCGCGCGCTCCTAATTCACTAACGATTTGGATATTTGATCCGAGTGGGCCTCTGGCCCGATAGCACTAACCATCACATGGGAACAGTTATGGGCACTCTGCGTCGTATGCATTAGCCGAAGCTTAATGGACGTCAGCGATTGAGCGGTGCGCGCCGAGTTGGACCGCGTAAAGCAACCGCCTTGATAGTGTGGGTTGCCAGGTCTGCTCTCGGCCGTGAACGTAACGTGCAGGAGTTCCCGGGGAGATGGCCCAAGACCCCTGGGGGCATAGGTTTAGTCCGGCGTGCTGACCTCTCTATTAAGCCTAGGTCGGGTTGCGGCGTATCGTTTGGCCGAGGCCGGGCATGACCCAGAAAAGTGTGTCCGGCCGGAGTTAATCGAGCATGGTGGGTAAGTTGGTGCACCCCTGCAGGGAAGAACTAATCTATGCATAGGCGGATCCTCGGTAACGGACGCTCGGAATTGTATCCCAATCGATACAACTAGAACTGGATACTAGGGCTCTGGGATTGCTTTCTCGCAGGGAGCCGAGAAAGGATCTCTGGCCGAGGTTGATACTGATTAGTGCTGCTACTTTATACTGTACTAATCTACACTCTTCTAATGCTGCAAGACCGATGAAGATGCTAGTCTTCGATAGGACTAGGCCTTTTCTCTATTCTAGCATTTCTGCAGCCCAGTCCACATATACAGCGTTTCTTTGATAATGTTGCATATGTAGTGTAGATCCTTGCTTGCTGAGTACTTCGGATGAGTGCTCACGGTTGCTTTGCTTCCTCTTTTTCCCCATATCCGTTTGATGCAACCAGATGACGGAGCCCCTGAGACAGCTGCCCCCGCCGACGACTACTGCTACAACCCCGAGGGTGGTTACTACTACAAGCTTGCCGACGACCAGGAGTAGGATCGGAGGGTCCCAGGCAGGAGGCCTGCGCCTTTTCGATCGTAGTGTTTTCTTTTGCCCCGCCTTTTTAAAGGCCTATCTGTCTTTCTTTTATATCTGTACTCAGATATCTGATGCTTCCGCTGACGCTTGTAAGCGAGATTATGTATTCGAGCCCTCGAGGCCCCTGGCTTGTAATATAAAGCTTGTAGGACTTTATTTATGTTTTAGAGTTGTGTTGTGATTCCTTCAAGTGAGTCCTTAGGCTTTATCGTGTGCATTTGCGTGTATGATTAGTGCACGATTAATACGGGGCGTCACACCCGCCCGAGAGATGATCTATTCCCGTTGCTCTGAAACCCTTTCACACCCTGTTTTAGGCATCGAACGATGGCCTATCCGCTAGAGATACTTCTGCGACATTCTCTGAGTTATCTGCCAGATAATCGATCTTGCAAATGTCAGTTCTCCGTAAGTTACCTTTTTCTTCCCCACTTAAATCTCGGGACGAGATTTCTTGTAGTGGAGGAGATTTGTAACATCCCCAGCATCACACCACAGTGATCACCCTCTGTTAATGCCAAGTCATCCTGTTCAACAGTGCTTGATCATCATTATTGTCATATCCCATTTCAAATTCCAATTCAAATGAATTTCTCAAATTTAAGTGATAAATAAAAGTTGTTTAAATCCAGGAACTAAAATGTTCCTACTGTTGCAAATATTCCCAAAGCAATTATAAAAATAACTGCTACATTAATTGAATTAGTTTAATGACACTAACATCATGAAACAGTAGCCAAAACAGCAATATTTAACTCCTTTCCATTTATGCAAAATTCAAATGAAATCATATAAGCCCCAAACTTTTTGTGACAGTGAGGACTGTTGCATATCAATTATTGAGACAAGTGTCACATTTTACAAGAGACAGTTAATGCCCAAAAGAAATGGAAAAATAAAACAAAAAAATAAAACAGAAAAGAAAGAAACAACTAAAAAGGAAAGGGCCACTATTGGCTGGGCCTCAGTGCACAGTGCGCAGGCCCAGCCCAACAGCGCTGTCATCATCTCACTCCTCCCCGTGTCGGCCGTGCCATGGCTGGTTGCGCACGCACCAGCCCGCCGACGACACGACGACGGGGCAGGTGGGCGAGGGGATAAGGACTCCCCCGAGCCCTCCCCCCTGGACGCCTCCGCCACTCCTCCCCCTTCTCCCTCGCGCGCGCTCGCATCTCCTCTCTCTCTCTCCAGTACGCTCCCGCCGCCGCACGCCGTTGATCTCGCGGTCACCGTCGTCCCCGAGCAGCACCACCATGACCGTCGTCTTCGCCGCGCTCGACCACGCCGTTTGGTGTCTTCAGGCGGAGAGGGGAAGCTTTGCGTCATGCAAATCGGGCCGCCCCCTTTCCGCTACTGCCACTGGCGACCACCGGCGATTCCGGCGCCGCTCTGCGCTCCTAAGCCTCCGAAGAGCCTCCTTGAGCTCCCTCGGTGAGAGCCCGTCCCTCTCCTCTCTTTTTCCCTGTCGTTCGCGAGCTCCAGGGCGACGTTCCCGACGTGGTCAAACCCATCGCCGCCAAGCTTGTCGTTGGCCATGGTCCGGTGACCGCACGCCCGCATAGCGATGTCCGACGAGCTCGCCGCGTCGCGTAGGCCTCACCTAGCCTCTTCTTTTGCTCGCGCGCACCGCAGCAATGAGACCGAGCACCGCCCGAGAACCCCGCCGCCCGACATCGTCGCCGACGACCTTTCCGACCGCCTCCGCCCTTGCCGTGGCTCCCATTCGATGCGTGGCAGAGTGCATGTTCGAAAGAACCTAACCCCGCGCGATTTGGATCACTGTGGCGCGATTCCGGCCAAGTCCAGCCAGCTCCGCCACTGTTACGGCTCGCCGGCGCTGCTCCGGTCACCGGAGATGACCTGGCTGCCACCTGGCGCCCCCAGTGTCATTGCCCACAGGCCCCACAGCCCTGTTGACTACGTCAACTACGCTGACTGGACTGGGTCCAGTCACTGACTGTTAGGCCCCACCTAATTAGCTTTCCATTTATGCAAAATTGCTACATTAATTGAATTAGTTTAATGACACTAACATCTTGAAACAGTACCCAAAACAACAATATTTAACTCCTTTCCATTTATGCAAAATTCAAATGAAATCATATAAGCCCCAAACTTTTTGTGACAGTGAGGACGGTTGCATATCAATTATTGAGACAAGTGTCACATTTTACAAGAGACAGTTAATGCCCAAAAGAAATGGAAAACAGAAACAGAAAAATAAAACAGAAAAGAAAGAAACAAATAAAAAGGAAAGGGCCACTGTTGGCTGGGCCTCAGTGCACAGTGCGCAGGCCCAGCCCAACAGCGCTGTCATCGTCTCACTCCTCCCCGTGTCGGCCGTGCCATGGCTGGGCGCGCACGCACCAGCCCGCCGACGACACGGCGACGGGGCAGGTGGGCGAGGGGATAAGGACTCCCCTGAGCCCTCCCTCCTGGATGCCTCCGCCACTCCTCCCCCTTCTCCCTCGCGCGCGCTCACCTCTCCTCTCTCTCTCTCTCCAGTACGCTCCCGCCGCCGCACGCCGTCGATCTCGCGGTCGCCATCGTCCCCGAGCAGCACCACCATGACCGTCGTCTTCGTCGCGCTCGACCACTCCGTCCGGTGTCTTCAGGCGGAGAGGGGAAGCTTTGCATCGTGCAAATCGGGCCGCCCCCTTTCCGCTACTGCCACCGGCGACCACCGGCGATTCCGGCGCCGCTCTGCGCTCCTAAGCCTCCGAAGAGCCTCCTTGAGCTCCCTCGGTGAGCGCCCGTCCCTCTCCTCTCTTTTTCCCTGTCGTTCGCGAGCTCCTGGGCAATGTTCCCGACGCGGTCAAACCCATCGCCGCCAAGCTCGTCGTTGGCCTTGGTCCGGTGACCGCACGCCCGCATAGCGATGTTCGACGAGCTCGCCGCGTCACGTAGGCCTCACCTAGCCTCTTCTTTTGCTCGCGCGCACCGCCGCAATGAAACCGAGCACCGCCCGAGAACCCCGCCGCCCGACGTCATCGCCGACGACCTTTCCGACCGCCTCCGCCCCTGCCGTGGCTCCCATTCGATGCATGGCAGAGTGCACGTTCGAAAGAACCTAACCCCGCACGGTTTGGATCACTGTGGCGCGATTCTGACCAAGTCCAGCTAGCTCCGCCACTGTTACGGCTCGCCGGCGCTGCTCCGGTCACCGGAGATGACCTGGCCGCCACCTGGCGCCCCCTGTGTCACTGCCCACGGGCCCCACAGCCCTGTTGACTACGTCAACTACGCTGACTGGACTGGGTCCAGTCACTGACTGGTAGGCCCCACCTAATTAGCTTTCCATTTATGCAAAATTGCTACATTAATTGAATTAGTTTAATGACACTAACATCATGAAACAGTACCCAAAACAGCAATATTTAACTCCTTTCCATTTATGCAAAATTCAAATGAAATCATATAAGCCCCAAACATTTTGTGATAGTGAGGACAGTTGCATATCAATTATTGAGACAAGTGTCACATTTTACAAGAGACAGTTAATGCCCAAAAGAAATGGAAAACAGAAACAGAAAAGAAAGAAACAAATAAAAAGGAAAGGGCCACTGTTGGCTGGGCCCCAGTGCATAGTGCACAGGCCCAGCCCAACAGCGCTGTCATCGTCTCACTCCTCCCCGTGTCGGCCGTGACATGGCTGGGCGCACACGCACCAGCCCGCCGACGACACGGCGACGGGGCAGGTGGGCGAGGGGATAAGGACTCCCCCGAGCCCTCCCCCCTGGACGCCTCCGCCACTCCTCTCGCTTCTCCCTCGCGCGCGCTCGCCTCTCCTCACTCTCTCTCCAGTACGCTCCCGCCGCCGCACGGCATCGATCTCGCGGTCGCCGTCGTCCCCGAGCAGCACCACCATGACCGTCGTCTTCGCCGCGCTCGACCACGCCGTTCGTGTCTTCAGGCGGAGAGGGGAAGCTTTGCATCGTGCAAATTGGGCCGCCCCCTTTCTGCTACTGTCACCGGCGACCACTGGCGATTCCGGCGCCGCTCTGCGCTCCTAAGCCTCCGAAGAGACTCCTTGAGCTCCCTCGGTGAGCGCCCGTCCCTCTCCTCTCTTTTTCCCTGTCGTTCGTGAGCTCCAGGGCGATGTTCCCGACGCGGTCAAACCCATCGCCGCCAAGCTCGTCGTTGGCCATGGTCCGGTGACCGCACGCCCGCATAGCGATGTCCGACGAGCTCGCCGCGTCGCGTAGGCCTCACCTAGCCTCTTCTTTTGCTCGCGCGCACCGCAGCAATGAAACCGAGCACCGCCCGAGAACCCCGCCGCCCGACGACGTCGCCGGCGACCTTTCCGACCGCCTCCGCCCCTGCCGTGGCTCCCATTCGATGCGTGGCAGAGTGCACGTTCGAAAGAACCTAACCCCTCGCGATTTGGATCACTGTGGCGCGATTCCGGCCAAGTCCAGCCTGCTCCGCCACTATTACGGCTCGCCAGCGCTGCTCCGGTCACCGAAGATGACCTGGCTGCCACCTGGCGCCCCCTGTGTCACTGCCCACGGGCCCCACAGCCCTGTTGACTACGTCAACTACGCTGCCTGGACTGGGTCCAGTCACTGACTGGTAGGCCCCACCTAATTAGCTTTCCATTTATGCAAAATTGCTACATTAATTGAATTAGTTTAATGACACTAACATCCTGAAACAGTACCCAAAACAGCAATATTTAACTCCTTTCCATTTATGCAAAATTCAAATGAAATCATATAAGCCCCAAACATTTTGTGATAGTGAGGACAGTTGCATATCAATTATTGAGACAAGTGTCACATTTTACAAGAGACAGTTAATGCCCAAAAGAAATGGAAAACAGAAACAGAAAAGAAAGAAACAAATAAAAAGGAAAGGGCCACTGTTGGCTGGGCCTCAGTGCATAGTGCACAGGCCCAGCCCAACAGCGCTGTCATCGTCTCACTCCTCCTCGTGTCGGCCGTGACATGGCTGGGCGCACACGCACCAGCCCGCCGACGACACGGCGACGGGGCAGGTGGGCGAGGGGATAAGGACTCCCCCGAGCCCTCCCCCCTGGACGCCTCCGCCACTCCTCTCGCTTCTCCCTCGCGCGCGCTCGCCTCTCCTCACTCTCTCTCCAGTACGCTCCCGCCGCCGCACGGCATCGATCTCGCGGTCGCCGTCGTCCCCGAGCAGCACCACCATGACCGTCGTCTTCGCCGCGCTCGACCACGCCGTTCGGTGTCTTCAGGCGGAGAGGGGAAGCTTTGCATCGTGCAAATTGGGCCGCCCCCTTTCTGCTACTGTCACCGGCGACCACTGGCGATTCCGGCGCCGTTCTGCGCTCCTAAGCCTCCGAAGAGACTCCTTGAGCTCCCTCGGTGAGCGCCCGTCCCTCTCCTCTCTTTTTCCCTGTCGTTCGCGAGCTTCAGGGCGATGTTCCCGACGCGGTCAAACCCATCACCGCCAAGCTCGTCGTTGGCCATGGTCCGGTGACCGCACGCCCGCATAGCGATGTCCGACGAGCTCGCCGCGTCGCGTAGGCCTCACCTAGCCTCTTCTTTTGCTCGCGCGCACCGCAGCAATGAAACCGAGCACCGCCCGAGAACCCCGCCGCCCGACGACGTCGCCGGCGACCTTTCCGACCGCCTCCGCCCCTGCCGTGGCTCCCATTCGATGCGTGGCAGAGTGCACGTTCGAAAGAACCTAACCCCTCGCGATTTGGATCACTGTGGCGCGATTCCGGCCAAGTCCAGCCTGCTCCGCCACTATTACGGCTCGCCAGCGCTGCTCCGGTCACCGAAGATGACCTGGCTGCCACCTGGCGCCCCCTGTGTCACTGCCCACGGGCCCCACAGCCCTGTTGACTACGTCAACTACGCTGACTGGACTGGGTCCAGTCACTGACTGGTAGGCCCCACCTAATTAGCTAACTAAATCACTAATTAGATTAATCTGTTAGATTAGTTAGACACTGACTAATGTGCCCAGTAGATTAATTAGCTGGATTAGATTAGGTTTAAACACTGATTTAGCCCACTGTCTATGACAGGTGGGCCCCACATGTTAGGTTTGACCTGGTCAGCCGGCTGTTGACCGCTGACGTCAACTTTACCTCATGTTGATGTCATCAGACACTGTTCTGGATAATGTTGATTTAAATTAATTAAATAAATTCCAGAAAATGATTAAAACTTTAGAAAAATCGTAGAAATAAAGCCGTAGCTCGCATTGAAAAACTTTATACATGAAAGTTGCTCAGAACGACGAGACGAATCCAACCGTGCCATCTGTTTCCGTGTCGGGACCCTCTACGGAGGTGAACCCGCAACTTTTAGCCTGTTTTCGATAGATGAATAGTGCATATATACTGGTTAATAATTCCAACTTTAATCCTGAAATAACTAATATGACTTAGACATGCTTTTAGGCAACCCTGCACTGCACGTTAGCATAGCATGCTCTGTGTTGCATATGATTGCTGTGTATTTATTTGTTTCCTCCCCCTCTTCTCTCTCGGTAGATCCCGGTACCGACGTAGTCCCTGAGACCGACGCAGCTTCGGAGATCGACTACGCCCCTGACGACCAGTCCTTTGCTGCAGAGCTTCCAGGCAAGCACCCCCCCATTGAACATGCCTATATCTCCTATTCTTTCTCCCTCCTGCTTGCATTAGAATTTGCTACTGCTTTGAGTTATCCTATTCTGATGTATAGCCTGTTTATTGTAACCTGCTATTGTTACCTTACCTGCTTATCCTAAACTGCTTAGTATAGGCTGGATAGAGACCCCAGTGACCCCACTTGTCTAGGTTGCCCCGCTGGATTATAGGAAGACTCGAAAACCATGCCCCGGCACCGCACATCACCCCCCTGGTTGTACGACACTGCATCGTTACTATTGAGTGTCGAGGGTGATACCTCGTTTAGCACTTCTGATGTTAACTCTGTAGAGTAGCTATTTGGTTGTGGTCATCGAGGGTGATTCCTCCTTCGCCACTTCCTATAACGACGCTGTCGTGCAACACCTCAAGTGTGAACTTCGAGGGTGATTCCTCCTAAGTTCACCTTGACGACTACGTCAGGTGGAATCCGTCGAGGGTGATTCCTCAGTTTCCCCCCTGGTGTTTGGACACACAGTTACTATGACTTTAACCATGAACCATGATAAAGTCGGGTCGGCCCTGAGGGGTACCCGCGCGAGCATGTGATGCGAGAGATGTGGAGACGGGTTGACTTGGAGGGTGCCCGCGAGATAATTACGAGGCGCGGCTATGCATTCTTAGCCCTTGCAGCAAGTTCTCGAGACGGGGCGACGGGGTCACATCGATCGTGAGTCTCTGCTCGTTGCCGCATGCTCCTAATTCACTAACGATTTGGATATTTGATCCGAGTGGGCCTCTGGCCCGATAGCACTAACCATCACGTGGGAACGGTTATGGGCACTCTGCGTCGTATGCATCAGCCGAAGCTTAATGGAGGTCAGCGACTAAGCGGCGCGCGTCGGGTTGGACCGCATAACGCAACCGCCTTGATAGTGTGGGTTGCTAGGTCTGCTATCGGTGGCCCCGCAACGTGCAGGAGTTCGCGGGGCGATGGCCCAAGACCCCTGGGGGCATAGGTTTAGTCCGGCGTGCTGACCTCTCTGTTAAGCCTAGGTCGGGTTGCGGCATATCGTTTGGCCGAGGCCGGGCATGACCCAGAAAAGTGTGTCCGGCCGGAGTTAATCGAGCGTGGTGGGTAAGTTGGTGCACCCCTGCATGGAAGAACTAATCTATCCATAGCCGGATCCTCGGTAATGGACGCTCGGAGTTGTATCCCGATCGATACAACTAGAACTTAATGATGAGATGAGAATGGATACTAGGGCTCTGGGATTGCTTTCTCACAGGGAGTCAAGGAAGGATCTCTGGGCGAGGTTGATACTTAATACTGCTACTACTTTATACTGTACTAATCTACACTCTTCTAATGCTGCAAGACCGCTGAAGATGCTAGTCTTCGATAGGACTAGGCCTTCCCTCTATTCTGGCATTTCTGCAGCCCAGTCCACATATACAGCCTTTCTTTGATAATGTTGCATATGTAGTGTAGATCCTTGCTTGCTGAGTACTTCGGGTGAGTACTCATGGTTGCTTTGCTTCCTCTTTTCCCCCATATCCGTTTGTTGCAACCAGATGACGGAACCCCGGAGCCAGCTGCCCCCGTCGACGACTACTACTACCACCCCGAGGGTGGTTACTACTACGAGTTGGCCGACGACCAGGAGTAGGATCGGAGGGTCCCAGGCAGGATGATAGAGGCGAGGGTGTCCCGATCTTTCGATGAGATGATAGCTATCGTTTTTGGTGGAGTAGACTTTGACGATCCGACTACGAACGTGCGAGGACGTCGCGCCTTAGCAATCGCTAAACCAACTCCGAGAGGTTATTGACCACGCCGGAGCACAATCAACCTGACCACGAGGGTCTATCTCCTGCAAGCAAACGAAGAACAAGCAAGAAACTAAGATTTGCAATCTGGATATTGCGAATATAAGATGAAAGCTTTATTGATCAAGGTGGGGTTCTGTGACGTCTTGGTCTGGTCGTTGAACACAAACGAAGTACGCGAAGTTGCAGCTATGGCGAACTTTTAATCTAAACAAAACCCAAAGTCTAAACGGTGCCCTAAGGGCTGTATATATGGAGGAAGAGGAGGGGATTTCGTGGCCCTTGAAGGAGGGGTCCGAAACCAACCCTATTTCTTGTTCCCCCACACATACGGACTCTAAAAACAGCCTATACTCAAGTATTTCGAAATTACATGGGCCTGGCCCAATAATAAGGTGACGCAGCACCTATAATAGCCTCTGGACGAAATTTATGAAGTGACATCTTGTATATTTCGTCCAAGGCTTCCTGCACTCATTATGGTGGCTTCAAAGTCCTGAAATCATCACTTGTAACTCCGTTCTTGTTCCCCTTGTGCATGCCATCATCTCCATGCTTAAACTTGCTCCAAGGTTCCTCTTTCTTGTCCAAGCTAGGCCCTTCATTTGTAAGCAAAACAAATGTATCCAATTTAGGCAGCATCATATTCTCATGAACTTTAGAATCATTACCAAGAAACGAAAGTACCTGATATTTTAATTGGCGTGCGCGAGCTCTAGTAATTGGTCCAGTATGTATAGAAGCAGGGGTTGTGGGTGTAACAATGGTATTGATGTCCTCATCATATCGTCATCCTATTCCTAGGCTAGATGATATGCTTGATGAATTGAGTGGCTCTACAATATTCTCCAAAGTTGATTTGCGTAGTGGATACCATCAAATTCGTATGAAATTGGGAGATGAATGGAAAACAGCATTTAAAACTAAGTTCGGTTTATATGAGTGGTTAGTCATGCCTTTTGGGTTAACTAATGCACCTAGTACTTTCATGAGATTAATGAACGAAGTTTTACGTGCTTTCATTGGACGATTTGTGGTAGTTTACTTTGATGATATATTGATTTATAGCAGATCTTTGGAGGAACATTTGGAACATTTACGTGCTGTTTTTATTGCACTACGTGATGCACGTTTGTTTGGTAACCTTGGGAAGTGCACCTTTTGCACCGACCGAGTATCTTTTCTTGGCTATGTTGTTACTCCACAGGGAATTGAAGTTGATAAAGCCAAGATTGAAGCTATTGAGAGTTGGCCACAGCCCAAAACGGTCACTCAAGTGAGGAGTTTTCTTGGACTCGCTGGTTTCTATAGGCGTTTTGTGAGAGATTTCAGCACCATTGCTGCACCTCTCAATGAGCTTACAAAGAAGGATGTGCCTTTTGTTTGGGGTACCTCACAGGAAGAAGCCTTCACGGTATTGAAAGATAAGTTGACACATGCTCCTTTACTCCAACTTCCTGATTTTAATAAGACTTTTGAGCTTGAATGTGATGCTAGTGGAATTGGATTAGGAGGTGTTTTATTACAAGATGGCAAACCTGTTGCATACTTTTCTGAAAAATTGAGTGGGCCTAGTCTGAACTATTCTACTTATGATAAAGAATTATATGCTCTTGTTCGGACCTTAGAAACATGGCAACATTATTTATGGCCCAAAGAATTTGTTATACATTCTGATCATGAATCTTTGAATCACATTAAAAGTCAAGCAAAACTGAACCGTAGACATGCTAAATGGGTTGAATTTATTGAGACTTTCCCTTATGTCATTAAACACAAGAAGGGTAAAGAAAATGTTATTGCTGATGCATTGTCTCGTCGTTATACTATGCTTTCACAACTTGACTTTAAAATATTTGGTTTGGAGACCATCAAAGATCAATATGTGCATGATGCTGAATTTAAAGATGTATTGCAGAATTGTAAGGAAGGGAGAACATGGAACAAGTTCGTCGTTAACGATGGATTTGTGTTTCGTGCTAACAAGCTATGCATTCCAGCTAGCTCCGTTCGTCTTTTGTTGTTGCAGGAGGCGCATGGAGGAGGATTAATGGGACACTTTGGCGTGAAGAAGACGGAGGATATACTTGCTACACATTTCTTTTGGCCAAAGATGAGACGGGATGTTGAGCGTTTTGTTGCTCGCTGCACTACATGTCAAAAAGCTAAGTCACGACTCAATCCTCATGGTTTATATATGCCTTTGCCTGTACCTAGTGTTCCTTGGGAGGATATATCTATGGACTTTGTTTTAGGTTTACCTCGAACAAAGAAGGGGAGGGATAGCATATTTATTGTCGTGGATAGGTTCTCGAAAATGGCACACTTTATACCATGTCATAAAAGCGATGATGCTGTTAATGTTGCTGATTTGTTCTTTCGTGAAATTATACGCTTGCATGGTGTGCCAAATACTATTGTTTCAGATCGTGATACTAAATTTCTTAGCCACTTTTGGAGATGTTTATGGGCTAAGTTGGGGACTAAACTGCTTTTTAGTACTACATGTCACCCCCAAACTGATGGACAAACTGAAGTAGTCAATAGAACATTGTCTACTATGCTTAGGGCTGTTTTGAAGAATAACAAGAAAATGTGGGAAGAATGCTTGCCTCATATTGAATTTGCTTATAATCGTTCATTGCATTCTACTACTAAGATGTGTCCTTTTGAAATTGTGTATGGTTTCCTTCCTCGTGCACCAATTGATTTGTTGCCTCTTCCATCTTCGGAGAAGGTTAATTTTGATGCTAAACAGCGTGCTGAATTGATCTTAAAAATGCATGAGTTAACTAAGGAGAACATTGAGCGTATGAATGCTAAATATAAACTTGCTGGAGATAAGGGTAGAAAACATGTTGTGTTTGCACCTGGAGATCTTGTTTGGTTACATTTGCGTAAGGATAGATTTCCTGATTTGCGCAAATCAAAGCTAATGCCACGTGCTGATGGTCCTTTTAAGGTGTTAGAGAAAATAAATGATAATGCATATAAACTTGAGCTGCCTGCAGATTTTGGGGTTAGTCCCACTTTTAACATTGCAGATCTGAAGCCTTATTTGGGTGAGGAAGATGAGCTTCCGTCGAGGACGACTTCATTTCAAGAAGGGGAGGATGATGAGGACATCAATACCATTGTTACACCCACAGCCCCTGCTTCTATACATACTGGACCAATTACTAGAGCTCGCGCACGTCAATTAAAATATCAGGTACTTTCGTTTCTTGGTACAACGAAAGTACCTGATATTTTAATTGACGTGCGCGAGCTCTAGTAATTGGTCCAGTATGTATAGAAGCAGGGGCTGTGGGTGTAACAATGGTATTGATGTCCTCATCATCCTCCCCTTCTTGAAATGAAGTCGTCCTCGACGGAAGCTCATCTTCCTCACCCAAATAAGGCTTCAGATCTGCAATGTTAAAAGTGGGACTAACCCCAAAATCTGCAGGCAGCTCAAGTTTATATGCATTATCATTTATTTTCTCTAACACCTTAAAAGGACCATCAGCACGTGGCATTAGCTTTTATTTGCGCAAATCAGGAAATCTATCCTTACGCAAATGTAACCAAACAAGATCTCCAGGTGCAAACACAACATGTTTTCTACCCTTATCTCCAGCAAGTTTATATTTAGCATTCATACGCTCAATGTTCTCCTTAGTTAACTCATGCATTTTTAAGATCAATTCAGCACGTTGTTTAGCATCAAAATTAACCTTCTCCGAAGATGGAAGAGGCAACAAATCAATTGGTGCACGAGGAAGGAAACCATACACAATTTCAAAAGGACACATCTTAGTAGTAGAATGCAATGAACGATTATAAGCAAATTCAATATGAGGCAAGCATTCTTCCCATATTTTCTTGTTATTCTTCAAAACAGCCCTAAGCATAGTAGACAATGTTCTATTGACTACTTCAGTTTGTCCATCAGTTTGGGGGTGACATGTAGTACTAAAAAGCAGTTTAGTCCCCAACTTAGCCCATAAACATCTCCAAAAGTGGCTAAGAAATTTCGTATCACGATCTGAAACAATAGTATTTGGCACACCATGCAAGCGTATAATTTCACGAAAGAACAAATCAGCAACATTAACAGCATCATCGCTTTTATGACATGGTATAAAGTGTGCCATTTTCGAGAACCTATCCACGACAACAAATATGCTATACCTCCCCTTCTTTGTTCGAGGTAAACCTAAAACAAAGTCCATAGATATATCCTCCCAAAGAACACTAGGTACAGGCAAAGGCATATATAAACCATGAGGATTGAGTCGTGACTTAGCTTTTTGACATGTAGTGCAGCGAGCAACAAAACGCTCAACATCCCGTCTCATCTTTGGCCAAAAGAAATGTGTAGCAAGTATATCCTCCGTCTTCTTCACGCCAAAGTGTCCCATTAATCCTCCTCCATGCGCCTCCTGCAACAACAAAAGACGAACGGAGCTAGCTGGAATGCATAGCTTGTTAGCACGAAACACAAATCCATCGTTAACGACGAACTTGTTCCATGTTCTCCCTTCCTTACAATTCTGCAATACATCTTTAAATTCAGCATCATGCACATATTGATCTTTGATGGTCTCCAAACCAAATATTTTAAAGTCAAGTTGTGAAAGCATAGTATAACGACGAGACAATGCATCAGCAATAACATTTTCTTTACCCTTCTTGTGTTTAATGACATAAGGGAAAGTCTCAATAAATTCAACCCATTTAGCATGTCTACGGTTCAGTTTTGCTTGACTTTTAATGTGTTTCAAAGATTCATGATCAGAATGTATAACAAATTCTTTGGGCCATAAATAATGTTGCCATGTTTCTAAGGTCCGAACAAGAGCATATAATTCTTTATCAACTTCAATTCCCTGTGGAGTAACAACATAGCCAAGAAAAGATACTCGGTCGGTGCAAAAGGTGCACTTCCCAAGGTTACCAAACAAACGTGCATCACGTAAAGCAATAAAAACAGCATGTAAATGTTCCAAATGTTCCCCCAAAGATCTGCTATAAATCAGTATATCATCAAAATAGACTACCACAAATCGTCCAATGAAAGCACGTAAAACTTCGTTCATTAATCTCATGAAAGTACTAGGTGCATTAGTTAACCCAAAAGGCATGACTAACCACTCATATAATCCAAACTTTGTTTTAAATGCTGTTTTCC
Source organism: Thinopyrum elongatum (assembly GCA_011799875.1). Taxonomy (NCBI): domain Eukaryota; kingdom Viridiplantae; phylum Streptophyta; class Magnoliopsida; order Poales; family Poaceae; genus Thinopyrum; species Thinopyrum elongatum. The sequence continues at coordinate 132,409 of JAAAXO010000623.1, read as the reverse complement.
ATTCATCCCCCAATTTCATACGAATTTGATGGTATCCACTACGCAAATCAACTTTGGAGAATATTGTAGAGCCACTCAATTCATCAAGCATATCATCTAGTCTAGGAATAGGATGACGATAACGAATAGTAATATTATTAATGCCTCTACAATCAACACACATACGCGATGTACCATCCTTTTTCGGCACTAGAATAATAGGAACAGCACAAGGACTAAGGGATTCGCGTATATAACCTTTGTCGAGCAACTCCTGTACTTGACGCATAATCTCCTTCGTCTCCTCTGGATTGGTACGGTCTGGCGCACGGTTTGGCAACGAAGCACCGGGAATTAAGTCAATCTGATGCTCAATCCCGCGAATAGGTGGTAATCCCGGTGGCACGTCTTGTGGAAAGACGTCAGCGAACTCCTGCAAAATGTTAGTGACCGCAGGAGGCAAAGAGGAAGGCACGTCCTCGAATGAAAATAACGCCTCTTTGCACACAAAAGCATAGCAAACAGAATTGCTGAAATCTAGATCATCAATATCAGATTTGGTGGCAAGTAAGCATGCACTTTTCAATTTAATTCCAGAAGCAACACTAGATGGTTTATTATTAGGCTTCATTTGTTGCTCAAATTCTTTTGCCACAATCTGATTTTCACTCTTATTTTTCTCCTGTTTTGCTTTACTAGCTCTATTAATATCATCTTTCAAAATAGAATCAGGAGTCATAGGAAGCAAAGTAATATGTTTATCCTTATGAACAAGAGTATACTGATTGTTTCTACCATGGTGTACAGAATTTTTATCAAATTTTCATGGTCTACCAAGTAATAATGAACATGCTTGCATGGGTACCACATCACAATCAACATAATCAGCATATGTAGAGATACTAAAATGCACACGAACAGTACGTGTTACCTTAACCTTGCCGCTGTTGTTGAACCATTGGATATAGTAAGGATGTGGATGTGGTCTTGTGGTGAGAGATAGCTTCTCCACCATCTCCATGCTAGCCAAGTTGTTGCAGCTCCCTCCATCTATGATGACGCGAACAGAACGTTCCTTCACAACTCCCTTTGTATGGAACAAATTATGCCTCTGATTTTGCTCAGCTTGTGTGACCTGCACACTCAAAACACGTTGAGCAACTAAACATTCATACCTGTCAGCGTCTTCAGGAGCCATGTATTGCGTCTCATGATCAGAATCAGCTCCACCGTGTTCTTCACTTGTAATAAGAGCCAAAGTCTCCTCATCATAGTCACTAGCGGACTCATACCCACCATCCTCAGTAGCAATCATAACACGCGGAGATTGGCATTCTCTCGCATAATGACCTCTTCCCTTACAACGACGACAAATAATATCATGTGTGTGCCCTGTTGATGCCATAGATGAAGAAGAGCTCTGGGCAGGCCCAGAAGGTGTACTCTTGGCAGATGATGGTGGTGGTGCCTGTTTTCTTGTATCTCGGTTGGAATTGGCGGCTGAAGTCAGTGGTGCCGCAGTAGGACGTGTGGGAGTAGAGGAGGCACGCGGTGTCCATGATGAAGATCGACCTGCAGAAAAATTAGTTCGCGCCAATGCCTGTCGATCCTGCACTTCACGTTCAGCTTTACAAGCAAGATGGAATAAACGAGTGATATTATTATACTCCTTATACTCTAGAATGGTCTGAATCTCTCTATTTAATCCACCCATGAAACGTGCAAGCATAGCTTCATTCTCCTCAACAATACCACATCTAATCATGCCAGTTTGTAATTCCTGATAATATTCTTCTACAGAATTTTTTCCTTGTCTTAAGCGCTGCAATTTTTGAAGTAATTCACGTTGATAATATGGTGGAACCCAACGAGTACGCATAGCAGTTTTCAAAGCAGCCCACGTAGCTGGAATAGGATATAATCTACAATGTTCAGACCACCATACACATGCAAAACTAGTGAAAGCACAAACAGCAGCAGCAACACGTCGTTCCTCGGGATATTGCAAACATGTAAAACGTTGTTCAGTTTCTAACTCCCAAGTAAGATATATATCAGGAACATATCTACCCTCGAATGGTGGAATATTCAATTTTAATTTAGGAAGATGGTCATGATCTCGTACCTGAAGTGGTGGTGCAGACCTACCATTGCGATTATTTGCATGTGGACGACCTGGTGCTGGTGGTTGCACGTAGTTATGATTTTGATCAACCTCATCCTCATAATCGCCCGCGTAATCATCCTCCTCCTCGGCACCAGCAGCAGCAGGAGCAGAAGCCAAAGAAGCATCAACAGTAGGTACAGCAGCACCAGAAGTTTGGCCATCCTCAAGAGGAACACGCTTCGCTCGTCCGAACTGATTTGGAAGGGGGCGTTGTTGTTGTCGTTGCAGAGGTGCGACAGGTGCAGCCGGTGGTGGTTGGGGAAGACGCGTGAGCAATTCATTAAACTTGTTATCCAGCTTTGTCTCGAATGACTTCTCCATGCCATCTATCTTCTCCATGGCCTCTTCAAATCTGTTTAGCACATCTCCCACCTGGCCACTCATCATTTGCTAAAATTTATCATGCAACTCCTTGTTCGTCATGTTCTCCCAGTCAATCTCGTCGGCTTGTGATCCTGCCATGGTTAGCAGCAATAGAAACACACAAGAATATGATCCTACAGACTACTAGAAAGTGGTGGTGGTGTGGTGTGGTGTCACAAATCCGTCAAGCAAATCTCAAATTCTTACCAGTTCTTACCCAGCAGCAGGTGGTGATCGGCAACCTTTGTAGTCAAAACTCTCAGAGCTTGGACAGAGCGATTGCCAGGTGGTGTCAAACGCACGATGTAGATGTATGTGGAGCTGGGAAGGCTTATGATATGGTAGCAAAATGGGTCAGCAATAATCAATTCAGAGATGCAATGTTGAATAAACTCTCAACGACGGTACTGTGCTGGTCCTAGGCTAGACCGTGCTAGAGACGCGAGCCTAGAACACTAACAAAAATCACGGCGCTGCACGTAAACAAGGGAGGAGCACACTCTGAATTTTTTTTCTTTTTTCTTTTTGCACTTTTTTTTCCTCTTTTTTTTTTTGCTCCGCAACAATTTTTTTTTCGAAAAAGTCTACAAATGGTCTAAAAACTGCCTAGCCCGAATTTTCCAGACTTAGTTTTTTTTTTAAAAAAACTGGAACTATTTTTCTTCTGCGGGTAGCACGAAAATTGGGGAATCCGACTTGTTCACGACTCGTAGTATCGCGTGATCTGGAACTCTAAAATAAAGGAATAAATACTGGACTCGGACTAGGACTGGTGGCAGAGATGAATATGGTGGAACTCGGACTGGTGATGGTATATGACGGTAGTATATGTGGGCTCGGATTGGTGGTGGTATATGGACTCGGATCGGTGGTGGTATATGGACTCGGATCGGTGGTGGTATATGGACTCAGAGAAATAGCAGATAATCTGTGGTGGTATATGGTAGGGGCGATGATGATGGTGCGGCGGCGGCGTGACAACTTGTGAACAGAACTCGAAACTCTAAAGAACTAGATGCTAAGACCAGCAACTTGACACGACGATGCAACCGCAAATTCAACAAAGCAAAAACCCTAAAAAGATTATGCAAAGGCTCAGATTGGTTCGGATATGATGAACTAACCCTAAATTTTTTTTTTTGGCTTTTTCCTGGACTGTAGGTATGAAGAACAGACTCGATCTAAACTACGAAAAACTGTAAATCTCACCGAGCAACCTGGGAATCTGATACCACTTGATAGAGGCGAGGGTGTCCCGATCTTTCGATGAGATGATATCTATCGTTTTTGGTGGAGTAGACTTTGACGATCCGACTACGAACGTGCGAGGACGTCGCGCCTTAGCAATTGCTAAACCAACTCCGAGAGGTTATTGACCACGCCGGAGCACAATCAACCTGACCCCGAGGGTCTATCTCCTGCAAGCAAACGAAGAACAAGCAAGAAACTAAGATTTGCAATCTGGATATTGCGAATATAAGATGAAAGCTTTATTGATCGAGGTGGGGTTCTGTGACGTCTTGGTCTGGTTGTTGAACACAAACGAAGTACGCGAAGTTGCAGCTATGGCGAACTTTTAATCTAAACAAAACCCAAAGTCTAAACGGTGCCCTAAGGGCTGTATATATGGAGGAAGAGGGGGGGGGGGATTTCGTGGCCCTTGAAGGAGGGGTCCGAAACCAACCCTATCTCTTGTTTCCCCACACATACGGACTCTAAAAATAGCCTATACTCAAGTATTTCGAAATACATGGGCCTGGCCCAATAATAAGGTGACGCAGCACCTATAATAGCCTCTGGACGAAATTTATGAAGTGGCATCTTGTATATTTCGTCCAAGGCTTCCTGCACTCCTTATGGTGGCTTCAAAGTCCTGAAATCATCACTTGTAACTCCGTTCTTGTTCCCCTTGCGCATGCCATCATCTCCATGCTTGAACTTGCTCCAAGGTTCCTCTTTCTTGTCCAAGCTAGGCCCTTCATTTGTAAGCAAAACAAATGTATCCAATTTAGGCAGCATCATATTCTCATGAACTTTAGAATCATTACCAAGAAACGAAAGTACCTGATATTTTAATTGGCGTGCGCGAGCTCTAGTAATTGGTCCAGTATGTATAGAAGCAGGGGTTGTGGGTGTAACAATGGTATTGATGTCCTCATCAATACTCCTTATACTCTAGAATGGTCTGAATCTCTCTATTTAATCCACCCATGAAACGTGCAAGCATAGCTTCATTCTCCTCAACAATACCACATCTAATCATGCCAGTTTGTAATTCCTGATAATATTCTTCTACAGAATTTTTTCCTTGTCTTAAGCGCTGCAATTTTTGAAGTAATTCACGTTGATAATATGGTGGAACCCGACGAGTACGCATAGCAGTTTTCAAAGCAGCCCACGTAGCTGGAATAGGATATAATCTACAATGTTCAGACCACCATACACATGCAAAACTAGTGAAAGCACAAACAGCAGCAGCAACACGTCGTTCCTCGGGATATTGTAAACATGTAAAACGTTGTTCAGTTTCTAACTCCCAAGTAAGATATATATCAGGAACATATCTACCCTCGAATGGTGGAATATTCAATTTTAATTTAGGAAGATGGTCATGATCTCGTACCTGAAGTGGTGGTGCAGACCTACCATTGCGATTATTTGCATGTGGACGACCTGGTGCTGGTGGTTGCACGTAGTTATGATTTTGATCAACCTCATCCTCATAATCGCCCGCGTAATCATCCTCCTCCTCGGCACCAGCAGCAGCAGGAGCAGAAGCCAAAGAAGCATCAACAGTAGGTACAGCAGCACCAGAAGTTTGGCCATCCTTAAGAGGAACACGCTTCGCTCGTCCGAACTGATTTGGAAGGGGGCGTTGTTGTTGTCGTTGCAGAGGTGCGACAGGTGCAGCCGGTGGTGGTTGGGGAAGACGCGTGAGCAATTCATTAAACTTGTTATCCAGCTTTGTCTCGAACGACTTCTCCATGCCATCTATCTTCTCCATGGCCTCTTCAAATCTGTTTAGCACATCTCCCACCTGGCCACTCATCATTTGCTGAAATTTATCATGCAACTCCTTGTTCGTCATGTTCTCCCAGTCAATCTCGTCGGCTTGTGATCCTGCCATGGTTAGCAGCAATAGAAACACACAAGAATATGATCCTACAGACTACTAGAAAGTGGTGGTGGTGTGGTGTGGTGTCACAAATCCGTCAAGCAAATCTCAAATTCTTACCAGTTCTTACCCAGCATGATAGAGGCGAGGGTGTCCCGATCTTTCGATGAGATGATAGCTATCGTTTTTGGTGGAGTAGACTTTGACGATCCGACTACGAACGTGCGAGGACGTCGCGCCTTAGCAATCGCTAAACCAACTCCGAGAGGTTATTGACCACGCCGGAGCACAATCAACCTGACCACGAGGGTCTATCTCCTGCAAGCAAACGAAGAACAAGCAAGAAACTAAGATTTGCAATCTGGATATTGCGAATATAAGATGAAAGCTTTATTGATCAAGGTGGGGTTCTGTGACGTCTTGGTCTGGTCGTTGAACACAAACGAAGTACGCGAAGTTGCAGCTATGGCGAACTTTTAATCTAAACAAAACCCAAAGTCTAAACGGTGCCCTAAGGGCTGTATATATGGAGGAAGAGGAGGGGATTTCGTGGCCCTTGAAGGAGGGGTCCGAAACCAACCCTATCTCTTGTTTCCCCACACATACGGACTCTAAAAATAGCCTATACTCAAGTATTTTGAAATTACATGGGCCTGGCCCAATAATAAGGTGACGCAGCACCTATAATAGCCTCTGGACGAAATTTATGAAGTGACATCTTGTATATTTCGTCCAAGGCTTCCTGCACTCATTATGGTGGCTTCAAAGTCCTGAAATCATCACTTGTAACTCCGTTCTTGTTCCCCTTGTGCATGCCATCATCTCCATGCTTGAACTTGCTCCAAGGTTCCTCTTTCTTGTCCAAGCTAGGCCCTTCATTTGTAAGCAAAACAAATGTATCCAATTTAGGCAGCATCATATTCTCATGAACTTTAGAATCATTACCAAGAAACGAAAGTACCTGATATTTTAATTGACGTGCGCGAGCTCTAGTAATTGGTCCAGTATGTATAGAAGCAGGGGCTGTGGGTGTAACAATGGTATTGATGTCCTCATCACAGGAGGCCTGCGCCTTTTCGATCGTAGTGTTTTCTTTTGCCCCGCCTTCTTAAAGACTTATCTGTTTTATCTTTTATATCTGTAATCAGATATCTGATGCTTCCACTGATGCTTGTAGGCGAGCTTATGTATTCGAGCCCTCGAGGCCCCTGGCTTGTAATATAAAGCTTGTATGACTTTATTTATGTTTTAGAGTTGTGTTGTGATTCCTTCAAGTGAGCCCTTAGGCTTGATTGTGTGCATTTGCGTGTATGATTAGTGCATGATTAAGCCGGGGGCGTCACACACACAGCCAAACACCAGTAGTCTGATAAACAAAAAGATAAAAGACCGACAATTCGGCAGCAGTAGAGTCCATAGACCGACACTATGCCTATATCGAAAGAGATGGTGGACCGATCCGGAGATTATGCTGCCGCCCATGTTGGGTAAAAACCTCCGTAGCCACCTGCTCCAATAGCGTACACACCGCCTTGAACAACGGTTGGTACTCCGCTCGTTGTAGCATACACCACGTACGAAGCGAGTGCGTACAACGGAAAATAACCTGCAAAGGAGAAGCATTTTTGTCATTAAAAACAACATCATCTCTACATAGCCAAAGCGACCATAGTTAGGCATACGCTCCCACCCTTATTAGCGTTTTGTACCTATTTGAAATACCGTCTAGCCAATGACCAAAAATATTGGCAATACTTGTGTGCGGATACAAATTTGATGCTATTTGGATGGCTGACCACGTAGAACGCGCAAACTTACAGTGCAAAAAGAGGTGTTTAATTGTCTCGTCATGAGTACAAAAACATCACTTCTTACTTCCCGACCAGTTGCGTAGTGCGAGGTTGTCTTTTGTTAGCACAACTCCCCTACGGAGATACACATGAATATTTTGACTTTAAGTGGTACCTTCATTTTTCTTTTTTGTTATTATTCACCGGTACCTCAGAATGCGTGAGTGCACGATACATAGAGTCTACCGTGAAAGACCCCGATGTAGTAAGGTTCCAACGAAACACATCACGACCTTGTGTCAGGTTAATCGAATCCAGACGGGACAAGAGATTATTCCATGACATAAGTTGGGTGCCAATCAAATCCCACCTGAACGAAATATTTGGCGGGGATGAGCTGAGCACTTGCGCAATAGTATTATTCTTATCGCGTGCAATGTTGTATAAGGCTGGGTATTGTTCTCGGAGACTAGCATTGCCTAGCCAGATGTCTTCCCAAAAACAAATCTCCGACCCATCCTTTATCGCGAAAGACCCAAAGCGAAAGAGATGTTTCTTTGCCGCCATTAGGCCGGCCCAAAAGTGTGAGTCTCCATGTTTCCAATATACCCGAGACACCGCCTTTTGACCTCTATACTTATTGCGCAGCATGGTTTGCCAAACACCATCCTCAGTAAGAAGTTTGAACAACCATTTACTAAGTAGGGCCTCATTCTTGACCTGTAGGTCATGAATACTGAGGCCACCCTGGTCTTTCAGCCTACAAACCACGCTCCATTTGGCCAGCCTATATTTTTTCTTTTCACCATCTCCTTGCCAAAAGAACCTGGACCTAAAATAGTCCAGTCTTTGCAAGACCCCTTTTGGGAGCTGGAAGAACGAAAGCATATATAGAACCATATTTGTGAGGACAGAGTTTATTAAAACCAATCATCCTCCAACTGAGAGCAACTTGCCTTTCTAGCTGCTCAAGCGTTTCTCTAGCCGCTCCTCTACATGCTTCCACTCCGCAATGGTGAGACGCCGATAATGAATTGGTATTCCCAAATATTTAATTAGGAATTGTCCATGTGCACAACCAAAAAGGTCAGCATAATCGGCTGCTGCCTCAACGGCTTCTCCAAAGCAGAAAAATTCACTTTTATGGAAGTTAATCTTAAGACCTGACATTTGCTCAAACGCTAACAACAAAAGTTTCAGGTTTCTAGCCTTGTCTAGATCATGTTCCATAAAGAGAATTGTGTCATCGGCATATTGCAGAATAGAGAGACCACCATCCACTAGATGTGGCACTACTCCTGTAATCTGGCTGTCCTGCTTGGCGCGCTCAATCAGAATAGCCAACATGCCAGCCAGAATGTTAAACAACATTGGGGATATGGCATCACCCTGTCGTGGTTCTTTTTTTGTCTGAAAGTAATGGTCGACATCATCATTGACTTTGATGGCCACACTACCTCCAGTTACAAAATTTGGATCCACTTGCCCCATTTATCGAAGAAGCCTTTCATCCTTAGGGCCTGTTGGAGGAAAGACCATTTGACCTTGTCATAGGCTTTTTCAAAGTCTATTTTGAATACTAATCCACTCATGTTTTTCCGGTGCATCTCATGGACGGTCTCAGGCAGGATTACTACGCCATCGAGTATGTTCCTTCCTTGCATGAAAGCTGTTTGAGATGGCCGGACAACATGGTCAGCTACCGAGTTTAATCTATTCGTCGCCACTTTGGTGAAAATCTTGAAGCTGACATTAAGGAGGCATATGGGTCTGAACTATTGAATCCGTTCGGCCTCCTTAATCTTTGGCAACAAGACAATCTCGCCAAAATTAAGTCTGAATAGGTCAAGTCGGTCGGCATGAAAACAATTGAACAACTCCAAAAGGTCAGACTTGATGATATCCCAGAAATTCTGATAGAATTCTGCGGGGGAAACCATCAGGGCCTGGAGCTTTGTTATGTTCCATTTGGAACACCACAGCTCGCACCTCCTCTTCTGAGAATGGTGCCGTTAGGATATCATTTTCTTCTGCCGTGACATGTGGAATATCATCTGTTCGGGTCTCATCAAGGGTGAAATTCCCTTCAGTCGGCGCTCCGAAAAGAGATTTGTAGTATTTGGTGATATGCTTTTTGAGCTCCTCCTGACCTTCGATCCTCCCCTCATCTTGTTGGAGACGGTAAATACATTTCTTCCTATGCCACCCATTGGCGACCAATTGGAAGTATCTTGTATTACTATCACCCATCAAAATGAAATCAGCTTTGGATCTTTGGTAGTATTTGATCTCCTCTTCTCGCAGTAGACGGGCAACCATCTCATTAGATTGATTTTTCAATTCAATCTCTTGCTGAGATAATGTGCGCGTCTCTGCAATTTTGACGAGGTCATCAATGATGGTACAGAGCCTTTGTTTTTCTTTTTTATAAATTCCGTTGGTGTGTTTTACCCATCCAAAGAGGTGTCGCCTCATGGCTCTTATTTTAAAGATTCATCGCTGAATAGGTGTACGATCAACAGCGGGCCTCTCCCAAACATTCTTGATTATGTCTACGAATCCGTCCCTATGCAGCAATCCCAAGTGCTGAGTGGATGTACTGTCATATGCCGAATTAGTATTGTCCGATGCCCTTGCCAAAGAGCCATCCATATGTAGCATGTTTAGGATCAAAATCTAAAGAAATTAGAGATGGAAAGGCCATTATTAGTGAGAGAACAACTGTACACATACCGAGCCCTTGCCCAAGTGCCATCCGCATGGAAGTCTTGTATAGAGCCGGCCATGTGCACGTACGCCACAGTCAGACGGCCACATCCAACTGAATATTGGCGGGCAGGTGTTCTAGACGACAATCTACACGTTCAGGCTAGGGAACCATGCTGGACGCCTACAGTCTGCCGGAACGGTGGCGACGCAAGCGCGACTGGGGACGTGACAAGCACATCCTCAACAGCAACCTAGCCTGGCTTACTTTGCTCCTTCACATTCTCCGCACATCGAGTTCCACGTCAAAGATAGCTCTTCCGCGAGGCGCCCTACTATGGCCTCTACAACCGCCGCTGGCAATGGGACGCTCGACATCACCAGGATCCGCTTGGCTTCGTCCGTGCTGCCATGCCAGACTGTCGGTAAGCCGCCCGACCTTTCGTGTGGGGCGCCCGATGGAGAGAGTCACATCATGCACGACCACGCAGCCACTTTTGGGGTGTACAACTGGATGCTCCAGATGGGCCGGCATGTCCGCCTGACCGACGCCTGCGATGCAGTCTATCTTTTGTTTTTGTCTATCTACGCACTACACCTCCATGCTGCTCAGTTACATCTAGCATCTTCTTCAGCATTTGCACGGTAGTGGAAGGCGGGGATGGAATTCTGCCGTTTCATGGAGATGGTTTTTTTTTGCGGGTGTTTCATGGAGATGAATGACTGTCGTTAGGGGCGATTTAGGGATGACGTGGCTTCACAAGAGGCCAGGAAAATCAGCTAGTGAGGCCTCATATTCCTATAAATAGGTCGTAGTGACATGTGGCTTCCCCTGTGTCCTCGCACCAGCTTAACTCCATTTACCCCAGCCATCAACGACCGCACCCCCCGCTACATGGCCACAGTTTAAGTGCGTCCATAGACTCCTATGCCATTTTTCGTTTACATGCATCCACAAAGCTCGACCACCCCTTCCTACCTCCGCTCTCCTTCAAATCTAGAATTTTTGCAGGCCCCTCTCTCTTTTGGCTAGCTAGTTAGAGATCCATCGGGATGGCCGACCACATGGAACTCTCTGTGGAGAGCGGTGGCGGTGGCAGGCCCCCGCCTACGCCGCAGATCAGCCTTGTGGGACTGTTCCTCGCGTGCATGGTCGCCGGCGGTGTGCAGTACGGCTGGGCGCTGCAACTCTCCCTCCTCACCCCCTACGTCCAGGTATGTAAATGCACGCGGGCGTGTTTTTCTCGAAGAGTGTGTACTTTTGTTCTGAAAACAAGCAATCTTTTAAATGTAAATATTTTGTACCAGAGTTTCTATGATAGTTATTGTGTATTACTATTTGAGAGTACTGAGTTTTTTTTCCGGTCGTTGAGTTTGCTTTTTCAGTTTTTAGGGGAGAAAACTGAGAGGAAACTAGGTGATACCCCACGCATGGCTCGGGGATCAGTTGCAATATATTTTAATAATATTTGATTGCATGAAACATAATTTTCTGATTAGTAATATGTTAGTTGAAATTGATAATATATTTTAATATGCATAGTCCACAATATTTATCTAATATAACTAACATGATTAAAAGGAAGAAAACTAAGCATTATTTCATGCATAGTTGCATGTTGGGCTGGGACTTTTCCTGTGCATTGTTGCATGTTGAGATGGGATGGTTGCATGTTGAGAGAAATATGTTAGTGGGATCACATATTTAGTTATACTAGATAATACTTCTGAACATTCTTACCATTTTTGAATCGTAGGGGACCTAGTAGGGCACTTCAATGGAATGATTTGTTGCTGAAAAAAATAGAAAATAAAAGGAGATGATTGGAAGATTTGCATGTGTTTAATGATGTGATGGGTCTCCAGCGACCATGCAATTGATCTCATCAAAATTGCACTGAGTCAACTCATCTCGTGAATTAGCTATCGAAATATATCAATCTCACAGACTTGCCATCGATTTAGCGATAGGCCCCCCATCTAAACGCTGTCACATATAACATTTACGCGTAATCTGAGTCTAGAATCAACCATCATTGCTTTGATACCACTATCGGGGGGTATGAGGTGGGCTACGCTGGTGCAAAAAAAAAATTCACCCCGCACCACCTGAGATCATGATGTAGGTACGGTCTCACATGATTACCCCTTGGTATGTTGACCCATATTGGAAGTAGAGTTGACAATGATCGTTGATGTAGTTGTAGCCATATGTCTCCTCCCCTTCAGTCGTTGATCAATTCTTGTTCAACCATCATGGGTGCAATGCCTCCGAGGTGTATCCACCTACAAATGAATGACTCAAAGATGAACTCATAGTTTCCATGTAGCAAGCCTCGGAAGGAGACTGTTGTGGTGGTTGGAGGGTTTCCCCTAACCTTGAGTGCATCCCTAAACTGGTTACATCACTTCTGACCTAAATTGATGCACTCCTCCTTATATGACTTTCCCCAAAGGGGTCAACAATTATGATCACGCAAACTACAATTCTCGTAATGTATTTGACCTTATCCAAAGGGATTATGAATCCTGATGTGTGTGACTCCACGGGTTCATAAGGAGATGGACATGGGAAGTGACCCTAGTAACTCTTACTCAACCTGGTAGTTGAGTAATTTCTTACTCACTCGAATCAGTTGTTTCTCTAGCGCCAAGTTCATAAACTAAAACCTGGCCAACTAGAACTCATCCAATATCTGGTCGCGACCTCTAGCAAGACGTGCTAGTTCCTAATTCCCATGAAGTCATTCCGACGAACCTCTCAATATGTCATATACGAAATCTTCTTGATTCACGACATATTTTGTTGAACACAATGTGATAGCTTGTCATCTTTGTTGGGTGGCGGCAACCTCTCTTGTCGACCTATGAACTAATCCATGGCGAGGTTAACTCTTAACCCCAGCAGTATGGCAATGCATTCATTGATCAGATATGTTAAGAGGACCCAAATAAATCTCTCCAAGTCACAAGGGAAAGATTACGTCTTAATCGACCATGCCTTGCAATATGCTTCATAACATGCCCGGAAGATACCTTTATAAATACCTAGTAAAGGAGTAGTGTTTGGCAACCCCTAATCAGGTCGATCGTCTTCCTAAGGATCATGAGACAACATTTACTCTAAGCACCTGTCATCTACATTGAACTTGAAATTAATAAATGATAAACAACTCGACACATCTTGAAAATGTAAATTCTAGCTATGAGTTCCCAACTCAAGCTACATCCATGAGATTGACATCTCCATGTATATTGCATCTGAGTGTAGCCATCTATTGATAGACATAGTAGTCTATGGTTGTACTCCCCTTCCCCACGTCCTCCATGACTAGGGACATTAGGATATTGTCATACAACTCGAAGTTCCCACAACGGATCACATATTTATTGCTCGAAGTCAAGACAATATTCATGCACGACTGGATAATAGATCACAAACACATAGGATTGAAATCATCAAATGATTGCACCTACAACTTATTTTTAGCATGATCGACACGAGTTGTCCATCCTGGTCACAGTTCTCACCAGTTGCTCACACGCTAGCTATTCTCTACCCCCTTTGACCATGACGATGCCCTCCTCCCCTCCAGTCGCACCTATCACTCTCCTCACCTCCAACCACTTTTGAAGTTGATCTTATTGCGATGGGAAATAGCTCATTGGTGAGCTATTACAAGTGCTTCTTCGCAACTTCGATCTGTTCAAGAGAAGTACCTCCTTTGAGTCACAATTCTTTGAGTCCTCCTCCCTCCCACGACCTTGCTCATATAGGTCTTGTGGAGCTTGAGATGGTTTCCCTCGATGCGGCCATGTAGGACAGGGCACTTGGCACCGAGGCCACTCATGCACTATTGTGCCTCTCTCACCAAGGAGATGAGCGCTTAGGTGAGCTATGTCAGTGGGTCGACACTGTCGACGAGTAATACCGGCTCCTAGGGATGTGCTTGGTGGTGGGGCCTCCCATGGACATAATGTTACAAGATGTGATAGACATATGTTCATTCCAGTGAACAATGCTTCGGGGGAAACAATGGTCAATGGAGGATCATAAGAGTGAGTTATCATGGGACTCTGACAGGCTAATGGCAATAATGTTCTTTTTTGTGGCGTCGTTTGTGCTTATGCTTTGGACGGTGGTGCAGGAGGAATGCTAGTCGATTTCTATTAGAAAATATTTTTATGCGGATTTGGATGGAGTCTGTTGCATGGAAAAATTGGCTTATCTCACATTTTTTCATTGGCCTAACAAAGATGCCAGATATTAATAAGCTTTGGAACGCACAAGCGCCACTCAAGTGGAATTAGAGAGACAGAGATGTGAGACAACGTGTTCCTCATTCTAAGATTTAGAACGTGGAGTCAGATCTAAGAGGAATTAGCCAATTTTGGGGATTTTCTGTAGGTGGAAAGATACCGAACATGCTATAACTCTCGCATGTATGTGATATGCGGTATAATTTTGATTGAATATAGCCCAAAGATTGTTTGTTTCGAAGTTATACTAAGAAACTACATTAGATTTATAGATTACAATCATTGTAGCGTGTACACGATTGGATTCACTAACATGGTTTAATATGTTTACCTTTGCTTCAACAGACATTGGGAATACCTCACGCTCTTACTTCAGTTATGTGGCTCTGTGGACCTATTGCTGGATTAATTGTAAGTAACTATGACAATGGATGTTATAGAACAAGGAGTACTTTTTAATTTCCATAAGACAACTCTCTAACAACTTAAGAGAAGAAAACCTGCACACCTAGTGCTTCTTTTTTTGTTGTTATACTTTGAACCATGGTATATAAAAAAGCAATAAATTCATGGTGCAACCTCTTGAATATTTATTAAAAGAATAAGAAGTAACATAAAGTGCACATCACTTTTATTCATCATTTGAGCAAAGCACATGATTTTTCTGATTCATTCAGGAGTTGGCGTATTTCCTGCGAGTTTATTGTGAAGCATATATTCAAATTAATGCATGCATCGTATGTTCATGAAGGTGCAACCATGCGTGGGTCTCTCTAGTGACAAGTGCGGTTCGCCCCTAGGGAGGCGGAGACCGTTTATCCTCTCGGGATGCATTGTCATCTCCATATCAGTGAGTACCATGCAATCACACCTCTTCTAATCACTTACACCATCAACCTATTATGAACAGTCACTGATATGTTGCCACACTCATATGTGTGACCCCGTAGGTTATAATTGTTGGGTTCTCCTCGGACATCGGGTACGCACTCGGGGACACGAACGAGGATTGCAAGTAAGCTAAATCTTTAATTTCAGTAATATAGTAGAAAAGTAAAGAATCTTAGTAAAATCTAACAGCAAGTTGACGAGAGATTTGTACAGAGATTACACTGGGCCTCGGTACCGTGCAGCTGCCGCCTTCATTTTGGGCTTCTGGCTGCTCGACTTCTCCAATAACACAGTGCAAGTGAGTGTGCGCATGCTTGGTCAAGAGCATACCGACATATTTTACAGTTATTTTTGGTAGTCTAGAATAGAAAAAATTATTACTTTCACTCAAAAAAACAAAATTTGTTACGAAGATTTTAGTAATAATCAAGTCCAAAGGACGAAATAATCATTAGACAAAACGACAATTCTTTGTATATATAGAAAATAATAATCCTGCCAACCAATACCCAGGGAGATTCCATGTAATAAGCTATCCATGAACTCTTGAGATATGTGCAGAAATTCCAACACATTCCATTTGTTGCATTTTCAGAAAACATTGAGTCAAATCACATGCTAACTTTGCGCACGTGAAGAGTTGAAATTTGAATACCTCACGTCATGTCATGTATCCACCCAACATCATGCCTCTGCCCACGTGAGGAGTTGAAATTTGAATACCACCCTTTCTTGGTGTGAAAAATGTTTGTATTTAACTAACATTTGTTGGACATTGCTGACAGTAATGAAATATTTTCAATTAAGCTATGGTTAATAATTGTGATAACATAATTATGGGAAAACATCAACAAACCTAATGTGCCAAGTCAATACAAACTGCGACAAGTACATGATAATCCCCAAGTGCAAGGAATTATCGTAGCACTTTCAAAGATAGAAGTGGTAAGTATGGAGTGTCAAACACACAAGGAGTTGAAGGTAAGATCAATATTCCCCCAGGTCCCATCTGCCACTGATACAACCCTATGTAAACCGAGCGTTTGCTTTATCTAGAAACAAGAAATAAAACTACAAAGTGGGTACACAGAGGTAGCTTTGCAAGGTAATGAAGATCATAAACATAAAAGTAGGTGTTGCCTAAGTAATGATACAATATAATACAAATAGTGAGTGTGGAATAGTGGTGGTTTGGTGTGCAGAATTATCCCTAGGCAATCAGCTAAGTTACTATACCAATCATCATCGCAAGTTTATATGTGGGAGAGGCCTCTGCTAGCATGCCATCCCCTACTCGGAATTTTATGCACTTATGATTGGAACTACTAGCAAGCATCAACAACTACTAACAAGTTCATTAAGGTAAAACCCAACCATAACATTAAGATATATTGGTCCCCCTTCAATCCTGTATGTATCAATTTCTATGGTCAGATGAGGTTTCTGTCGCTCCTACCCCGATATGCATAGTCCAATCAACATACAACTAACCCTATGGCGTGATCCGCATGTGCACTCATATGATGGGCAGTAAAGGACAGTAACATAACAACAAGCAACTCTAACAAAACATGGAAATTCACCAATTAATCCAAAGGACAACAAGAATCTACTCAAACACAATAGCGATGACACAAATAATTGGATAATAATTAATAGCACCAAAACACCATGTCCATGTAGGGGATTCCAGCAGGTTTTGGTAGAGTGGACCATTGAAAAGAGGTGAGGAAGGTGATGGAGATGTTGGTGAAGATGGTGACGTTGATGAAGACGACGACGTTGATGAAGATGATCGCCGCGATGGTGGTTCCCCTAACGGCACTCCGGTGCCACCGGGAGAGAGAGAGGGTGAGAGGCTCCCCATCCGACTTCTTCCTCCATGGTCTGCCCCCATAGATGGCAGAGGTCCCCTCTAGTCCTTATCCACCATGGCTACCAAAGCGGCAAGAGCCCCTTCGATATCTGAACTCTTCTCTCACTTTGTTTTTCACTACTATTTTCTAGTTGAACACCGTTTCTTTTATAGTCGTAGATCCGTAACTCCTATCGAGCGGAAATTTTGAGGGGATTTTCCCCATAAAATTAGGTTTCTTGCGGATAAAGAAGGGATCTAATCGACATCTACAACCCCCACACAGGCCCATGGCGTGATTAGGGGGTAGGCACACCACCTGGCCGTGTGGGGCCCTTGGGCACCGTCTTGCGTTGATTCCTTCACCCAAAAGTAACATATATTCCAGAAAATATCATAGTAAATCGCCGGGTATTTTGAACTTCCTAGATATTGATTTTCTATAAAAGAAAAACATGCAGAAAACAACAGCTTGCACTATACACTAGATTAATAGGTTAGTTGAGAAAAATAATATAAAATTGCACCAAAACCATATACAATTGATGTTAATATAGCATGAATACTTCAAAAAATTAGATACATTGGAAACATACCAGCATCCCCAAGCTTAATCCATGCTCGTCTCGAGTAGGTAGATGATAACAAGAATAATTTTTGAAGTGTGAATGCTAGGATAGAGAAAACCTTTGATCACACATGCAATGATAATTCTAAAAACAAGTAACATCATTCCATTAAGTTCAACATATAATAAAGTGGCAATGAATTATCTCACAAATCTTTCGGGATTATATTGCAAACATAAAGCAATCAATGAAGTATAGATGATGAATAGGTACCGCAATTTGAAGATAACCATCATACTTATACAATGCTCAACAAATTACTGTTATAAGAATGAATACAAAGCTAAGACTGATCGCCATGCTCAATACATGGTGCCGCAAGAAAAAAATGGAATTGGCTCAACAATAAAAGTAAATAGATATGCCCTTCATAGAGGGAAGTAGAGATTAACATGCACCAGAACTCATTGGTTTAAAACAGAGATAAATTAATTTTGAGAGGTGTACTTTTCCTATCAATGGTTTAGTGACAAAGGTTTCCATTATCTTCCACACTATACACATTAAGAGTGGTTACCATGCATCAACACTCCTCCTCCACCATAACCATGGGTAGCTGAATCCACGGGTGCCTGCTAACTTTTAACTTTTCCGGAGGAGTGCCTTTTTTCATAACTATATTATTGGGACTAGGCATCCCATACCAGCTATCTCATAAATTTAACAAACATAATAAACTCTCATCGTGAGTAAAACACATTTAGTATGGAAGATAACGACTACCCCCACCACTCCATGAGTTGTACAGGCACACAAAATAGAAGTTTATTTGAAGGTTTAGAGGTGGCATGCAAATTAACTTTGAATGGCAGTGAAATACCATGTATATGCAGGTACGATGGACACTTTATGGCATAAACTTGTTTCAATGATTGGATGCACAACCGGTAATTCCGCTTAGTACAGGAAAAGGGTAGCAAAAGACTGTGGGCAACCACTTTACCAAGCACAAAAACCATAATAATTCATTCTGTAATAGTAACATTATTGAGAAAATATAATCATGATGATAACCTTCAAATCTTGAATACAACCAAGGCTGAACTGGAATTTATCAAACATGTGTAAACATGTGCCAAGCTAATCATCTGTCCATCACTGGAAGATACTTAGCACCACAACGTAATAGGTTCAACTTAATGCAACTAAGGCTCTTTGTCATTATAATATAACTCCCTTACTTGATTAAAGATATGCACTATCATAGTCTCACTTCTATTTTAACAGATTAAACGGAGGATGCATGTTTACTTCTCTATATACATATCATAAATGATGCACATGACATCCAATTCATTCATAAATTTTACTCTAAAGATATAAGTGAAGCACAAGAGTAAATGATCATACTTACTCAATGATGGATTCTCTAAGATAGTGGGTTCAATACTAATGACTAAAGTTTGACCTCTTCCAAACCACTTTCAATAATAATGTAATCCACATGAATTGTATCAACCTCCTAAATAGTGGCATCAATAATATCTAAAGTTGAGCTCTTAAAAGCCACTTTCAATGATAATTTCATCCATACTCTAAAAGATATAAGTGAAGTTCGTAGAGCATTCTACAAATAACATAAATATAGAGAGACCAATATCCTAACTCAAAAGATATAAGTGAAGCACATGAAGCATTCTATAAAGCCAAACTCATAAGATTTAATTGAAGCACAAAGAGCATTCTATAAAGCCATACTCAAGAGATATAAGTGAACTGCATGGAGCATTCTATAAATCAACCAAGGACCATAAGAAATCATCCCCAACCAGCATCGTGTAAGTTTATTCAAAATAAAAAGAAAATTGATGCTCTAATACTTTGCACATATCATGTGAACAAATAAAAACATAGGCTCAACCGAGACATACCGATAGTTGTTTCAAAAGGATGAAGGGGATGCCAGGGCATCCCCAAGCTTGGAGTTTGAGATCTCTTAAAATTATTTCTCGGGGATGCCTCGGGCAACCCCAATCTTGAGATCTTGTGTCTCTCCAACTTTCTCTCGTATCGTTATCTCCCCTGAGTCTTAAAAATTTCATCCACACAAGATTCAACAAAACTCATGAGATATGTTAGTATACATAAAAATGAATCACCAAATCATTTATTGTCAAGAAAAGTTGCATAATTATTTTCAAACATTAGCTACTGTATACTATCATTTCCACAATTTATATTCCCCAATATAAGCCATGAAAAATTAGAATAAGTGGATAACAAAACTATAACAGTAAACGTATACTTCTAAAACTCCAAAAATTGTGAAAAATTAGGAAGTAATAATTTTTTCATTAAAGTACTGTATAAATTTCAAAAATTAGCACATTCCAGGAAAATATAATAATTCAGTTACTACAACAAAACCTTTTGTTTCTGTAGAGTACACATCAAACATGCAATTTAAACATCCTAAATGCAAACCTTAGCACTTTATTTTTATGGTACAGTGGTTTATACATGGGTATAACCTTTTTTATTAGAAACTTCCATGAAAAGCTTTACATTGTTTCCATGAGCATGAACACAAGTGTTCAAGGTCAACCCTCACTTCTTCAATTCACAACTAGTCAAACACTTCTCTTTAAAAAAAGGTTTTAGTTTTCCCTCTTTATTTTTTGTTTTGTTTTTGGAAAAAATAGCACACAAAAGAAGAAGAAGACTCTCTAAAACTTCTGGGTTATCTCCCAGGTGGCACATTCTTTAAAGCCATTAAGCAAAGTATAAAGGTGCAAATAATTTATTTATTTTGCCTTTTTTACCCACAACTAAAGAAAGATAACAAGAAAAAGAATAAAAAACTACTTAGTGATAAAAGCATACAAGCATACATGATAATTTCCACCCTACGCTATTGCTCCCGAGTAACGGCACCGGAAAAGAGCTTGATAATCCCCAAGTGAAAGGAATTGTCGTAGAACTTTCCAAAGATGGAAGTGGTAAGTATGGAGTGTCAAACCTACAAGGAGCTAATGGTAAGATCAATGCCGTCAGGCCCTATCTACTACTGATACAACCCTATGTACACCGACCGTTTACTTTATCTAGAAACAAGAAATAAAACTACAAAATGGTATAAAGAGATAGCTTTGCAAGGTAACGAAGAATATAAATATGAAAGTAGGTGGTGACTAAGTAATGATACAGTATAATACAACTAGCGAGTGTGGAATAGTGGTGGTATGGTGTGCGAATTGTACATGGAAAGATCAAGGCCTCGCGGGACACATAAAGCGACCTACCCACTACCCTTGTTCATGCGAACCTAACAAGAGATGCGGATGCCAACTACACCGTGTTTTATTTCTGACTGACCTGATATTCCGCGAAGAAGGAATGGCTGTATCCATGCGTTGGACGCCTATAAAAAAGTAAAAGAAACCATGGATTGGGAGAAATAAATTGCTACTTACTGCCAGACATGTACAAGGTGCCACTTACAAAAAATTGCCAAATTATTATGACGTGCTACACATAAAAGTGCCAAATCATTACAAAGTGCCTAAAAAATTACACGAAGTGCTAAGTATTACAATCTGCTTGTCAATTCACACAAAGATCTCTACAAATAAAATATCTTGTTAAGTTCTACTAGATCAATCATTAAGTTGTAATGGCTCAACCATTAAGTTACAACAGAAGAAAATAAATCATAATGCACAGTCAAAATTCTAAATAATAGTAAGCAATGAACCAAAATCGAAAGGAGGAAAGACAAAGGAGGGGAACATGCGCATAACATTGAGCGCACCATGTGCCTGATATCATTGGTGCTACTATAGGGATGTGGAGGAGGGGGAGCCCACCAATTTCTTGATTCAGAGCCCCCGTGTTGTTGGTGGTGGATGGCCGGCATCCCAACATCGACCAACTTGAGTTCATCGGTCAGATCTTGTGGAGAGAAGGTGAGACAAACATGGGAAGGGCCCAAGTGATGGCGACGCATGGCCTCATAGAGTGCACAAACAAATCAGTGTTTTGTCATCTAGATCCTGTCGGAGAGTAGGAGGCTCCCGCTGGACATTCGAGCAGAGGTGTGGGAAGACCTCACGGGCACTGGGTCCTATGCCTAGTCTAGAGGCTCACCGCTAGATCCCACCTTAGAGGGAGGTCATTGCTGTCGATTCTTCACTATAGTGAGGAGGGTAGGGGATATGTTTTGGTTGTTCTCGCCATCATGGGATGGGGATAGGCAAGTCTATGATGGGCCATAGTGAGCTCAGTGAATTCTGATGGTTCTTATCTAGATCTGGTCTACTCGCGTCTTCCTCGTCACCCATGGTGAGGATCCTATTATTACCACAGAAGGAGCACGCCAACCTCCTCCTCTCCATGGGGTCATTCAACCCTTCTTCCCCCACCCATGATCTTGTTTGACGGAGCACATCTCCTGCCAGGAAATGGTGTGGTGGAGGCGAGGAGAGAGGTGGTGTTGTCAGTTGCTTGGGGGAGTGGTGGTTGGATCTAGTTGGTAGAGGCGAGAGGGGAGGTGAGGTCAGCTAGAAAGGAGAGCAGCAATATTTTTGGAGGAGAGTGGAAAGTGTGTGGAGGGGTGGAAAAAAGTGTAGGTTGATTTAAGGATGCTCCGGGGGAGAGGCGGGCAGTATGGACCCACACCTGTCGGTGAGGTGCCTATTTTCTCTCTCTTTAGGTTTTTTGCTAGTTTAGCTGCCCAGATCATGAGTTGAGGTGAACAGATTGATTGCGTCTACAATGGGTACACTAATATAACACATATTTCATTGGCAGGCACTTATTCAGCAAGCACTTTGAACTATAATAGAGAAACCACAAAATTGCAATAGTGAAAACTTATAAACTTGACGTGGCTTTTGATATAGTTGTTGAGACCATTGTCAAACTGTTTGTCAAAATCATGCATAAAATATATCACTTGAAAGCTATGGATTAGGTGTCAAATTTTCATGTAAGAAGCTTTTCAAGCTTCCTTGCGGTCTAATAGCAATTTTGAAAATGGTATTATTCCCGTTGAGTGACATCGGTAGTAGTTTTGAGACTTTTTTATCGCTTGCGGGAATGATGTAGATGATATATTATTGGAAAGATATCGAAGAGGCAAAAAAACTAATGTAAAGTAGTCTTCCTAGTTCCTTACGGTTTAAGAGTAGTTAAAAAACAAAACCAAATGTTGTTTTTTTTGCCGCATTCCAAATTAAAAAGTGAACTACATCAAAGAGGCAACTGAACTGAGGTGGTTGATAGAGGCCGGCTGAGTGCAGTTCAGTGAAATCAAAGTGAAACTTTTAGCACCAACAAGTGAACTACCGGAAATATTTCCTAAGCGAGAATGTCGACTTCCCGAATAGAAGCGAACCCCTGACACAACGAAGCGATCTGCAAGTTTTTCTACATAGTTTTTCCCTTGTGTTCTGGGCTCCACGACATGAGAGCAGCAAACTGCATATGTGTTCTTCCACAATTATTTTATAGATAGCACCAAGGAACTTATTATAACAAACTACTTCCATTTTCTCAGCAATTTATGAACAAGTCCCTAACTTTTCACAAAATGACCCCTGAAAACACAAAGATAGTTATTGTGTCCCCTATGGAGCATTATGGCACACCCAAGACCACGCATGCGTGAGGAATTTTTTTTGTCATACGCCGGAGAACTATA
Organism: Thinopyrum elongatum; assembly: GCA_011799875.1. Taxonomy (NCBI): domain Eukaryota; kingdom Viridiplantae; phylum Streptophyta; class Magnoliopsida; order Poales; family Poaceae; genus Thinopyrum; species Thinopyrum elongatum. The sequence continues at coordinate 109,013 of JAAAXO010000623.1, read as the reverse complement.
GTACCATGACGCACGCCTATGACAAAATCCTGGGGTGGCCTTCACGATACACCGTTGAGCCTTGGATCGGCACTGGAATCAAAGAGGTGGGGAAGAGCACGAATGACATGGGGGAAAGCCACAAGGGTGGTCCGATCTTCATGAATTTTAGGTGTATTTGAGGAAGAACACAAAGAAATGGAGGAAATCATGAGGAATCACAAAGAAATCAAGGGAAAACACATGGATAACTAGTGATGCCAAGGCGACACCCTCTTGTAACCATATATCCACACCACATGGTTCACGTTGTTTCATACAAATCCATTGGAGAAGCAACAACACGGTGGAACATTCTTCCCCAAGTTGTAAGACATGAATGGTTTGAATTCCATGGAACGAACCTTCTCTGCAAGTGGAGGTCTTGAACTCCAAAGGAGTCTTCACTGCAGGGTGGCCTTGTACTATATGAGGAGTCATCTTCACAAGGAGAAGTCCCACAAGGCGAGGTACATGAGCTAAGCTATAATGTATTGTTGTTTCTTAGCTAAACATAATCTAGGAGGGGGATGGGTATATATAGGTCCACCCACGAAGGGGTAAATGAGGATGAAAAGATACATAGGCGAGTCGCCCAAAAGTTGTGCGCATGCAATTACCCGGTTATATGGGGTCTTACTGGCTGGTATTATCGGCAAGTGGGGCGAGTGTTGGCTAGGCAGTGGAGATATGTGGAATGACAACAGGGGTTTACACCGAGGTAAGTGGCTGGTATAATAGAGACAAACATCTAGTTTTCTCGGGTTGGGCTGAGTCGTTTATATCGGCCACTTGAATGTGGCCATCCTTCACCATCTTTTGCCACGTGAGTGTCTTGGTGTTTCTTCCTCCGCTCCCCATTCTTCCGTTGCAGATGGTGTGAGCTCTCTCTTGTGCATGTCCTCCTCCATTGCACAACTGTCACTAGGATCGAACATATATGTTCAAATGGAAGGAGGATCAAGTATTATACCATCCATGAGAGAACCAAGTAGACACACATAAAAGGTAGAATTCACCTTAGTAGATGTGATGCATGTGTCCCTTGGCGATGGAGATAAAGTCGTGGTGATGATTGTAGGATGCCATTCATCATCTCATTAGCTGCACCCTTTAAGAGGATTCTTCCTCTACTTAAAACATCATCACCATAGAGAAGGGATAGATTGGAGTTGCCACAGAAATGGAAATATGTCAATCACCATGTACTAAAGGCCTACACATGCACAAAACAAAGCAAATAATGTGCGGTCATGTTAAAAAAAATGCATCATCCATCAATACCCATCTCTTATCTTGCACATACCATTAGCAAGAATGAATATGTGGTGTATTTATGCATATGTCATAGAAATGACGTGGATGGTGAAAATAAGGAAAACAAGCATGCTTCACATGTAACATGTCAAAATATGTAAGTATATATGAGAAAGCTATGGGGGCCTTATCGTGCAAGAATAAAAGCAATGCCACACTAAACACATAGAATATAGCAATTATTCAGCATGATCGAGGCAACAACGGGAATTATTAGATAACATTCAAAACAAAGCATGGAAATCATTGCCATCAACCCTATGGAAAGAGCAATTATTCATCGTGGTTGATGTAACACACAAGGTATATGCAAAACAAAGCCATGGTAAAAGTTTCATTGTGTAGGCAAGAGCTCCTACATAAAGAAAAATGTGTCATCATGCCCCCAACACAACAAGCATCATGAAAGGTATGGGTGGTAGATCTAACATGATAAAAGCAAGTGATTACTCCACCAAGCTTGTAAATACACATAAAATAATAGAACGATGGGTCATTTATAATGCAAAGCATGGGTCGCAAAGGCATGCCACTGGAATAGAAATGATTAAAGCATGCAATCTAAATATGGTAATATGGGCACAACATATGTAGTGGAAAATACCCAAGAACCATTTGAGTCCAATGTAGAAGAGACACACGAAATCATGTACCAAAGAAGAAGATAGGAATAATACTCCATGGAGACCTACGCCTTGTTTGCTCTCAAGAGCTCGTTTTGTAACCTCATGTTGAGTAGGAGTTGATAAGTAGTCATGAAGTCCTACACATGCAAAAGACATAACTAAGTATGTGTGTGCATGGTAGAAAAAGAGATCATCCATCATGATGTGTTTGTTCATTTGTACATCATCGTTAAACTCAAAGTGCATGAATAATAGGTGCATCAGTGTTTATATCCATGGCACTAGGCATATTGTGCAAGGAAGGAAAAACAACATGTTGTACATGGTACAAAGTACAAACCAAAATCTCCAATCATATGGGAGAATGCTATTGGGGCATTCTCATGTGCAATAGTATAAACTTCGTTACACTCCAAACAATGAAACGAGAAATTGTTCTATATGTTTGAAGCAAACAAGGGGAGTTTTGACAAAAAAATATAGAACGACATGTGCAAAGCATAGGTGTAAATGCACTCAAGTTGTATGGAAGAACAATTGGTCAACAAACTTGATGCGGCACACAAATCAATCTTATTTTATGGGTGGGAAAATGTTAACCACAAGCTATACATATAGCACTATTATGGTTGAAATCAGAACAACAGAAAGAAGAACCATTCATCATGTTTGTTACAACACATGAGGCATTACCAAGAACATTTACCATCCAAAGGTGGTCATGGCAAGGCATATGAAGTTTATTGAAAGAATTATGCAAACGTAACATGGTAATATCATCACAATATATGCAAATACCACAAGCTAAAAACATTTCATCTATGTCTTTGCACTAATCAAATTCAACTTAATTCATATGCATAGGTTCTAAGGATAGATCTTGAAGATGTGATTTCAGAAACCTTAAGCATAGAACAAGACAAATTCATGGGACTATCAAGCATCATATAACATATGGGATTGACATAAGATATCATATGCAGAACGCTATCACAACTACTCGACATCATATATTGTCACCTTACTCATCATAGATAGGTGGCAAATAAAAGCATGAAGAAGGAAAAATAGGGCGTGCAATAAAAATGTGAGCATTATTATCATGCAAGTTGTCCAAGTCCACTAGCAGGACAAACACATCATCAAGACCAATTGTACCTTTGTGTTCCCGCTCATGCGTAGTAGGTGTTGTAGTGGAAAAGAACATCTTTTGTCCAAGTTCAGCATTTTGATGGTAAAATGTGTGTGTGTGTGTGTGTGTGTGTGTGTGTGTGTGTGTGTGTGTGTGTGCGCGGGTGGGGGGGGGGGGTATTCTACCACTATGGCCATCGTCTTGCCCATTGGAGGGAAGAACTTATCGAGGATTGGGGATCCATCAAGTACGAGACCTTGCACCAAGTAAGAAGACACAATCGGAGTAGAGGTTAAATTTTATATTGGTAAATGGCCCCGGATCAAATTGCAGAGGTGACTAAAAGAAAATAATAAAAAATACGCTAGGTCTAAAGGTTTTCACCTACAGCTGTGAACTTGCGCTTGACATCCTATCTAGATAATCAACATGGCACTGGTAAACACTGTAACATATATCTTGTCAAAGTATTGTTATGGGAGATGCGTCCGAATAACCCGCGATCAAGTACCGCCTAATTGTGGTTCTATTGCCCAACAAAGGCCCTTCCAACACATGGGGTTACCTTAGTTATTAAGGGACAAGCAGAGCAATACATTGGGCATTTAATGATTGCACCTTATCTACCCCTAGAGACTATATTTCAGCTATCATACTAATCTTATTGCCACCGACATTTGTCATAGCCTTCAACTCTTCTCTACCCTAAGCCTCTCCTTGTTAAATATTTGGTATCAGGGGTATCTATAAGCCCTAGAGATCAAGGAAGGGATAAAACCATTGTGTAGCACATAGAGATAATGTTAACTCAAAGTAAACCAACAATACCTTAATGCATGTACATGGGGCTACGAGGCTATGACTCGCCCCTTAGCCCATGGGGATTACTCACACAATGCAAATAAATCACATGCAACAGACATTATAAAGATTTCTACTTGGGGATGAATGAGTATAAGTCATACAATCTTGATCGCATTGTGCACTCGATTAGAAGTATGATGGCTAGTGGAGATAAAGAAGGCTAAGGTGGTCGAGATGGCTATGGAGTGGTGGTGGATGATGTAGATGGGAATGAGTTGGTAGCTCTGAAGAATGGTCAGTCGTCTTATTGGCGGCTCTCATTTGGTGAAGGTTTCCTCTCCTTTATAGTGCAGATGAGCTGAATAGGGTTTCAGAGTGCCTCCGATGCAAATCATCCTAGAGCTCCTTTACTGATGTTGTCATGCATCACGTCATGGAGGCGGTGGTATGCGATACGAGCAGTATTACAAGCGTGGTGGCTTGTAGGACATGACGTCTTGTTGCCTTCTCCTCTAGACAATGTTGTGTTGCTCCTTTTGATGGGCATCATTTATGATGTCCTACAAGAGCAAAGGCAGTTGTAGCACTTTCATGATTAGTTGAGTGTCGAACCTAGGAAAGGAAGGGACTACTAACCTCGTAATTAGGTTATTGCCAATGTAATTATGTACACACCTAAATCAGAGTTTGGAAATAGACTACTCTATAAGTTGCTAGGAAAACAGAATAAAAAGGAGTTTATCTAAACTACGAATAGAAATGTAAAAAAGTAAGGTTTTCTCAATGGTTCTGGGGTCATCACTACTAATATGATCCGCGCAACAAGTGCGGAGCATAGCTCTCTATCATATCACTAAGCCACTCTTTATGTATTGAAGTGGGCGGTTCCTGGTACAGATATGTTCTACTCGAAGTAGACTTCATATCACAAAGGACACCACCACAGTTTCCCCATGTCGGTTATCACTACGGTTCTTAAGGGTTTCCCCGTGGACGCAACCAGATGTGTGTTTCCCTATTACTCCCCTACCAACTTCAAAAGAACAAGAAAGGGGCTTTTACTGTTTCCTCACATTACCTCAACATCCGAACCTAAAGCAACGGAAGTAATTTGCTTCACGGGCAATCATAGTGATAACGGGAGAGAGTCCTCCTCTCAACATTCGTGAAGGCTAATAAGTCGAAGATAAACATAAGATATTGGATCACTTGAAGGAATTTAATTCTAATCATAAAGAGTTCATCCATATCCCCTAGAATAAGTACAACTACTGAAACATGTAAAGGGAACACATAAAAGAGAGGGTCAAGTTACAAGCCGACATTGAGCCAATGAAACGAGAAAGCATGGCGGTGTTGCTGAAGATGGCACCTATGGTGATGGTGATGGTGCTAGCGGCATTGGTGATGAAGGATGTGTCGGTGGAGGTGGCGTGGTGGAGATGGAACCGGCCCGAAGGTTGGTGCACGCAGTGGCGGAGCCTCGTCCTCCTTATCTTGATCTTGTCCCTTCTTCTATGGAGGTGTTGTTAGAGCAGCAATGGAGGTGATGGAGATTGATCTTGGATGAATGATGGATGATAGTGGCGGCTAGGGTTGGAGAGGTATTTATAAGGGATCTCCCAAAGCCTCCTCCATTGATGTAGATTTTCTCCATTGATCTAAGGGCTCTATATGAGCCTAATCCTCTCCCAAACCCTTCCTTATTAGCCAAGGATCATGTAATAAACAACGGGGACAAAATTGGTGAAGAATCCTGTCTAGAGAGGCATCTTTCGGAGCTATCTGGGCCCAGTACAAGCACCGGTACGACCAGGTTTGGTCACACCAAAGGTCGTCGAATCCGGAAACTTTTATATCCAAACTCTGCATTCAACGTTCTTGGGCTCGTTGTAAGAACAACACCGATGCACATGTGGTATTACATCTTGATTTGGAGCAATTTGGGGGGGGGGGGAATCTAATTTTTGGCCTTTCGAAATGCCCAAGTTTGGTGCTCGTAATCCTCCGTATTAAACCCATCTTTGGCCTTTTCTCTAAAACACCTTTAGACACAACAAAACAAAGGAAACTAATAAAAAAATACGAACTATGCAATGCTCACAATGAAAAGAGTGAAAACTTGTAATAATGCATAATGGACATATATTTGGTTCAATGGGACATGATATATGCAGAGAACATGCAACAAATGAGCTCTAAAAAATCATAAAATATAGAGCCAGCAAAATCCCCACACTTATACCTTGCTCATCCTCGAGTAAGAAGGTTGACTACCTAAGCTTTGCTAACTCTAAAGCTTACACTAAAACCAAACGCCAAGAGTGAATCCATGTTCATCGTGCGAGCATGCAAAAATTAACTAGCAAGGGAGCGATACATGATATCTCCTTAGTTCCATTGCCATGGAGGTCGAAAAATATGGAATATTTCTATGGAGTCCAAATTCCCATAACCAAAGGTTTAGAGAGAAGGTCAAATTATGTTAGGAACAAAGCAATGCCCATCATGGACAAAAGAAATTATGCATTAGCAATCGCTTCAAAAGCACCAACCCAAGGCATACCAGGTACAATTGGAAGATCGTCCATCTGCATTAGTCAACCGCTCAACTACCTATGCAGAGCTGAGCGCAAGCCTATGCCTCGCGCTTAATGGGAAAATAGAAAATTGTTGGGGTTTTAAGAATTCAAAAAACATAGAAAGTCATTCATCAACGCAGCTGGCCATTAGGAAGGCATTATGATCGTTGCTAACGCGACTATGCAAGGAGTAGGCCATGCAACTAGGATGCAAATAGAGCTATGAATATGTGAAATCTCTCCTATGGACTAAGTGGGGGTGCATCCAACTTGCTTCCTCATGAAGACCTAGAGCATTTGAGGAAGCTTGTCATCGAAATAAAACATGTGGATTATGAAACTTTCTACTCTACAATGCATGAAATGGTGCTACTTTGAAGCACAAGCATATACTAAAAAGTAAAATGGTGTTGCTCCTCTCATCGTCATCCTTTTTGTGGCACCTCCATTGTGCATCTCTTATGTGGTCTCTCTCTTTTTGGCAGAAGCAACACCTTACAATGATGATCAACACACTTTTCTACTGACACACTTAAATTAAATATAATCATAACTCAATATCAAAACATGAGAGAAACTCTATATGAATGACTTAGGTTGTGTACTAGGATATGCAATGATTCGGCGTAGCATGGACATCAAAAAATGGACAAGCCATAAAAATATCATACTAGCCATACTACTCGTGCAAGGCAAATCAAAATAAATAATATGTCTCTAGTCATGTAATGTAATATGATGGTAGTGCAAGGCGATATACTTGGAATGGCTATAAAAATGCCATGATAGCTAGGTATGGTGGTTGCTTTGAGGCAATGTGGGGTTTATGTGTAGGAGAACAAGAGAAAGTCCTCCCACATGTTTGGATGTACTAGAGAAGTATGCGCCAGATCTCAATGTGAGAGTGGGAAATGCTCGGTACCGAAGATGCTAGCAATAAAATATGAACATAAATGAAAAGGCTTCGAACTCGCTTTAGTCATAAAGAAGTCAAACACTACACAAGAGCATCATAGTATCATATTGCATTAGACACAAAATCTAAGTACTCCGAGGGGGTAGATTGGTGGGGGATACCGTTGCACATCGCAGATCAACCAAAGTTGTTGTGTTCATCAACAAAAGCCTCTACAACATTCGATCGCTAACCAAGCCACAACTAGAGTTCCCCACTTATGTAATTAGGTCAGAGAAAAGCAAGAATTCAAAGGACTCCTTTATTATTTTTGATAAAAAGAACATTGCAATGTCTTTCAGAAAATAATAAGATTTCCTCACGCTAAGTAAAATGAATGCAAAGAAGCATGTCAAAGCAAGGGGACACACGATTACACAGGAATTTTATGATAAAGAGCATTACACGAAACACTACGAATGCAAAAGTAACTTCCCCACACTTAGAACTTTGCAATGACAAACTAGGGAAAATTATGAAAGTAAAAAAGAAAATACAGTTATCAAAAGACAGCGTGTGATGTGGTTACCTCCCCAAACTTAAGATTAAGCATGAGTTAAAGACTTTTACCGTTGGGCCCAATATGACCTCTCCTTTAATAGACATGTAACTTGCTTCAATGGATCTTCAACTTATGGTTCAGTGGCTGCCCTTCGATAGAAACTACTGGAAAAACGAAAAAACAAGATATTTTTATGCTTTTATGCTTTTGGGGTTTTTCATTTTTCTATAGCACAGAGGATTAGCGTCACAACTGATAAAAAAATTATGCCTCATAAAGATCAGTTCATTAACCTAAGCACCATGCATAAGTCGAGAAACTAAGTCTAGGAGTCATATGTACCCATAGATTTGGATGAAGTATGTGCGAGACAAGATAGCAAACATGAGTGTGCAGCTCCTAAGTGCCTAATAAAAACATAGACCCTCACTTAAAGTGAGAAACTCAATACTAAGCAACTTTTACGAAATGAGGTTCGTATTGGAAAACATTACCGGACGCTTGTGGTTGAAGTTTGTCAAATTGAAGCAACTGGGCGGCTTATGCGAATCTTTTATATAGTTGGCACCATACCATACATGTCAACACATAAGGTCCAAGCCCATGTGACAATAACACACGGAGAAAAACACTTGCTCAATATATGAATGTAGTTCATATACCCAATCAAGAAAAATAAATAAACGAAAACATATTTTCTACAGAGAATTACTACCTCCGTGTCAAAATATAACATATTTTGGTAGGTCATTTTAGCCTACCAAAATGTCTTATCTTTTGTTACGAAGGAGTATTTGTTAAAGAGCTTCAGAGATAATTGACGTAAATTAGAAAGCAAACGATTGGTTAGAAAATACATTGGCGGTTTGAGATGTCGAAAACAATTCAATTGGAGGTATTTATTGCCTCGTACGAGTGCGCTTGGTCATACAGTTTATTGTAGTTTGCTCTGGAAGTTCAGTCCTCAGTGTCGCCCTTTGGTACGAGTGGCGGTACAAGCATGAGCGTTCATACCATTCACCGTCTTGGAAAATCTTGACTTTCTGTTAGTCAGGTTTGACGTCGGGTACGAGCACGAGCTAATAACATGACTAGTTTTTATCATGCCGCGGTGTCCAGCTACAACATGAGAAGTTCCTAATTTCCGTTTTCTCCTAACTTTGAGAAATATAGTACGGAAGCAGACGCTAATAACATGCTCACACACTCATCCTTATAAATGCATGCACTCACACCCTACTGTGAGCACCTACGAGAAGTTGAGCCGACACGTGTTGAGATTGATGAACTCGCCACAGCCACCTTGTAATCAACAAGTGTGTCATAGCACTAAAAGAGTAGCACTAGAAAGACCTAAATAAGTTCAATAAACATGCGATCACCCGCGATAAAAACTAGACCCGAGCGGACTGGTTTCATCACAAGTAACCTAACCATCTAAGATATGCTTAATTAGCTTATTAATCCTAGTTTCCTCAATGACATAGGTCAGGATTCTGCATCACTTTATAAATGTTTTGTTTTGCATCGTCATGTGTTTGTCGGACCTTTGGGTCTCATCGCCAAACTGAAACCTCGGAAGTATATGGTCTGTGACCCCGGTAGAGATGGGTGGAATCTGAACGGTAACGGTTGTGCTCAACAATGGTGCAGCTGTAACTCTATAATACCTTCCAGTTCAAAAAGAGTTTCTAATACCTTCATTAATTGTAGCTCATAGAATCCAGCACAACTGGAATTGATTGTCTAAAGAAAATTAGACATTCCAATTACATACTAAGTAGCTAATTGCCCGCGTGTTGCAATGAAGTCATACATATTCTAGTGGTTCAATACCAATCATGTCCTAAATATACCTTACACCCACAATATTCTAGATTTTTGTAAGATTTGGTTTGATTTGAGTATGAGCAGTGGAAAGAAAGATTTTATTAAGATTTGAGTATGAGTAGGTGAAGGCAGGAAAGTTTTGATTTAATTTAGGTTTTGGTAACATTTTATTTGATTTCAGTATGGGTAGGGGAACACGAGGAATGTTTTTATTTAGTTGAGGTTTTGGTAAGATTTAATTTAATTTAGGTACGGGCAGGGGAACAAAAAGTGAATTTTGATTTAGTTGAGGTTTTGGCAAGATTTTATTTTGTTTGATTGAGTTAATACATGACATGGGAGGGATGGCATACATGACGAAAACATCAAATGGGGAAGGGGCAGGGGTGGAGGCGAACATACAATATACAACTCCCCTTTAATAGTTGAGATATGCAAGTTAGGGAATTTCCCACTTCCGAAAAAATTCCTCCTTTGGCTAGAGTTGTATTAGATCATGTAGAGTGGTTGATAAGACTTAAGCGTGTTACATAATTTCGAGAAGACAATAAACAGTTATGTACAGTGAACGATCTGTTAGTCTTATCTCTGGTAAGTAAATATGTGGTGTGAGAAATTGTGTTAAGACATCATCCTTTAATTAAGAGAAGAAAAGCTTTTTTTTATGGTTTCTCTCTTCCACCTCAACATTTACCCTACATGGCAATTCTAAGATAAATCATTGTACAATCCCAAACTTGAAATAACAATCATAAATGGGGGACTTCAAAAGATTGCATCCTTGAAGAAATACATGGTGCAAATAGTAATGTGATTTAGAATTTCTGTTCCCTCTTATATAAAGAAGGTTCAGATAAGCCACCGAACTGCAAGCAGAATATTTAACTTCTTTTATTCATGAGGTTGAGGAACTGACTGACACAATTGAATCATATAGACACAATTGAATCCTATATATATATATATATATATATATATATATATATATATATATATATATATATATTATAGACACAATTTTACCATATAGGGGGAAGATTTTCTATCGTAGCTTACCACACAGAATTAGTTATGATTTTGTGAGATTTCTACTGTGCAAAAGTTTTCAAAAATCATGAAAAAATACTGGAATAATACACCCAAAATATAAGATGATCCGACGGACTGGTTGAAAAAATACGACTATGTTTGCTGTGGACGAAAAAAACAAATAATTAAGTATACATTTATGCCGCAATGAGCTGAAATGATTTTTTTTTGCCGATAGCACGTAAGCGCATTTTTTCACAATCACACCGTTGGGTCACCTTATAATATTGGTGTGATGTTCCACTATTTAATTCATATATATAGATTTATTGTGTCTGATAGAGGCGAGGGTGTCCCGATCTTTCGATGAGATGGTAACTATCGATTTGGTGGAGCCGACTTTGACGATCCGACTACAAACGTGCACGACGTTGCGCCTTAGCAATCGCTAAACCAATCTCCCGAGGTTACTGACAATGCCGAAAGCACGATCAGCCTGACCACAAAGGTCTATTCCTGCAGGCAATCGAAGAACAAGCAAGAATATGATAATGCAATCTGAATATTGCGAATATAGATGAAGTATTGATAATGGTGGGGATCCGAAAGCGGTCTTGGTCTGGTCGTTGGACACAAACGAAGTACACGAAGTTGCAATGGCTAACTTTTAACTAAACAAATCCCAAAGTCTAAACGGTGCCCTAAGGGCTGTATATATGGAGGAAGAGGGGGGGATTTCGTGGCCCTTGAAGGAGGGGTCCGAAACCAACCCTATCTCTTGTTTCCCCACACATACGGACTCTAAAAATAGCCTATACTCAAGTATTTCGAAATTACATGGGCCTGGCCCAATAATAAGGTGACGCAACACCTATAATAGCCTCTGGACGAAGTTTATGAAGTGGCATCTTGTATATTTCGTCCAAGGCTTCCTGCACTCATTATGGTGGCTTCAAAGTCCTGAAATCATCACTTGTAACTCCGTTCTTGTTCCCCTTGCGCATGCCATCATCTCCATGCTTGAACTTGCTCCAAGATTCATCTTTCTTGTCCAAGCTAGGCCCTTCATTTGTAAGCAAAACAAATGTATCCAATTTAGGCAGCATCATATTCTCATGAACATTAGAATCATTACGAAGAAACGAAAGTACCTGATAATTTAATTGGCGTGCGCGAGCTCTAGTAATTGGTCCAGTATGTATAGCAGCAGGGGCTGTGGGTGTAACAATGGTATTGATGTCCTCATCATCCTCCCCTTCTTGAAATGAAGTCGTCCTCGACGGAAGCTCATCTTCCTCACCCAAATAAGGCTTCAAAGCTGCAATGTTAAAAGTGGGACTAACCCCAAAATCTGCAGGCACCTCAAGTTTATATGCGTTATCATTTATTTTCTCTAACACCTTAAAAGGACCATCAGCACGTGGCATTAGCTTTGATTTGCGCAAATCAGGAAATCTATCCTTACGCAAATGTAACCAAACAAGATCTCCAGGTGCAAACACAACATGTTTTCTACCCTTATCTCCAGCAAGTTTATATTTAGCATTCATACGCTCAATGTTCTCCTTAGTTAACTCATGCATTTTTACGATCAATTCAGCACGTTGTTTAGCATCAAAATTAACCTTCTCCGAAGATGGAAGAGGCAACAAATCAATAGGTGCACGAGGTAGGAAACCATATACAATTTCAAAAGGGCACATCTTAGTAGTAGAATGCAACGAACGATTATAAGCAAATTCAATATGAGGCAAGCATTCTTCCCACATTTTCTTGTTATTCTTCAAAACAGCCCTAAGCATAGTAGACAAAGTTCTATTGACTACTTCAGTTTGTCCATCAGTTTGGGGGTGACAAGTAGTACTAAAAAGCAGTTTAGTCCCCAACTTAGCCCATAAACATCTCCAAAAGTGGCTAAGAAATTTCGTATCACGATCTGAAACAATAGTATTTGGCACACCATGCAAGCGTATAATTTCATGAAAGAACAAATCAGCAACATTAGCAGCATCATCGCTTTTATGACATGGTATAAAGTGTGCCATTTTCGAGAACCTATCCACGACAACAAATATGCTATCCCTCCCCTTCTTTGTTCGAGGTAAACCTAAAACAAAGTCCATAGATATATCCTCCCAAGGAACACTAGGTACAGGCAATGGCATATATAAACCATGAGGATTGAGTCGTGACTTAGCTTTTTGACATGTAGTGCAGCGAGCAACAAAACGCTCAACATCCCGTCTCATCTTTGGCCAAAAGAAATGTGTAGCAAGTATATCCTCCATCTTCTTCACGCCAAAGTGTCCCATTAATCCTCCTCCATGCGCCTCCTGCAACAACAAAAGACGAACGGAGCTAGCTGGAATGCATAGCTTGTTAGCACGAAACACAAATCCATCGTTAACGACGAACTTGTTCCATGTTCTCCCTTCCTTACAATTCTGCAATACATCTTTAAATTCAGCATCATGCACATATTGATCTTTGATGGTCTCCAAACCAAATATTTTAAAGTCAAGTTGTGAAAGCATAGTATAACGACGAGACAATGCATCAGCAATAACATTTTCTTTACCCTTCTTGTTTTTAATGACATAAGGGAAAGTCTCAATAAATTCAACCCATTTAGCATGTCTACGGTTCAGTTTTGCTTGACTTTTAATGTGTTTCAAAGATTCATGATCAGAATGTATAACAAATTCTTTGGGCCATAAATAATGTTGCCATGTTTCTAAGGTCCGAACAAGAGCATATAATTCTTTATCATAAGTAGAATAGTTCAGACTAGGCCCACTCAATTTTTCAGAAAAGTATGCAACAGGTTTGCCATCTTGTAATAAAACACCTCCTAATCCAATTCCACTAGCATCACATTCAAGCTCAAAAGTCTTATTAAAATCAGGAAGTTGGAGTAAAGGAGCATGTGTCAACTTATCTTTCAATACCGTGAAGGCTACTTCCTGTGAGGTACCCCAAACAAAAGGCACATCCTTCTTTGTAAGCTCATTGAGAGGTGCAGCAATGGTGCTGAAATCTCTCACAAAACGCCTATAGAAACCAGCGAGTCCAAGAAAACTCCTCACTTGAGTGACTGTTTTGGGCTGTGGCCAACTCTCAATAGCTTCATTCTCCTCAACAATACCACATCTAATCATGCCAGTTTGTAATTCCTGATAATATTCTTCTACAGAATTTTTTCCTTGTCTTAAGCGCTGCAATTTTTGAAGTAATTCACGTTGATAATATGGTGGAACCCAACGAGTACGCATAGCAGTTTTCAAAGCAGCCCACGTAGCTGGAATAGGATATAATCTACAATGTTCAGACCACCATACACATGCAAAACTAGTGAAAGCACAAACAGCAGCAGCAACACGTCGTTCCTCGGGATATTGTAAACATGTAAAACGTTGTTCAGTTTCTAACTCCCAAGTAAGATATATATCAGGAACATATCTACCCTCGAATGGTGGAATATTCAATTTTAATTTAGGAAGATGGTCATGATCTCGTACCTGAAGTGGTGGTGCAGGCCTACCATTGCGATTATTTGCATGTGGACGACCTGTTGCTGGTGGTTGCACGTAGTTATGATTTTGATCAACCTCATCCTCATAATCGCCCGCGTAATCATCCTCCTCCTCGGCACCAGCAGCAGCAGGAGCAGGAGCCAAAGAAGCATCAACAGTAGGTACAGCAGCACCAGAAGTTTGGCCATCCTCAAGAGGAACACGCTTCGCTCGTCCGAACTGATTTGGAAGGGGGCGTTGTTGTTGTCGTTGCAGAGGTGCGACAGGTGCAGCCGGTGGTGGTTGGGGAAGACGCGTGAGCAATTCATTAAACTTGTTATCCAGCTTTGTCTCGAACGACTTCTCCATGCCATCTATCTTCTCCATGGCCTCTTCAAATCTGTTTAGCACATCTCCCACCTGGCCACTCATCATTTGCTGAAATTTATCATGCAACTCCTTCTTCATCTATGGCATCAACAGGGCACACACATGATATTATTTGTCGTCGTTGTAAGGGAAGAGGTCATTATGCGAGAGAATGCCAATCTCCGCGTGTTATGATTGCTACTGAGGATGGTGGGTATGAGTCCGCTAGTGATTATGATGAGGAGACTTTGGCTCTTATTACAAGTGAAGAACACGGTGGAGATGATTCTGATCATGAGACGCAATACATGGCTCCTGAAGACGCTGACAGGTATGAATGTTTAGTTGCTCAACGTGTTTTGAGTGTGCAGGTCACACAAGCTGAGCAAAATCAGAGGCATAATTTGTTCCATACAAAGGGAGTTGTGAAGGAACGTTCTGTTCGCGTCATCATAGATGGAGGGAGCTGCAACAACTTGGCTAGCATGGAGATGGTGGAGAAGCTATCTCTCACCACAAGACCACATCCACATCCTTACTATATCCAATGGTTCAACAACAGCGGCAAGGTTAAGGTAACACGTACTGTTCGTGTGCATTTTAGTATCTCTACATATGCTGGTTATGTTGATTGTGATGTGGTACCCATGCAAGCATGTTCATTATTACTTGGTAGACCATGGCAATTTGATAAAAATTCTGTACACCATGGTAGAAACAATCAGTATACTCTTGTTCATAAGGATAAACATATTACTTTGCTTCCTATGACTCCTGATTCTATTTTGAAAGATGATATTAATAGAGCTAGTAAAGCAAAACAGGAGAAAAATAAGAGTGAAAATCAGATTGTGGCAAAAGAATTTGAGCAACAAATGAAGCCTAATAATAAACCATCTAGTGTTGCTTCTGAAATTAAATTGAAAAGTGCATGCTTACTTGCCACCAAATCTGATATTGATGAGCTAGATTTCAGCAATTCTGTTTGCTATGCTTTTGTGTGCAAAGAGGCGTTATTTTCATTCGAGGACGTGCCTTCCTCTTTGCCTCCTGCGGTCACTAACATTTTGCAGGAGTTCGCTGACGTCTTTCCACAAGATGTGCCACCGGGATTACCACCTATTCGCGGGATTGAGCATCAGATTGACTTAATTCCCGGTGCTTCGTTGCCAAACCGTGCGCCATACCGTACCAATCCAGAGGAGACGAAGGAGATTATGCGTCAAGTACAGGAGCTGCTCGACAAAGGTTATATACGCGAATCTCTTAGTCCTTGTGCTGTTCCTATTATACTAGTGCCAAAAAAGGATGGTACGTCGCGTATGTGTGTTGATTGTAGAGGCATTAATAATATTACTATTCGTTATCGTCATCCTATTCCTAGGCTAGATGATATGCTTGATGAATTGAGTGGCTCTACAATATTCTCCAAAGTTGATTTGCGTAGTGGATACCATCAAATTCGTATGAAATTGGGAGATGAATGGAAAACAGCATTTAAAACTAAGTTCGGTTTATATGAGCGGTTAGTCATGCCTTTTGGGTTAACTAATGCACCTAGTACTTTCATGAGATTAATGAACGAAGTTTTACGTGCTTTCATTGGACGATTTGTGGTAGTTTACTTTGATGAACTATTGATTTATAGCAGATCTTTGGAGGAACATTTGGAACATTGACGTGTTGTTTTTATTGCTCTACGTGATGCACGTTTTGATGAGGACATCAATACCATTGTTACACCCACAGCCCCTGCTTCTATACATACTGGACCAATTACTAGAGCTCGCGCACGCCAATTAAAATATCAGGTACTTTCGTTTCTTGGTAATGATTCTAAAGTTCATGAGAATATGATGCTGCCTAAATTGGATACATTTGTTTTGCTTACAAATGAAGGGCCTAGCTTGGACAAGAAAGAGGAACCTTGGAGCAAGTTCAAGCATGGAGATGATGGCATGCACAAGGGGAACAAGAACGGAGTTACAAGTGATGATTTCAGGACTTTGAAGCCACCATAATGAGTGCAGGAAGCCTTGGACGAAATATACAAGATGTCACTTCATAAATTTCGTCCAGAGGCTATTATAGGTGCTGCGTCACCTTATTATTGGGCCAGGCCCATGTAATTTCGAAATACTTGAGTTTAGGCTGTTTTTAGAGTCCGTATGTGTGGGGAAACAAGAGATAGGGTTGGTTTCGGACCCCTCCTTCAAGGGCCACGAAATCCCCTCCTCTTCCTCCATATATACAGCCCTTAGGGCACCGTTTAGACTTTGGGTTTTGTTTAGATTAAAAGTTCGCCATAGCTGCAACTTCGCGTACTTCGTTTGTGTTCAACGACCAGACCAAGACGTCACAGAACCCCACCTTGATCAATAAAGCTTTCATCTTATATTCGCAATATCCAGATTGCAAATCTTAGTTTCTTGCTTGTTCTTCGTTTGCTTGCAGGAGATAGACCCTCGTGGTCAGGTTGATTGTGCTCCGGCGTGGTCAATAACCTCTCGGAGTTGGTTTAGCGATTGCTAAGGCGCGACGTCCTCGCACGTTCGTAGTCGGATCGTCAAAGTCTACTCCACCAAAAACGATAGCTATCATCTCATTGAAAGATCGGGACACCCTCGCCTGTACTTGACGCATAATCTCCTTCGTCTCCTCTGGATTGGTACGGTATGGCGCACGGTTTGGCAACGAAGCACCGGGAATTAAGTCAATCTGATGCTCAATCCCGCGAATAGGTGGTAATCCCGGTGGCACGTCTTGTGGAAAGACGTCAGCGAACTCCTGCAAAATGTTAGTGACCGCAGGAGGCAAAGAGGAAGGCACGTCCTCGAATGAAAATAACGCCTCTTTGCACACAAAAGCATAGCAAACAGAATTGCTGAAATCTAGCTCATCAATATCAGATTTGGTGGCAAGTAAGCATGCACTTTTCAATTTAATTTCAGAAGCAACACTAGATGGTTTATTATTAGGCTTCATTTGTTGCTCAAATTCTTTTGCCACAATCTGATTTTCACTCTTATTTTTCTCCTGTTTTGCTTTACTAGCTCTATTAATATCATCTTTCAAAATAGAATCAGGAGTCATAGGAAGCAAAGTAATATGTTTATCCTTATGAACAAGAGTATACTGATTGTTTCTACCATGGTGTACAGAATTTTTATCAAATTGCCATGGTCTACCAAGTAATAATGAACATGCTTGCATGGGTACCACATCACAATCAACATAACCAGCATATGTAGAGATACTAAAATGCACACGAACAGTACGTGTTACCTTAACCTTGCCGCTGTTGTTGAACCATTGGATATAGTAAGGATGTGGATGTGGTCTTGTGGTGAGAGATAGCTTCTCCACCATCTCCATGCTAGCCAAGTTGTTGCAGCTCCCTCCATCTATGATGACGCGAACAGAACGTTCCTTCACAACTCCCTTTGTATGGAACAAATTATGCCTCTGATTTTGCTCAGCTTGTGTGACCTGCACACTCAAAACACGTTGAGCAACTAAACATTCATACCTGTCAGCGTCTTCAGGAGCCATGTATTGCGTCTCATGATCAGAATCATCTCCACCGTGTTCTTCACTTGTAATAAGAGCCAAAGTCTCCTCATCATAATCACTAGCGGACTCATACCCACCATCCTCAGTAGCAATCATAACACGCGGAGATTGGCATTCTCTCGCATAATGACCTCTTCCCTTACAACGACGACAAATAATATCATGTGTGTGCCCTGTTGATGACATAGATGAAGAAGAGCTCTGGGCAGGCCCAGAAGGTGTACTCTTGGCAGATGGTGGTGGTGGTGCCTGTTTTCTTGTATCTCGATTGGAATTGGCGGCTGAAGTCAGTGGTGCCGCAGTAGGATGTGTGGGAGTAGAGGAGGCACGCGGTGTCCATGATGAAGATCGACCTGCAGAAAAATTAGTTCGCGCCAATGCCTGTCGATCCTGCACTTCACGTTCAGCTTTACAAGCAAGATGGAATAAACGAGTGATATTATTATACTCCTTATACTCTAGAATGGTCTGAATCTCTCTATTTAATCCACCCATGAAACGTGCAAGCATAGCTTCATTCTCCTCAACAATACCACATCTAATCATGCCAGTTTGTAATTCCTGAAAATATTCTTCTACATAATTTTTTCCTTGTCTTAAGCGCTGCAATTTTTGAAGTAATTCACGTTGATAATATGGTGGAACCCAACGAGTACGCATAGCAGTTTTCAAAGCAGCCCACGTAGCTGGAATAGGATATAATCTACAATGTTCAGACCACCATACACATGCAAAACTAGTGAAAGCACAAACAGCAGCAGCAACACGTCGTTCCTCGGGATATTGTAAACATGTAAAACGTTGTTCAGTTTCTAACTCCCAAGTAAGATATATATCAGGAACATATCTACCCTCGAATGGTGGAATATTCAATTTTAATTTAGGAAGATGGTCATGATCTCGTACCTGAAGTGGTGGTGCAGACCTACCATTGCGATTATTTGCATGTGGACGACCTGGTGCTGGTGGTTGCACGTAGTTATGATTTTGATCAACCTCATCCTCATAATCGCCCGCGTAATCATCCTCCTCCTCGGCACCAGCAGCAGCAGGAGCAGGAGCCAAAGAAGCATCAACAGTAGGTACAGCAGCACCAGAAGTTTGGCCATCCTCAGGAGGAACACGCTTCGCTCGTCCGAACTGATTTGGAAGGGGGCGTTGTTGTTGTCGTTGCAGAGGTGCGACAGGTGCAGCCGGTGGTGGTTGGGGAAGACGCGTGAGCAATTCATTAAACTTGTTATCCAGCTTTGTCTCGAACGACTTCTCCATGCCATCTATCTTCTCCATGGCCTCTTCAAATCTGTTTAGCACATCTCCCACCTGGCCACTCATCATTTGCTGATATTTATCATGCAACTCCTTGTTCGTCATGTTCTCCCAGTCAATCTCGTCGGCTTGTGATCCTGCCATGGTTAGCAGCAATAGAAACACACAAGAATATGATCCTACAGACTACTAGAAAGTGGTGGTGGTGTGGTGTGGTGTCACAAATCCGTCAAGCAAATCTCAAATTCTTACCAGTTCTTACCCAGCAGCAGGTGGTGATCGGCAACCTTTGTAGTCAAAACTCTCAGAGCTTGGACAGAGCGATTGCCAGGTGGTGTCAAACGCACGATGTAGATGTATGTGGAGCTGGGAAGGCTTATGATATGGTAGCAAAAAGGGTCAGCAATAATCAATTCAGAGATGCAATGTTGAATAAACTCTCAACAACGGTACTGTGCTGGTCCTAGGCTAGACCGTGCTAGAGACGCGAGCCTAGAACACTAACAAAAATCACGGCGCTGCACGTAAACAAGGGAGGAGCACACTCTGAAAAAAAAAATTTTGCACTTTTTTTTCCTCTTTTTTCCTCTTTTTTTTTTTTTTGCTCCGCAACAATTTTTTTTCGAAAAAGTCTACAAATGGTCTAAAAACTGCCTAGCCAGAATTTTCCAGACTTAGTTTTTTTTTTTTGAAACTGGAACTATTTTTCTTCTGCGGGTAGCACGAAAATTGGCGAATCCGACTTGTTCACGACTCGTAGTATCGCGTGATCTGGAACTCTAAAATAAAGGAATAAATACTGGACTCGGACTAGGACTGGTGGCAGAGATGAATCTGGTGGAACTCGGACTGGTGATGGTATATGACGGTAGTATATGTGGGCTCGGATTGGTGGTGGTATATGGACTCGGATCGGTGGTGGTATATGGACTCGGATCGGTGGTGGTATATGGACTCAGAGAAATAGCAGATAAACTGTGGTGGTATATGGTAGGGGCGATGATGATGGTGCCGCGGCGGCGTGACAACTTGTGAACAGAACTCGAAACTCCAAAGAACTAGACGCTAAGACCAGCAACTTGACACGACGATGCAACCGCAAATTCAACAAAGCAAAAACCCTAAAAAGATTATGCAAAGGCTCAGATTGGTTCGGATATGATGAACTAACCCTAAATTTTTTTTTTGGCTTTTTCCTGGACTGTAGGTATGAAGAACAGACTCGATCTAAACTACGAAAAACTGTAAATCTCACCGAGCAACCTGGGAATCTGATACCACTTGATAGAGGCGAGGGTGTCCCGATCTTTCGATGAGATGGTAACTATCGATTTGGTGGAGCCGACTTTGACGATCCGACTACAAACATGCACGACGTTGCGCCTTAGCAATCGCTAAACCAATCTCCCGAGGTTACTGACGATGCCGAAAGCACGATCAGCCTGACCACAAAGGTCTATTCCTGCAGGCAATCGAAGAACAAGCAAGAATATGATAATGCAATCTGAATATTGCGAATATAGATGAAGTATTGATAAAGGTGGGGATCCGAAAGCGGTCTTGGTCTGGTCGTTGGACACAAACGAAGTACACGAAGTTGCAATGGCTAACTTTTAACTAAACAAATCCCAAAGTCTAAACGGTGCCCTAAGGGCTGTATATATGGAGGAAGAGGGGGGGATTTCGTGGCCCTTGAAGGAGGGGTCCGAAACCAACCCTATCTCTTGTTTCCCCACACATACGGACTCTAAAAATAGCCTATACTCAAATATTTCGAAATTACATGGGCCTGGCCCAATAATAAGGTGACGCAGCACCTATAATAGCCTCTGGACGAAGTTTATGAAGTGGCATTTTGTATATTTCGTCTAAGGCTTCCTGCACTCATTATGGTGGCTTCAAAGTCCTGAAATCATCACTTGTAACTCCGTTCTTGTTCCCCTTGCGCATGCCATCATCTCCATGCTTGAACTTGCTCCAAGGTTCATCTTTCTTGTCCAAGCTAGGCCCTTCATTTGTAAGCAAAACAAACGTATCCAATTTAGGCAGCATCATATTCTCATGAACATTAGAATCATTACGAAGAAACGAAAGTACCTGATAATTTAATTGGCGTGCGCGAGCTCTAGTAATTGGTCCAGTATGTATAGCAGCAAGGGCTGTGGGTGTAACAATGGTATTGATGTCCTCATCAGTGTCTATCATAGCTAACCTGGAGAAGATCGACCACGCATGCAACAATGCGTGTGAAAAATATTGTGCTGTTCATTTTTCATAAATATTTTACATCCTGCTCAAATATAAAACAACCAATTGCGGCAATAATTTGCGGGGTGTATTGTCTAATTTGTAAAGGTTGAATGAAAGCGTGAACCGTTTCCAAACTTGGTCTCGGTTCCATAATAAATATGCTCCTTGACGTCTTTTTATCTGTGTCTTCTTTTGTCTAGGGTCCAGCACGCGCGTTGATGGCCGATTTATCAGGTATATAACGAGCATCACCCTGCTTGGTTCGGTTATCCCGCTTATGTTCTTCCTAGACGTCTAAGAAATATTTATACGATCGATCACCAACATGTTTGGATTTGACGAGTGCATATTCGCTCCGCGCGCAGCCTTACCCCGGTGGCCACTCCGGCCTCGGCGTCCAATCGCTCCCTTCTCGGGCCCCGGTGCCCCTCCTCGCCTCGATGGATTATCCTCCTCCCCCGACGCCGGCCACTCCCGAGCGCTACGCCGGTTGGACGCGAGCCCCTCTCCCTCCGCCAGCCCCGTGTAGGCACTCTACGACGACATGGTCAGAATCCCCTGAGCCGCTCCAGTGAATGCCCCCGCCGCAGCCCTCGTTCCGAGATCCACTGTGTCTCTCTAGTGGAGGAGCCTGCGGCTGATGCTGAGAACTCAGAGACCTTGTGCAACCGCCAACTGCGTAGGCGACACCATCGCCTCCAGGCCTCGGCTCGCACCCCCTCCTCCGAGCATGTCTCCTGATGCGGGAACCTGCTCTAAATGCCTCTATTCTGGCCACCCCCGCTCGGAGTGCCTTCGAGACTGGCACTGCAAGCATTGTGGCCATATTTCACGTGTGTGCGCGCGCTCACTCCCTTCCACGCCTGCGCACGAGCGCCATGCTGTCGGCGAAACGCCCGCATCCTAGCTCCCGGGGTTCCTCGGCTTCCAGTGTGCCGCCCCCAGCACCGACTGCCTCCCCCTCGCTCCCCTCGTGCATACCATGTCCTCGCATCCCTCCCCACAGCGTCCACGGCTTCATCATCTCGGGAGGTGGTGGCTATGTTTGGGCACCACTCTCTCCGCCCCGTGAGCTCGATGTGCTATCTCCCTCGCTCGGCTGAGATGAAAGTGACCAAGGTTGGTCGGCGGCGTGCGCTCCTAGCCACTATGGCTGGCATCCGTAGTCGCATCATCCGCACCGACGTTGAGGAGGCCCTCCAGATGCGATATGGCCTAATCGCAGACGAGTTCTCCCTTCATAGTCACTGTCCCGAGGACTTGCACTTTTTCTTTGGCTTCGAGAAGACTCGCGCCCGCGTCGCTTTTGTCAACCTCCACACATCGCGCTTCCAGCTTCTTCTCCACCCCTGGAGTCTATCCGTTGGTGCTGAGCCTGTATGCTCATCAAGATCACCGGCGTGCGAGACCACGCACGGTTTCGGTCCTCGTCTGATATGCTACTTACCCCATTCTACCTGATGTAGGATCTCACACCAAAGAAAAGTGATGGCCTTCCGCCTATCAGCATGGACGGCGAACCACGATCGCATCCCCCGCTAGTCGGAACTACTTCTTCAGGCGTGCCCGACGGTGTGCCCTTATATGCCGCACCAGACCGCGTCGACAGTTTCACCATGCCCACGACGTGTTTCCCGGTGTCTATCTACGTCTCACTGCACCTGGATGAGGCCCCCAGCCCAGGATCCCCACCAGGCCCAGACGTGTGGCCTCGCCGCCACGTTCTAGTGATCCCCCTCCTGGAGCGACTAGAGCGCCTCCGTGTATGGTGGTGGATGCCACCACCCACCTTGCCGCAAATGGCATTGGGTTTTGGGACCATACCCCACTGCCCCTTCGCTTTTTAGGCCCCGCCCCCATCAGGGCATGTACAATGGAGGCAGCACTTTGGTGCTACCTCAGCCCATCCACGTAGATCAGTCAATTTGAGACCACCGTATGAAATAACTCTCATGGAATGCTGCAGCCTACTTTGGGACCCACCCTCTCTCTTTTCTTTCCTTACTTATCCATTTCTCTCTCTTACTTTCCTCCAAAACTAGATGATATGCTGCCTCACACACACACCACCCACCATCGTAGCAAGCTTTTGTCAGTAAGGAGGCAGCCTCCTCTGCAGGAACCCGCTTTACTCTGCGCACAACCTTTTCAACCATCCTGGACCATCCGAGCCGAGGTGGATAGCTGGAGCTACTGTCCAGCGTGTAGCATTGGCCATGCCCTCAGCGGCTCCTTGCTCCTTTGGAAAAGTTGACTGAGGCTCCCGTGACCAACGAAGATCTGCCAGGCGTGGACGCTGACTAGGTCCAACCTGCAATTCAAACTTCGCCTGATGTGCCTCACAGCGTAGCTCTCCCTCCCTCCCTCTCTCTCTCTGACATATTGGCCCCACAATGCTACCCTCCACTTGAGCGTGATCGAGACTATACAAAGCCTTGCAGGTGGCCTGCACCACCTCTCCCGCTACCAGCCAAACTGGCGATGCCACTCCTATGCTTACAGCTACCGGACAAGGCCCCACTGTCACAGCTACTCCTGCCGTTGCCTCCCTGTCGGCCACCACCAACCTCTAGAGCATTCGCTAGTGGGCCATGCTTCCAGTGATTTGCGACCGCCCCTTGTGGAAGATTCTCAAACCCTTGTACTCACCAATGCTCCAACTGCTGACCTCGACGCGCTGGACACGGGCCGCACCCCTGAGGCGACCCCCTCCCACTTGATGGATCCCGAGGCGCCAAGTCCGGACCCAGCCGATTAGCCATGCTTGGATGCACCGCTGCATGGGTGCGTCCCATCCACGGATCCGGCAAACCCCCAAACGACATGTGTTGTGTCTACGGACGATCCCATGCAACGTCCTCCCCGCCCTATGTCCATGCTCGTGAGCCAAGACCCTTGCATCCAGCCTACTACACAAACCTACATGCTTCTGTGCAAACTGTGATTGAGCCGATTCTTTCTACTCCAGCCCCACGACGCAAACATGTTATCCCGCTTGATTTCGCGCCACACCATAGCGGTAGAATTGCCAAGGCTGACTGGGGTTTTGAGTCAGAAACCAAGGCCAAACACGTGCTCCCACGGTAGACGATATCCGAGACAATCATGGAGAAATACGCAAAATTGTTCGAGCGGCCTTTGGCGAGCGGTGTGGTGCAGGCCTTCGCTGATTTTATGGGGTAGAAAATACCTAGCAACCTAAGAAAAGCCTAGCCAACAAGGTCGGCGCAGAAAGGGCTCCGCCCAGCTGGTCACGGAGTGATTTATGTTCCTCCAGCCACCTCCCCCAGGAACGTAATCCTCAACTGCTTTGCGAAACATATCACCATCTGAAGCGTGATTGCCACTTCCTCCCCTTGTATTGTCTTTCAGGAAACAAAATTTGCTTCGATCTCTCCTTCCACTGTTTGTGAGTCCCTTGGCACTGCCTTTCAGAATTTTCATTTCCTCCCTACCAATGGCACATGGGTGGGATCTTGATAGCCTGACAGAGCACGATTATATTCTTATCCAATCCATCCATTGGTGATCATCACGTCACCTCTTTAGTCTCACCATGATCTGGAGATGGGCATTGTTGGCTGACGAGTGTCTACGGGCCCCAGGATGACTCTTGAAAGCACAAGTTCGTTTCCGAGCTTCAAGATAGAGCTCTAAGATCTATATCTTCATGGCCCCCACTACATTGCTCCAACGAGAAAATAACCCAACTCTCATGCGCAACGGCCGGGTGCTCTGTACTATCGGTTGGGAAATACACCCCAACTACATGCTCCGCGGTCTTGCCTCTGTAGGATCCGATCACTGTCCTATCTTCGCCGACTACTCCCTGCGCTCCAAAACCCCGTGACGTTTTCACTTCGAAAGAATCTGGCCAAACCTTGACGCATTCTCTCAGGTTGTCTCCGAGGCCTGGAACTCGGTCCCTGTTGACCCCTACGTCCTTTGCCGCATCTCTGCCATATTGATCGTGACTGTGTGGCACTTTCAAGATAGGAGCACTTGCAACTTAGGCAATATCATGCTGCAGCTCCAATTTCTCGCGAGATTATTGCACGCCTTGATGTCGCCCAAGACACGTGCCCACTCATGCCCATTGAGTCGTGGCTGCGTCGGAAGCTCCATTGCACCCGCTGCACTTGGCTCCAAGAAGGCGAATCTAATACTACTTTCTTCAAAATCTATGCAGCACATCAACAACAAAAAACCGCATCCGTGAGCTCCACGTGGACAACCACATGGTCTCCAATGAATGTGACCCTTCCAAAGCCGCCTTTGAGGACTTGTCCTCCATATTTGGCTCATCGAAAACTCGATATTTCCCAATCAACCTCGGCCTCTTCGACGACTACAGCTTTGACTTACACGACCTCGGCCAGTCCTTCTCCGAGTCTGAGATTTGGGACACCATCAAGAAGCTCCCTAGCAAAAAATCACCACTCCCGGATGGTTTCACCGTGGAACTCATGTGATCCTGCTGGGATATCATCAAGACTGATTTTTGTGAGGCCATTGGAAAGTTGTACAACCTTAATGGGTAGTGCTTCCAAAATCTCAACGAGGCCTTGCTCATGTTCTTGCCCAAGAAACTGGATGCATCCACGCACTTCGAGTATCACCCCATCAGCTTGATCGACCTCCTCGCCAAGCTATTTGCCATGGTACTCTCCCCATGCCTTGTGCCAAGACTCGGAGAGAATGTTTCCACCAACCAGAGCGCCTTCGTGGCTGGGCGTTTCATGCACGATAATTTTCTGTTGGTCCACGTGCCTGCTCAAGCTCGACATCATGCCCATGTTAGATTTTGTTTCGTGGTCGTTCCTCTTGCAAACCCTCTAGCACATGGGTTTTATTTCGCAATGGCGTGCATGGATGTCATCCTCATCTCCTCGGCTTCCCACGAGGATCTTGATCAACGGCAATCTAGGACCTCTGGATCCCCATGGACGCAGACTGCGCGAGGGCGGCCCCTTGTCCCTCGGGCTATTCACCCTGGTTACAGATACTCTCAACATCTTCTCCAACATGCAGTGAGAAAAAAAATTCTCCGGCGCCTTACCACTCGCCAGACCGCCTCGGGCATCTCCCTTTTCATGGACGATGAGGTTGCCTTCAGCCATCCTGACCAAGCCGAGCTCAAGACCATCCAAGATCTACTTTAGGTCTTCGGGCATGCCACCGACTTGCACACTAAGTTCGCCAAGTGCTCCATCAGCCCGATCTAGTGCACCAACAAGACCGTGATGGCAATGGGCACCATCCTTTCTTGCCCGGTAGCCCCATTACCTATTACCAAGGACTTCCACTTTCTGTCCTCAAAGTGCACCACACCGCCCTCATGCCACTGGTGAACAAGATCTACAAAAAGCTCAGTACCTGGCGAGCTTCCCTCCTCTCCCGTAGTGAGCGTATTGCTCTTGTTCGCCACATCATCAGTGTCATGCTGCTTCACCTCCTCCTATACATGGCGCTCAGCCCACTGATCCTCAAGTTGGTCACTAAGGTTATCCGATATTTCCTTTGCCATGGGCAAAAGGAGGACCGCTCTGGTAGCTGCCTTGTGAGCTGGCCACGAGTGTGCCGTCCCATCAGGCTTGGCGGATTGGGCATCCATGGCCTCCATCGCACTGGTGTGTCCCTACGAGTGTGATCGCTTTGGCTTCATGCTACATATCCCTCATTACCTTGGCGCCACATGCACCCCCCTGCGAGCCCGAGGTGTGACAAAGTTTTCGTGCATCCACTACTTGGACCCTTGGGGACGAGAACACCCACCACTTTTGTAGTGATCATTGGTTAGATGGCCACTCCATCACTCGAGCTTATGCCCGATCTAGCGAATTTGGTGCCTAAGCAACTACGCAAGCGCTGCCTTGTCTGTGAAGCCCCCTCGACTCTCCTGGATAGAAGACATCAACGACAGCATGGGCCCAACTGCAATGATACAGTACATTCACATTTGACGACGTGCTTACACCCTCTCCCAGACACCTGATTGCATCCGTCAGAAGTGGAAAGAGAATGCTACATATACTACCAAGTCATGCAACCTCGCCTTATTTCAAGTTTCCATTACGACACCCCACTGGCGACCAACCTGGAAATCATGGGCTTCACTAAGCATCAAGTTCTTCCTCTGGCTTGTGAGCTTGGACCGATGTTGGATGGTGGAGAGGCTTACAAGTCGCGGCCTGCCCCACATCTCAGCTTGCACCCTTTGCGAACAAGAAGATTAGACCATGAACCACCTCCTCTCAGGATGCGTCACCTCTCACATTGTCTAGCACGAGATCTTCTCCTAGTGCCGCCTCTCCATAGTACCACTTGATGGCACCACTGGTTTCTTGGACTGGTGGACAATTGCCACCCACACGTCGCCAGCAAGACTACGGAAGCGCACGAGCTCCCTCATTGCACTTTCAGCATGGATAATTTGGAAACACCGCAACGCTTGCGTCTTCAAGGGTGCCCACCCATCTCACTCTCTAACCACCGATTAGATCAAAGCTGACGCACCCTCTTAGGCTAAGGCGGGCGCCAAAGGACTAAGACATGATCTTACCTGTATCCTTAACCTTTTAGAGGAAAGGCATCAGCCTGACTTTATAAATAAAGCCACCAGGCAGCGTACATGACAACCAAACCGCAACCAGTTAAACAGACAAACGGCCACAACCAGAGGCAAAATAAGGTACGGAGTATAGGGCGCACAGGCCACATCCTCGGCACACAGGCCGGAACTAAGGAAGATAACAGGGACCCAAACAAAGACAATGAAGATAACCAAAAGGTCGCCCAGGACACCTAGCCACCTGGCTCCTACCGCGAGATAGAAGACGCCGAAGCCCGAATTTTAGAAGATAAGAGGTCGAAAGCATCGCGGTCTTTCATCTTAGTTAATGATCTCCACTGCTGCAGGAACAAGCACGATTTAAATAAGCAATTAGCAGGTTTAGCAGGAAAAATATGTTCGATAGTAAACTTGTTTCTAGTAGTCCACAAAGCCCAGCACACCGCCTCTAGGCCGACCCAAAACAATCGTTTGGTGACCCCAACCAGGCCATTAGAAAGAGCCCGGAGTTCAGCAAAAGAAGAAGGGTTCCAAGAAACCTGAAGCCAAGAACTAAAGCTACACCAGATCAGCTTGGCCAAGACACAGTGGGCAAAAATGTGGTTCGTGTCCTCCAGGTCTCCGCAGAGCACACGTCTGTCAGAGCCCGGGCCGTTACGCTTTCGGATTTGATCAGCCGCAGGCAGGCGACCTCTGAAGGCTTGCCATGGAAAGATCTTCACCTTGGGGGGAATGCGGGCATGCCAGATAGGTTTAAACTTATTAGTGGGGGTACCGTCAATTAGCTTGGAGTACAAAGACTTAACAGAAAAGCGTCCAGACGAAGCATGGGGCCAGACCACCGAGTCCTCTCTCTCCGAGAGCACATGGATGAGGGCAACAAGACGCTGCCAATCATCCAACTCTACACCAGATCAGCTTGGCCAAGAAACCTGAAGCCAAGATCTAAAGCTACACGAGATCAGCTTGGCCAAGACACAGTGGGCAAAAATGTGGTTCGTGTCCTCCAGGTCTCCGCAGAGCGCACATCTGTCAGAGCCCGGGCCGTTACGCTTTCGGATTTGATCAGCCGCAGGCAGGCGACCTCTGAAGGCTTGCGATGGAAAGATCTTCACCTTGGGGGGAATGCGGGCATGCCAGATAGGTTTAAACTTATTAGTGGGGGTACCGTCAATTAGCTTGGAGTACAAAGACTTGACAGAAAAGCGTCCAGACGAAGCATGGGGCCAGACCACCGAGTCCTCTCTCTCCGAGAGCACAGGGATGAGGGCAACAAGACGCTGCCAATCATCCAACTCTACAGGAGATAGCGAGCGGCGGAAGGCCAAATCCCAGTTATTGCGAGAGAGCTCCGTGATGGAGATCTCTGGGTTCGGACAGTATGAAAACAAGGTGGGGAAAGCCACAGAGAGAGTAGATTCCCTACACCACCAATCGAGCCAAAAGCGAGTCGAAGCACCGTTACCGACTACAAACTTAACGTGGTCTTTAAAAATGGGGTGAACCTTGACGAGATCTTTCCAAAACTGAGATCCTTCCCGAGAGGAAGCAAACATGGGGTTGGAGAGCCACAAGGTGTCTTCCTTCGTCGACATGATTTTCCACCACCATTTGACCATGAGGCATTTGTTCATAATAGCTGTGTTAAGAATCCCCAACCCCCCAAGGTTTTTGGGCCTACAAATGATTTTTCATTTGATCATCCTACATTTAATTTTGTTATCCGAAGCATTCCAGTAGAAAGCACCCATGTGCTTATCAAAACCACCATGGATCCCAGCAGAGAGGAGATAAAATCCCATGATAAACATTGGGAGGGAGGAGAGGCAGACATTGATGAGTGCAACTTTACCAGCATTGGTGTTGTACCTGCCCCTCCAAGGCATTACCCTATTACCCACCTCAGCAACCACATGGGCGAATTCTTTAGCACATAATGTATCTGGGGAAATTGGCAGGCCCAGATAATTAAAGGGGAAGGAGCCTAGGGAACAATTCAAAAGCTGGGAAACCCGTAGTGCTTCCGCATCATCAACACCAGTAACAATGACCTCACTTTTAGAGAAATTGATCTTAAGCCCAGATAAAGCTTCAAAACAAAGCAGAATGAATTTAATGTGAGCAAGGCAAGCATCATTCAGTTCAACCATAATAATTGTGTTGTCCGCGTATTGGAGGTGAGTAACACTCTCAGGAATGAGGTGGGAAATGACAGGGGAGATGTGGCCGCATGAGGCAGCTCTAGACAGGATCTGGGATAGGGCAGCAGCAACAAAGTTAAAGAAAAGAGGGGAGACCGGATCCCCTTGCCTCAGGCCCCTGCCATTGGCGAAGAACTTACTAACCTGACCATTCACCGAGATCGCAGTATGGCCACCTGAGACCAACTGCATAATTCTGTGAACATAGGCTCCATCAAAGCCCTTGGCAAGAAGAACCTGCCTGAGAAACGGCCAACTGACTGAGTCGTAAGCCTTTTTGAAGTCCAGTTTAAGGATCGCTGCATTAGTCTTACGAATCCTGAGATCATGAACAATTTCGTGCAAGCATAAGATACCATCTAAGATGAACCTCCCTTTGACAAACGCAGATTGATACAGACTAAGGGTTCTATGAGCAACAGGGGAGAGCCGAGTCGTGAAACCTTTGGTAGGAAACTTCGCAAAATTGTTAATGAGGGCGATCGGCCTAAATTGCGAAATCAGGTCGGCCCCCTTGACTTTAGGGATGAGAGTGATAACAACATAGTTAAGACGAGAAATATCCACAGTCCCCAAACAAAAGCCCTGAATGATCTTACAAACCAGAGGCCTCAACTGCGGCCATAATTTCTTGAAGAAAGGAATTGAGAAACCATCTAGGCCCGAAGCCGAATTTCAATTGGCGGAACGAATCACCTCCCAAATTTCCTCCTCAGATAAATGAAGTAGAAGCGCGTCATTCTCGGCCCTAGAAATCCTACCAGAAACATCCCACAGGGAGGGCGAGATCAAGAGGCCGGAGGCCGGCTTGGCAGACAGGAGGGAGGAGAAAAATTTGACCACATGCGAGAGGATTAAAGACTGATCAGAGACTCTAACACCATTGATAAGGAGGCTGTCAATCGAACAACACCGTCTCCGGCCATTGGCAATAGTGAAGAAGTACGCGGTTGGGGAATCGCCCTTAAGAGTTCAGTTCAAGGTGCCCCTCTAGCGCCAATAAATCTTAGCCTAGCGGTGCAACTGCATCAGGGCCTCCTCAAGACCGTACCTAGCAAGCCAGTCTCTTTCCGTGAGGCCAAGGCCATCAGCCGCATCATCCAACACGGAGATCTGTGCCTCTAGGTTAACTTTCTCTCTGCGCGCCTCAGACGCCCTATTGCGAGCCCATCCACGAAGGAATTTACGGAGAGAGTAAGAGCAGTGGTGCCAATCATCCATGGGCCCAAAAGATCTACTGATCGAGGAGAGGAGCAAGGAGATCTTTTCAGCGATCAGCTCGCCGAAACCATCAATCAAAAGCCAGGAAGCGTCGAACTAGAAATGGGAGGAGTGTCCAGGCCCGCGTCCAAAATAAGAGGAGCGTGGTCAGAGCCAATGATCGCTCTAGCCT
Organism: Thinopyrum elongatum; assembly: GCA_011799875.1. Lineage (NCBI taxonomy): Eukaryota > Viridiplantae > Streptophyta > Magnoliopsida > Poales > Poaceae > Thinopyrum > Thinopyrum elongatum. The sequence continues at coordinate 77,083 of JAAAXO010000623.1, read as the reverse complement.
TCAAAGACGCGCGGGGGGATAAGGAATCCCAGTTCGAACAAATGAAAACACGATCCAAGACCGATCTAACCGGGTTAACTTGATGATTAGTCCAGGTGAAACGCGCTCCCACTCGAGGGAGTTCGCGGAGGGCACAGTCCCTGATGAACCCATTGAAAGCGTCAGCGAGAGGCCAGGAAAAATTAAGGCTACTTTTATCTGCAGGAGAACAGAGTAAATTGAAATCACCTCCCACAAGGATAGGCAGGGTACAAGACTCGATCTTGTTGGTGATCTCATCGAGAAAGAGCGCAGAGAGAGCATGATCAGCGGGCCCATAAACCACAATAATTTCCCAAAGGGTGTTAAGTTGATGATGATAAACTACTGTGCTAGCCCAAAAAATCCCATGGTCAAAGGTCACAAAATCAAACAGATCACGTTTAGTGCCAATAAGGATACCACCCGAATGACTAGAAGATGGGAGACAGTTCCGGTCAAATCTATCCACCCCCGCCACAACGGAGAGTTCGTTAGGAGAGAAGGATTCTTTGAAGGTTTCAACCAGCTCGATAATATCAACATTATCACCTCTCACTGCATCCTTTAACTGGTCGCGACGCCCCCTAGCTCCGAAACCCCTAATGTTCTAGAACAAGGCACTCATTTGAAAGATAGATTTTGATAGAGGCGAAGGTGTCCCGATGTTTCGATGAGATGGTGGCTATCGTTTTCTGTGGGAGTCGACCTTGACGATCCGACTATGAACGTGAGAGACGTCGCGCCTTAGCAATTGCTATACCAACTTCCAAGGGGTTATTGACCACGCCGGAGCACGATCAACCTGACCACGAGGGTCTGTTTCCTGCGAGCAAACGAAGAACAAGTAAGAAACTGAGATTGCAATCTGGATATTGCGAATATAAGAGGAAAGCTTTATTAATGAAGGTGGGGTTCTGTGACGCCTTTGTCTGGTCGTTGAACACAAACGAAGTACGCGAAGTTGCAGCTATGGTGAACTTTTAATCTAAACAAAACCCAAAGTCTAAACGGTGCCCTAAGGGCTGTATATATGGAGGAAGAGGGGGGAATTTCGTGGCCCTTGAAGGAGGGGTCCGAAACCAACCCTATCTCTTGTTTCCCCACACATACGGACTCTAAAAACAGCCTATACTCAAGTATTTCGAAATTACATGGGCCTGGCCCAATAATAAGGTGACGCAGCACCTATAATAGCCTCTGGACGAAATTTATGAAGTGGCATCTTGTATATTTCGTCCAAGGCTTCCTGCACTCATTATGGTGGCTTCAAAGTCCTGAAATCATCACTTGTAACTCCGTTCTTGTTCCCCTTGCGCATGCCATCATCTCCATGCTTGAACTTGCTCCAAGGTTCCTCTTTCTTGTCCAAGCTAGGCCCTTCATTTGTAAGCAAAACAAATGTATCCAATTTAGGCAGCATCATATTCTCATGAACATTAGAATCATGACCAAGAAACGAAAGTACCTGATAATTTAATTGGCGTGCGCGAGCTCTAGTAATTGGTCCAGTATGTATAGCACCAGGGGCTGTGGGTGTAACAATGGTATTGATGTCCTCATCAGATTTTTAATGCGAAGACTCGACCTGCACGGGGCAGTGCAGGATTTAGCGTGTTTGGAGGCACCCCGCTTGGCAGTAGTTGACCGAGCCTGGCCCCTACCAGGATCGTCAGCCACCACCCTGTTCTCAGAAGCGACGACATCTTGCACCGCCGCAACCTCCTTGGCATTAGCAATGGCTGCTTGGGCCACTTCATTTGCACGGACTAGAGAAAGATTAGCAGCAGGAGACCCAAATTCCGGGTCGAGAGAAACCCCCACATATGAAAGAACATGTAACAGGTGATCATCTGAAAACAAAGGCAAAACCAGCTGCACAAGGGAAGGAGTGGGAATAGGTTGAGGAGAGGTACCTGGGGGGTGGAAGATCCTTGGCTGTCGCACGGTGCTCCGCGCGCGGCGCCACGAGTTTGCCGGAATCCTGAACCCGGCGACCCTTGCGAGCCATGGAAGTGGGCGAACGCATCGGCGGCGAGCGAGCCGCAGGGGAGGGCGCAGCAGCACCCGGAGCAGAGCCCTACGCCGCCCGCAGATCAGCATCCAGGCGGCGGCAAAGCCCAGTCACTGACTGCTTAGAGCCCGATGACGCCCTACTTTTGGCGGAGAACTTCCTGACCGATGTCTTCATCTTGCTAGCAGGGGCAGCATCCTTACGCATGGAAGAGAGAGGCAGATCTTCAATCCCCAAAGTGGTAGGAGAGATAGGTCGGGCCGGCAGGTTGGAGTAGACGCCCGAGACCGGAGTGCCAATAGGCGCGGCCGCAACCTTGTCAACTAGGTGCAGGTTTTCCATCACAGCAGGCGGTGCCTCCACCGCCCCTTTCGTAGTGTCCCCCAAAGGAGCGTTGTCCTTGAACAGCTTACGGACCTCGGGTTCCATTCCATCCCACTCCGAGCGAGTAAAGTGGGCATCAGTGCCACCACTAGGGTTCTTGTCTCCAGACTCATCATTGCCGCGCTTATCTGAGGGTGAGGAGACATGGGGGAGGAGGTGGAGGGGCATGATGGGCCTCGGCTCCCTCGACCCGGACCCGGAGGCGGAAGCCAGCACCAGAGTGGAAAACATCAACCACACCATTATGACAAACCGGATCAACGCACCAAATCTTGATACGGACTGGGCCAAGCTTTTCCAAGGACTCAAGATCAACTTCTATGGGCTTTCCAAGCAGAACGCCAAACGCCATGAGGAAAGGAGCAGCTCAAAGGCCAGCAGGAACATCATCCACGAGAACGCAGACACCAGATAAGGGCCCCATCTACTTGGAACCATTGGCCGCCGCTTTCACTGAGACAACCAGTTGGTTGAGCGGGAGGGTGAAACTCATGCACGAAGAGATCATCTTGAGACTTCCTTTGGAAGGAAAAATGGCGGCAAACTCAAAGTCAGAGAGCTGGTGCACCTGCCAGTCCCAACCCTCAACATCCCACACTCGGAGTTCTTCCAACAAAGCTTGGGGAGAGATCTTTTGGTCCTTCACAGTGATAATAGCAGCATTGGAAAGAGAGGGGGTAGCGACCACCATAGGCACCTCGCTATCAAGGCCAAAGAAAGAACAGCCCTGGAGCCCTAGCCCATAGTGAACGAAAGAGGGTGGTTTGAAACGATTTTGGCAATCCATGGTGAGGTGACCCTCAGCCCTATAGGTGAGGCAGAACGGTGGGTTGAAACAGCGAGATTGGAAATGCCTAGGTTGATGGCAGGCGAAGCAGGTGAGCATGGAGGAGGAGTTGGCAGCAGACTGGACAGGGCGGGACGGAGGGGGAGGGGGGGAGGAAGGATGCCGTCTCCGAGGCCGAAGGAGGAAGCACCAGGGTCAGAGGAGAAGAAACGACGAGACTTGGCCTGCTGGGGAGGAGGGCCATAGCTGCCGCGTTGGTTCTGGCGGCCAGCGAAGCCTGACCCAGATGCACGAATAGACTGGCGAGGCGGGGCCACCGGACCCCGGGGAGGAGGAGGGCGGGAGTTTGAAGAAGTAGATCCCGCAGCACCACCCGCCGCCGCCACCTCCCAGGGGTCCACCACATCGGAGGGCCTGCCACCCGCCGGAGCCACGACCCCCCCACCACCAGATCCGGGCGCCAAAGAGCCCGCACCATCCGCTGCCCTCGCCCGCTCGTCCCTCTGGAGGCACTCCGGCCCAGCCGCCCAAGCTTCGCGGTCCCGAGCCGCCTGCTCGCGGGCCGCCTGCTCCGCCTCCAACTTGGAACGGAGGGCAGCCTCGTATGCTAGATCCGAGGCCGCCTCCGCCGAGCCATCGCGACGGTGCTTGCTGTCGGACAGCGCCTCACTAGACGAGCCCCTAGACTTGTCCATGGTGAGGACCTCAGCAAAAGAGAGAGATAGGGGAGGGGGAGGACTGGACCTGAGGAAGGTGCGAATGGGAGCACGGCACCGACGGACGTCAGATCTAGACGCCGGGAACCCTAGAAATGGGGGAAGGGAGCCCTTGCGAACCCATATATACCCCGAGCAGGCTGGGCCCTGGTCGCCCAGACGGTCCAGGGGGGTGGGGGGCGAGGAAGGGGGGCCACGGATGGCCCAAGGCCCCGGCCTGAAAGAAGGGGAAAAGCGAGAGCGAGGAAAGAGAGGGGGCCACGGCCGGCCCAACCAAGGCCGTCCCAAGATCCGAAAACGCCATGGGCCCACTAGCCATAGGATGTGGAATCAGATCTAGGGCACACGAGGTCGCCGGCGCCCCGGATCTCGGCGAGCACCGGCCCGCCGTCGAAGACGCCGCACCCAGAGAGGAGGAAGGAGTCGACGGCCTCACCGACGAGGGAGGTGGAACGGGAGACCCCACGGCCACGACCGCACCAGAAACGGGCGACGCCCCAAGGACACCGCGAGCCGGAGAGGGAAGCAAAAACTTGCCCGATTTTCGACTCAGTCGAGCAACGCGAGACCAGCCAGGATCACCCAACGGGATGACGACCGGCCGACCCTTGCCCCCAGGGGCGAACTTCCTGGCCCGGGCCACCGATGACCCCACCGCCATGGGCATCACCGCCACCCACGAAGTAGGGGAAGGGAGGTCGGAGTCAGAGTCAGAATCGACCACATCGCCGTCCAGGGCCCAAAACCGGCTACCAAAGGGGGGGAGGGGGTCGGAGGAGCTGCGCCGAGGAGAGATGGGGACGGACCCAGCCAGCGCACATCCCACGCTGGCGAGGGGAAGGGACATGGGGAAGGAGCAGGACGGGGCCGGGGACGGAGGAGAAGGGCTCGGGCGAGGGGAAAGGGGGAGGGGGGTGGAGGGAGAGGGAGAGAGGAGAGCCATCTCATAGGACGTCCTGTATCCTGAAGCTCTGTAGCTAGGGCCTGAGCAACCCCTCCTTCTTCTGATCCCCGCATCCGTAATTGTGCCTTCCTGTGTACACGGCCTAGACTGCAACTTTGTATTTTCAAACCCTCTCAATAGAAAGATAAGCAACCCACGTATTCGGGAAAAAGTAATGGAAATATTTATGCATCGGTCGATCCGGGAGATCCAGCAGGGTGCGGCGTCCCGATGAGGGCTTTCTAGGACCTTGCAGGTGGCGGGAAAGACGTGGATATTTGGCGTCGCTTGCAAAAGAGTGGCGGGCTGTAGACGGTTTGGTTGCAGGATGTGGGGTTTCGTCGGCGTAGGAGACGCTGATGGGCTATAGAAGGATGGTCGGGGCAGTAGAGGCTGATCGAAGGGCGGGGAGTGGTGGGGTTAGGCCAGGCTGGGCGGAGAAGCAGCACACGGATGGCGGCGGCATGCAGTTAGGCCGGCTCAGGCTCGACAGAAGCCAAGGAGGAAGAAGAAACAGTAGCGGCGGGAGTAGAAGAAGAAACTGGAGCCATTGGATTTGGATCCAATGGTTCTGGAAAAATCGACCAAAACTTTCTTTTTCCTGACTTATATTTTTTTTTGAAGTTTTCCTGACTTATAGTTGCTCCGTAAAGAATACATCATTCATGTTCCTTAATTCTGAAACTAAGTACTTGAGTATGCAGGTAAACATGGCCCGAGTGCAGCCAACGCGATCTTCGTCTCTTGGATGGCTATCGGAAACGTCCTGGGATACTCCTCTGGCTCCACCGACAAATGGCATGAGTAAGTGCCTCATCGATCTCATCGTGATCAGCATGCATGCATATACCTTGATCCAGCAGCGGTGCGGCGAATTGACGGTTGTTTTGATGCGTACGTGCACAGGTGGTTTCCCGCCCTCCAAACAAGAGCTTGCTGTGAAGCTTGCGCGAACCTCAAGGCCGCCTTCTTGGTCGCAGTGGTGAGCACGGAGCGGCTAATCAAGCCCGCAACCTCAAGGAATTGAATGTCTATTTCTTTAGGTGTTCCTAATAATTCGAATCTCATTTGCATGTCGTGCGTCTTGATTTACAGATATTCCTGGGTTTTTCGACGGCGGTAACAATGATCTTTGCAAAAGAGACGCCGTTGGACCCTGAGGTGGCGAAGCAGGGCGAGGGGGAGGCGACGGGCCCGCTGGCTGTATTCAAGGGCCTAAAGAACCTGCCGGCCGGCATGCCACAGGTGCTCATCGTGACCGGCCTCACGTGGCTGTCATGGTTCCCCTTCATCCTCTTCGACACCGACTGGATGGGCCGCGAGATATACCATGGCAGGCCGGACGGGAGCCCTGCGGAGATCGCCGCCTTCCAGGAGGGCGTCCGGCAGGGTGCCTTCGGCCTGCTACTCAACTCCGTGCTTCTCGGGATAAGCTCCTTCATGATCGAGCCCATGTGTCGGAAGCTCGGACCAAGGACCGTGTGGGTCGGCAGTCAGGTCCTCGTGTGCATCGCAATGGCGCTGGTGGCCATCCTCGGCGCATGGTCGCTGGGCGACTTCGGCGGCAACGTGCAAGACGCCGCGGCAACGGAAAAGGGCCTCAAGACATCAGCCCTCGTCCTTTTCGTCTTCCTCGGCCTTCCCTTTGCAGTAAGCAGCATACATTGATAATGGCATCATTAAAACTTAAAGCAGCTCCGATCAATTAATTGTCTCTGATGGCTAGTTTCGCGCCCAATGCCTGCAGGTTCTATGCAGTGTTCCGTTCGCCGTGACGGCACAGCTTGCCGCGAGCAAAGGTGGTGGACAAGGTGAGCTAGCTCCTCTCAACTGATCGTGAACTTTGAACAGAGTGTCCAACTCCAATAATTATATTTGTGCGGCAGGACTGTGCACGGGGATCCTGAACATCTCCATCGTGACGCCCCAGATGATCGTCGCCATCGGCGCTGGGCCGTGGGACGAGCTGTTCGGGAAGGGAAACATCCCGGCGTTCGCCCTCGCCTCTGTGTTCGCCTTCGCCTCCGCCGTCGCCGGAACAATCATGTTGCCCAAGATGTCAAAGAGCAGCTTCCGGTCCGTAAGCATGGGCGGGGGACACTGATTGTGTGATGTTGGTCTATAACAGGCACCTGAAAATTTTCATGCGCTCAGTTGAATCGGCAACCGTCCATTCCCATAGTTCGTAATTCGTACGTGGGGTGTGTTTGGCCTGTAGTTGATTGACGCAACTTTCATTTTCAGTGGATTTTGTTCAACGGAATGGGCCTCACCCCATTAGTTTTAGGTTAGTGAGTTATGCATTAGCCAGGTAGTAGTCCATTTGTGTTTTAGTTGATGCTTGTTGTAGCTTGGGTCACTATTTCTCTTGTTTTCTTGATAAATTCCTCTTCACTCTTATAGCAATTGTGATGGCCATTTTAGAGTTTTATGTTCGTTTTGATTTGTTTTCATCGTCCAAGTGCTCCGAGTTTTTTTTTTTCTTTAGTATATACCAGCCGTTCTCCCTCTTTGTGTATGTCGCTATTTTTTTTACGTCCGCACAAAATCGTCCAAGTGATTCTTGTGTATAGTTGTATGTGCCGGTCTTTTCTCTCTCTTCGTGCCACTATTCGTTTGTACGTGCGCGCGTTGCACAAGCGATATCAATATGAGATGCAATTCATTTGTGAGGTGTTTGTATATGCACGTTCCGAGGTGATACCATCGACATGAGTAAGACAATAAATCTATGACGTACACACGCAAGTACTATGTAATATGTGTGCAAATTATATTGGAGTCTTAGAAACTGCATTGTTATATGTTTCTTCTTGCATATTGTGAAAAGGTGCTATTTTCTCGTTTAAGTTGTTGACATCATTTTATTTTTTATTTCTTTCTTCATTTAGGGTAATAGAAATGTCTTGATTCATTCTTCCCAATAAAACTTTAGAGTTTAATTATATTCTAGTTTTTATTTTATATATAGTTTTTACTACCAGATCCTGCGTTTTAGTTTTGTGATTCATTCAGGGTAATACCATCAGCATGAGTAATGATGAGAACATCAATACCATTGTTACACCCACAGCCCCTGCTGCTATACATACTGGACCAATTACTAGAGCTCGCGCACGCCAATTAAATTACCAGGTACTTTCGTTTCTTGGTAATGATTCTAATGTTCATCAGAATATGATGTTGCCTAAATTGAATACATTTGTCTTGCTTACAAATGAAGGGCCTAGCTTGGACAAGAAGAATGAACATTGGAGCAAGTTCAAGCATGGAGATGATGTCATGCACAAGGGGAACAAGAATGGAGTTTCAGATGATGATTTCAGGACTTTGAAGCCACCATAATGAGTGCATGAAGACTTGGACGAAATATACAAGATGCCACTTCCTAAATTTCGTCCAGAGGCTATTATAGGTGATGCGTCGCCTTATTATTGGGCCAGACCCAAGTAATTTCGAAATATTTGAGTATAGATTGTTTTTAGAGTCCGTATGTGTGGGGAAACAAGAGTTAGGGTTGGTTTCGGACCCCTCCTCCAAGGGCCACGAAATCCCCCCCCCTCTTCCTCCATATATACAGCCCTTAGGGCGCCGTTTAGACTTTGGCAGATTTGTTGAGGATGGCAAGTTAACACCGTGGGTAGGCTTGCCTTTCACTCGCTCTGGCACATTTTGGCGAAACGTCAACGTTATATATAGTGGAATTCTATAGGTAAGTTAATGTTTTAAAAAATCCAAATGGAAAAGGATTTGCAAAAATATGCAGATTAGAAGTTAGTATCTCCAGTTCGCCATAGCTGCAACTTCGCGTATTTCATTTGTGTTCAACGACCAGACCAAGACGTCACAGAACCCCACTTTCATCAATAAAGCTTTCCTCTTATATTCGCAATATCCAGATTGCAATCTCAGTTTCTTGCTTGTTCTTCGCTTGCTCGCAGGAAATAGACCCACGTGGTCAGGTTGATCGTGCTCCGACGTGGTCAATAACCCCTCGGAAGTTGGTTTAGCGATTGCTAAGGCGCGACGTCTTCGCACGTTCGTACTCCGATCGTCAAAGTCGACTCCCACAGAAAACGATAGCTATCTCATCGAAACATTGGGACACCTTGCCTCTATCAAGTGGTATCAGATTTTCAGGTTGCTCGGTGAGATTTTACAGTTTTTCGTAGTTTAGATCGAGTCTGTTCTTTTTGTTTGAACATTAAAACAGCAGGAGAGCCTCCTACTATTACTTTTTATATTAAAGAGATGTTACATTTACAATATTTACATAGCCACATTGGCAGTCTATGAGAAAAACATCTACATTACAGAGGTTGGAGCAGTGTGAGTAGTCAAGGTCTGCAGAAGCCCTTGTATGAAAGTATTTCTATCTTCATCCACTCTAAAGGTCAGGATCTCCAAGTCTCTCTTTAGCATCCTCAACCAGTCTGAGTGTGATGCCACCTCACCATCCAACAACACTTTGTTTCTTTGCTTCCATATGTTCCATGCTGATATGATAGTTATTTCTTTGAATAGAGGTTTCCGCCAGGCTGACCTAGCCCTGTCAAACATTACTTGAAACTCTTCATTTGTAAACCAATTGATGCCTATGATCTCCCAGCATGTTTTGGCAAATTGGCAGTCATAGAAAAGATGCTTATTAGTCTCTAGATCTGTGGAGTTGCATAAAAGGCAGGAATGATCTTCGCCGATGTTGAATTGTCTCCTAAGCAGCATGTCTCTTGTGTTGACCCGGTCCATCAACATGAGCCATGCAAATACCTTGTGTCTCATGATGCACTTGGATTTCCATATCGAGGTAATATAATGTGGCGCAGTTACGTTTCGGAAGAGGAATCTATAGAACTTTTTTGGTTTGTATTATTCATCCCCCCAACATAAGATCCACTCGTCTGTTCCCATGTGGTCAAGGGACATGGCATTGATCACTGGCAGCATATCATCAAGTTTTGTCCTTGCTTCTAGTGATAAAGGCAGTTGGAAAAGAGTGGCTGGGTCAGGGTTGGAGTGAAATTCAGCCAATGATAAATCTTCATTTTGTGCGTATGAAAATAGATGGTTATGGGATTCCTTGAGAACTCTCTCTCCCTGCCATAAGTCCTTCGAGAATAGGATAGTATCTCCAGCCCGTGGAACGCACAAAGTAATGCCTCTATATATATTCATTAAAGAGAAAACGTCTCTCCACCAGAATGACCCATAGACTTGATTTGCATGGGGAGGCCCTTGATCATAGTAAGCATTCCAGACTAGCATGACCCAAGGAGTATCTGTCTTATATATGAATTTGTGTATATACTTTAGGAGTAATGCCTTGTTTCGTGCTTTGAGATCAATCACTCCTAGACCCCCTTTTATTTTAGGTCGACACACCAGGTCCCAAGCTGCAAGGGAGTGTGACTTTGTATCTCGATCCAAAACCTTCCTCCAAAGGTAGTGCCTTCTTGCCCGATCAAAAATGTCAATTAATTTCAGTGGCAATTTAAGCACGCACATGGCAAAAGAGAGCAGAGATGAGAGTGCCGAATTAATAAGTTGTACTCTCTCCCCATAAGATAACCAAATTGCAGTTCCAGTAAGTCGGCGCTCAATTCTGTCAACCAAAGGCAAAAGATCTCTTACCGTTGGACGAGTGGTCCCTAACGGCAGCCCTAGGTACGTGAACGGCATCGTACCCACTTGGCATCCAATTTCCATAGCTAGTTGATGCGCTTTGTCATCCTGAACATTTATAGGCATTAATTGCGATTTACCATAACTGGTTTTAAGTCCAGTTGGCTTAGCATAAGAGTCCAGTATGGCCTTAATAGTTTGAAGTTGCCCACTTTCTGCCGGGAGCACAATAATTGTGTCATCGGTGTATTGAATTACTGGATATTGTTTTGACGCTGACTGTTCAATTGGTAATTTTTAATGCCCTTCTGTCCAAGCTTTGTTTATCAAAGATTGTAGCAGATCAGCAGCAATTACAAAAAGAAGAGGTGATCATTTTGGGTCTGAGTTTAAACCACGAATATTCCAACACAAAACATTCCAAAGTACTGACGACATAGGTCTGACAAAATGAAATTTCAGGCAACTTTCAGATACAAAAATAGAGACTAAAGTACGAATACTGATTTAGAGTAAATTAATGCGGAATTGAGGTGTCCCCAATGCTCTGATCATCCACCCTTGCATCAACTTCTCTTCAGTTATTTCTTCTCTTGGTATTCCACAGGTGTTGACGGCCAGGTGCTGGATAGTTTGAATGGAGGTAGGAGGTGGAATCTGCATAGTAGGCAATTGCACATCTGGGTCAGATGCATTGCTTTGGGCCATGATTTCTGGTATGTGCCTTGGTTTCACATGAGACACTTTCTTTTTTATCTCAGACATTGAAGGAGCTTTGAAACCCAGGTATCTAGTTGCTCTTATACTGTGTCTGACTTGAGAGACATCCAGAGGAGCAGCCTGATGACGTCTTTTGCGAGAGAAGGCAGTGTCAAGCTCCATATCCTCCTTCCTTTCCACAGATTCAGAAACTGAGTCAGTCATAGAAACATCCATTAACTCTATAGCAGTACTTCCCTTAAGAGCTAGCATATGGCCCTTATCATCATAACAAAAGTTGTTGCAATTGATCCATACTTCCTTGCTGCAGAAAATTGAGGTAGTGCCTGGTGCAAAGGGCGTGAAAGGAAATTTGGTGTTGCAAGCCACTTCCACTAAATCCATCAGAAAAACCTGTACTCCATCAGCAAGAATCTTCCATTGATCATACATAGAACTATTAGAGGATGACCAACCAATACTGGGGGTGAAGATAGTAGCATAAAAGTGAATCATAAACTCTAAGAGGTTTTGCTCCTGTGGCACTTCCAGCTCCACAACATGATCATTAATCTGTCTGAAACTGTATTCCCCTTGTTGAACCCCCTGCATGAAATTCTCAGCAGCATTCTCTACCATCTGAACATGCTCATTCCAAAAGCGCAGACCATTATCATGCCCAGAGTCATCTGCCTAAATCCCATCCATCATGGAGGGGCCTTCGTATCCAGTATATTGATGATAACTGAACCCTTGATACGGAGGGGGGATTGGAGGGATGACTGGCCAGACGCCCCAACCTTGTTGAGGAGCCCGCGGAGCTGGTGCTGCCTCCCAGGCATTGGCCGCATTCTCAATCTGCCAAACTTGTGCATTGTTCTACACTTGTTGCATGGCATTGAGGAAAGGTAGTTGATTAGGGTGCGGTGAGGCACCCAAAGGTGGCGGCGCTTCTTCATTCCCCACCAGCCCCTGACTTGGATTTCTGCCGTTAAGAACATAAACAGGAACTGTCCAAGATTTACCAAGTCCACTAATATCCATGAACCTCTTAATGACCAAACTGAAAGGCACCAATTTCAATTCATTAATCAAAACCCGAACAAGCACTCTCGCTTTCTTGTGTCCTGGGCGATGCCAGAACATGCATCTATCGAAGCAAGAAACCGCCTTCATAATGTAATGCTCAGTTTGATAATCAAGCGGGAAACCTAGTAGCATTACCCAAGCATCTCCCTCTATAATCGGGCGTCTCATATTGGGACCATCATCATGGCGTAAAAGGTAGAAGTTGGAATGCTCATCTAAAGTTTGCTCACCTAGATCAGCCATGGCATCTCTGATTATCCTATCCTCAAAACAGACCAGACCAACACAGAACGGATAAATCTCACCCTCAGTGGTGTGCACATCATGATCATCATGCAAAACTTGTCTAACTTCAGCAAGAACCGCCTCTCGTTGCAGATCTGAAGGAGAAGGGACAACAAATACTAGTGCAAACCGGGCGTGGTCGAGGGGAGGATCGTCTACCACCATCATGTTCCTCTGCAGCCTGCCTTCCGGTCCTTGTTGGATGTTCATCACACCAAGGACGAACCGGTACGACATCACAGGGAGGTTTGCCATGGCTGTGGCTACCGGGGAGGGGGGAGCTGTGTCCCAAGGTGGTGGAGTAGTCAAGGCAGGTAGGTGTTTTTGGGGAACTGCAGTCGTTGCGATTGGATGTGTTGGAGGCGAATCGCCAAGGGTATTTTCGGTAAGGATAGGATATGGATGCTCCGAGTCCCCCTTTTTTTGCTTGATAATCCAAGTTTGTTTCTCAAACTTACCCCGCGTATCCACCAGGCGTGATTTTCTACGCCAGACCATCTGTTGCCGCCGCCGTTGAGGTAAAAGTTGTTGCGGTAGATTGAGACGTAACGGATTATCTGCGATTTTCTTCCTCCAAACACCGCGTGTCAGTTTGCCGCCCTTACCTTGTGCGCATTGCCAGCCCATATGGCCCAGTTGTTGACACACTCGACAATGAAGCTCAATTGTGCATGCATGACGTAGATGACTGTGCGAAAAACATTTGGAGCAGATTTGATCTAGCTTTACCACTGTATCATGCAGATTACATGTATATCCCATGGTTATACACTGAACGCATGTATTAACAGGACATTGTTTACCTAGGAGTCTCAATCTGAAGCAAATGTCACATCTATTTAATCTTTAAAAAATATAGTCCTTAGTAGGCAAAGATTTGAGAGATAGAGGTGCCAAAATTTGAATATTCGAATATCATGCCTGCCACAGATCCAATATTTCCTCAAGTGTAACAATGGGGATGGATTTCCAATAATCGCGTCGAAAGCCAGATCCCAAGAACGTAGATCTTCCATAAGCCTCATCTGTATGAGAAAACGTATGATAAAATCCTCCAAAAACAATATCAGTATATGTAGTCTCCTTATTCACATGAATAACCTCCTCACAGTGCTCCTGAAAGTTTAAGATCCATGAAATACCGGATTCCTTTGTGATCCCAAATTTGGCTAATTCATGAGCACTTGAGTGATCGCGTTTAGCGCTGTTATGGAGGAAAGCAAGAGAAGATTTAACAGCCACTGGCCTACGAGCCACAATCTCCGGAATTTCCTCATCTAAATGTCAGTGCCCATCTCGGATGAATAATCCACATGTAACTTAAATAATCAAAAGTGACAAACGAAATTGGGCCAAATATGTTCCTTCAACGCATAAAAGAAATGCCCCACTTTGTTAGATGCCACAGAGAACCGAAAATTTCTAGGTCCCAATTGGATCACCTTAAACCCTTGAGCAGATCCACCAATGCAACATTGTAACACCAGACTTACAAATTCAACTGAGAGAGGGAAGGTAGCAGAAGTGAAAGAAACAACCAAGAAAAACTCCTTGATTCTCGGGTCAGGACAGTAGTGAACTGTAGATCCAAACCTGCGCCGAACCTAATCCTCCACCTTGAGCCCCAGGGCAAAATCCCAGTGAAGGATGTTAGCCATGCCCAGGATTGATTAGCAAACTCCATGGTGGATCGAGGGAGCGCTGGAGGTGGGAGTCGCCATGGGGGAGCACTGGAGGTGGGTGTGAGGTGGGAGTCGCCATGTCCTCTACATACCTACAGTCCACGAAAAAGCCAGAAAAAAAATTAGGGTTAGTTCATCATATCCAAACCAATCTGAGCCATTGCATAATCTTTTCTGTATTTGCTTTGTTGAATTTGCAGTTGCATCGTCGTGTCAAGTTGCTGGTCTTAGCGTCTAGTTCTTTAGAGTTTCGAGTTCTGTTCACAAGTTGTCACGCCGCCGCCGCACCATTATCATCACCCCTGCCATATAGCAGCACCACTTATCCGCTACTTCTCTGAGTCCATATACCACCACCGATCCGAGTCCATATACCAACACCGCTCCGAGTCCATATACCACCACCAATCCGAGTCCATATACCACTACCGATCCGAGTCTATATACCACCACCAATCCGAGTCGACATATACCACCGTCATATACCATCACCAGTCCGAATTCCACCAAATTCATCTCCGCCACCAGTCCTAGTCCGAGTCCAATATTTGTTCCTTTATTTTCGAGTTCCAGATCACGCGATACTACGAGTCGTGAACAAGTCGGATTCCCCAACTTCCGTGTTACCCGTACAAGAAAAATAGTTCCAGTTTCAAAAAAATTCTGGCTAGGCAGTTTTTAGACCGTTTGTAGACTTTTTCGGGAAAAATTTGTTGCGGAGCAAAAAGAAAAAAGGAAAAAAAGTGCAAAAAAAACATGAAAAAAAGAAAAGAAAATTCAGAGCGTGCTCCTCCCTTGTTGCATCTCTGAATTGATTATTGCTGACAGTTTTGCTACCATATCATAAGCCTTCCCAGCTCCACATACATCTACATCGTCCGTTTGACACCACCTGGCAATCGCTCTGTCCAAGCTTTGAGAGTTTTGACTACAACGGTTGCCAATCACCACCTGCTGCTGGGTAAGAACTGGTAAGAATTTGAGATTTGCTTGATGGATTTGTGACACCCCACCACCATTTTTTAGTAGTATGTAGGATCATATTCTTGTGTGTTTCTATTGCTGCTAACCATGCAGGATCACAATCCGACGAGATTGACTGAGAGAACATGACGAAGAAAGAGCTTCATGATAAATTTCAGCAAATGTTGAGTCAACAGGTGGAAGACATGATGGCCAGCTTTGGAAAGGTACTGGAGAGGATTGATGACATTGAGAAGAAATTGACACCAAGTTGGACGGCAAGTTCGATGAAGTACTCGCACGTCTACCACAGCCACCACCCGCATCTGCTACACCATTGCAACAACATCAACAACCACCTCCACGCCGCGATCCAGCAGGGCGAGCGCAGCGTGTTCCTCTTGAGCCTGGACAAACTTCTGGTGATAGAGGCTAGGGTGTCCCGATCTTTCGATGAGATGATAGCTATCGTTTTTGGTGGAGTAGACTTTGACGATCCGACTACGAACGTGCGAGGACGTCGCGCCTTAGCAATCGCTAAACCAACTCCGAGAGGTTATTGACCACGCCGGAGCACAATCAACCTGACCACGAGGGTCTATCTCCTGCAAGCAAACGAAGAACAAGCAAGAAACTAAGATTTGCAATCTGGATATTGCGAATATAAGATGAAAGCTTTATTGATCAAGGTGGGGTTCTGTGACGTCTTGGTCTGGTCGTTGAACACAAACGAAGTACGCGAAGTTGCAGCTATGGCGAACTTTTAATCTAAACAAAACCCCAAAGTCTAAACGGTGCCCTAAGGGCTGTATATATGGAGGAAGAGGGGGGAATTTCGTGGCACTTGAAGGCGGGGTCCGAAACCAACCCTATCTCTTGTTTCCCCACACATACGGACTCTAAAAACAACCTATACTCAAGTATTTCGAAAGTACATGGGCCTGGCCCAATAATAAGATGACGCAGCACCTATAATAGCCTCTGGACGAAATTTATGAAGTGGCATCTTGTATATTTCGTCCAAGGCTTCCTGCACTCATTATGGTGGCTTCAAAGTCCTGAAATCATCACTTGTAACTCCGTTCTTGTTCCTCTTGCGCATGCCATCATCTCCATGCTTGAACTTGCTCGATGGTTCCTCTTTCTTGTCCAAGCTAGGCCCTTCATTTGTAAGCAAAACAAATGTATCCAATTTAGGCAGCATCATATTCTCATGAACATTAGAATCATTACCAAGAAACGAAAGTACCTGATAATTTAATTGGAGTGCGCGAGCTCTAGTAATTGGTCCAGTATTTATAGCAACAGGGGTTGTGGGTGTAACAATGGTATTGATGTCCTCATCATCCTCCCCTTCTTGAAATGAAGTCGTCCTCGACGGAAGCTCATCTTCCTCACCCAAATAAGGCTTCAAATCTGCAATGTTAAAAGTGGGACTAACCCCAAGATCTGCAGGCAGCTCAAGTTTATATGCATTATCATTTATTTTCTCTAACACCTTAAAAGGACCATCAGCACGTGGCATTAGCTTTGATTTGCGCAAATCAGGAAATCTATCCTTACGCAAATGTAACCAAACAAGATCTCCAGGTGCAAACACAACATGTTTTCTACCCTTATCTCCAGCAAGTTTATATTTAGCATTCATACGCTCAATGTTCTCCTTAGTTAACTCATGCATTTTTAAGATCAATTCAGCATGTTGTTTAGCATCAAAATTAACCTTCTCCGAAGATGGAAGAGGCAACAAATCAATAGATGCACGAGGTAGGAAACCATATACAATTTCAAAAGGGCACATCTTAGTAGTAGAATGCAACGAACGATTATAAGCAAATTCAATATGAGGCAAGCATTCTTCCCACATTTTCTTGTTTTTCTTCAAAACAGCCCTAAGCATAGTAGACAAAGTTCTATTGACTACTTCAGTTTGTCCATCAGTTTGGGGGTGACAAGTAGTACTAAAAAGCAGTTTAGTCCCCAACTTAGTCCATAAACATCTCCAAAAGTGGCTAAGAAATTTGGTATCACGATCTGAAACAATAGTATTTGGCACACCATGCAAGCGAATAATTTCACGAAAGAACAAATCAGCAACATTAGCAGCATCATCGCTTTTATGACATGGTATAAAGTGTGCCATTTTCGAGAACCTATCCACGACAACAAATATGCTATCCCTCCCCTTTTTTGTTCGAGGTAAACCCAAAACAAAGTCCATAGATATATCCTTCCATGGAACACTAGGTACAGGCAAAGGCATATATAAACCATGAGGATTGAGTCGTGACTTAGCTTTTTGACATGTAGTGCAGCGAGCAACAAAGCGCTCAACATCCCGTCTCATCTTTGGCCAAAAGAAATGTGTAGCAAGTACATCCTCCGTCTTCTTTACGCCAAAGTGTCCCATTAATCCTCCTCCATGCGCCTCCTGCAACAACAAAAGACGAACGGAGCTAGCTGGAATGCATAGCTTGTTAGCACGAAACACAAATCCATTGTTAACGACGAACTTATTGCATGTTCTCCCTTCTTTACAATTCTGCAATACATCTTTAAATTCAGGATCATGCACATATTGATCTTTGATGGTCTCCAAACCAAATATTTTAAAGTCAAGTTGTGAAAGCATAGTATAACGACGAGACAATGCATCAGCAATAACATTTTCTTTACCCTTCTTGTGTTTAATGACATAAGGGAAAGTCTCAATGAATTCAACCCATTTAGCATGTCTACGGTTCAGTTTTGCTTGACTTTTAATGTGTTTCAAAGATTCATGATCAGAATGTATAACAAATTCTTTGGGCCATAAATAATGTAGCCATGTTTCCAAAGTCCGAACAAGAGCATATAATTCTTTATCATAAGTAGAGTAATTCAGACTAGGCCCACTCAATTTTTCAGAAAAGTATGCAACAGGTTTGCCATCTTGTAATAACACACCTCCTAATCCAATTCCACTAGCATCACATTCAAGCTCAAAAGTCTTATTAAAATCAGGAAGTTGGAGTAAAGGAGCATGTGTTAACTTATCTTTCAACACCGTGAAGGCTTCTTCCTGTGCGGTACCCCAAACAAAAGGCACATCCTTCTTTGTAAGCTCGTTGAGAGGTGCAGCAATGGTACTGAAATCTCTCACAAAACGCCTATAGAAACCAGCGAGGCCAAGGAAACTCCTCACTTGTGTGACCGTTTTGGGCTGCGGCCAACTCTCAATAACTTCAATCTTGGCTTTATCAACTTCAATTCCCTGTGGAGTAACAACATAGCCAAGAAAAGATACTCGGTCGGTGCAAAAGGTGCACTTCCCAAGGTTACCAAACAAACGTGCATCACGTAGAGCAATAAAAACAGCACGTAAATGTTCCAAATGTTCCTCCAAAGATCTGCTATAAATCAATATATCATCAAAGTAAACTACCACAAATCGTCCAATGAAAGCACGTAAAACTTCGTTCATTAATCTCATGAAAGTACTAGGTGCATTAGTCAAACCAAAAGGCATGACTAACCACTCATATAAACCGAACTTAGTTTTAAATGCTGTTTTCCATTCATCTCCCAATTTCATACGAATTTGATGGTATCCACTACGCAAATCAACTTTGGAGAATATTGTAGAGCCACTCAATTCATCAAGCATATCATCTAGCCTAGGAATAGGATGACGATAACGAATAGTAATATTATTAATGCCTCTACAATCAACACACATACGCGACGTACCATCCTTTTTTGGCACTAGTATAATAGGAACAGCACAAGGACTAAGAGATTCGCGTATATAACCTTTGTCGAGCAGCTCCTGTACTTGACGCATAATCTCCTTCGTCTCCTCTGGATTGGTACGGTATGGCGCACGGTTTGGCAACGAAGCACCGGGAATTAAGTCAATCTGATGCTCAATCCCGCGAATAGGTGGTAATCCCGGTGGCACGTCTTGTGGAAAGACGTCAGCGAACACCTACAAAATGTTAGTGACCGCAGGAGGCAAAGAGGAAGGCACGTCCTCGAATGAAAATAACGCCTCTTTGCACACAAAAGCATAGCAAACAGATTTGCTGAAATCTAGCTCATCAATATCAGATTTGGTGGCAAGTAAACATGCACTTTTCAATTTAATTTCAGAAGCAACACTAGATGGTTTATTATTAGGCTTCATTTGTTGCTCAAATTCTTTTGCCACAATCTGATTTTCAGTCTTATTTTTCTCCTGTTTTGCTTTACTAGCTCTATTAATATCATCTTTCAAAATAGAATCAGGAGTCATAGGAAGCAAAGTAATATGTTTATCCTTATGAACAAGAGTATACTGATTGTTTCTACCATGGTGTACAGAATTTTTATCAAATTGCCATGGTCTACCAAGTAATAAAGAACATGCTTGCATGGGTACCACATCACAATCAACATAATCAGCATATGTAGAGATACTAAAATGCACACGAACAGTACGTGTTACCTTAACCTTGCCGCTGTTGTTGAACCATTGGATATAGTAAGGATGTGGATGTGGTCTTGTGGTGAGAGATAGCTTCTCCACCATCTCCATGCTAGCCAAGTTGTTGCAGCTCCCTCCATCTATGATGACGCGAACAGAACTTTCCTTCACAACTCCCTTTGTATGGAACAAATTATGCCTCTGATTTTGCTCAGCTTGTGTGACCTGCACACTCAAAACACGTTGAGCAGCTAAACGTTCATACCTGTCAGCGTCTTCAGGAGCCATGTATTGCGTCTCATGATCAGAATCATCTCCACCGTGTTCTTCACTTGTAATAAGAGCCAAAGTCTCCTCATCATAGTCACTAGCGGACTCATACTGATGACGACATCAATACCATTGTTACACCCACAACCCCTGCTTCTATACATACTGGACCAATTACTAGAGCTCGCGCACGCCAATTAAAATATCAGGTACTTTCGTTTCTTGGTAATGATTCTAAAGTTCATGAGAATATGATGCTGCCTAAATTGGATACATTTGTTTTGCTTACAAATGAAGGGCCTAGCTTGGACAAGAAAGAGGAACCTTGGAGCAAGTTCAAGCATGGAGATGATGGCATGCACAAGGGGAACAAGAACGGAGTTACAAGTGATGATTTCAGGACTTTGAAGCCACCATAATGAGTGCAGGAAGCCTTGGACGAAATATACAAGATGTCACTTCATAAATTTCGTCCAGAGGCTATTATAGGTGCTGCGTCACCTTATTATTGGGCCAGGCCCATGTAATTTCGAAATACTTGAGTATAGTCTATTTTTAGAGTCCGTATGTGTGGGGAAACAAGAGATAGGGTTGGTTTCGGACCCCTCCTTCAAGGGCCACGAAATCCCCTCCTCTTCCTCCATATATACAGCCCTTAGGGCACCGTTTAGACTTTGGTTTTGTTTAGATTAAAAGTTCGCCATAGCTGCAACTTCGCGTACTTCGTTTGTGTTCAACGACCAGACCAAGACGTCACAGAACCCCACCTTGATCAATAAAGCTTTCATCTTATATTCGCAATATCCAGATTGCAAATCTTAGTTTCTTGCTTGTTCTTCGTTTGCTTGCAGGAGATAGACCCTCGTGGTCAGGTTGATTGTGCTCCGGCGTGGTCAATAACCTCTCGGAGTTGGTTTAGCGATTGCTAAGGCGCGACGTCCTCGCACGTTCGTAGTCGGATCGTCAAAGTCTACTCCACCAAAAACGATAGCTATCATCTCATCGAAAGATCGGGACACCCTCGCCTCTATCAAGTGGTATCAGATTCCCAGGTTGCTCGGTGAGATTTACGGTTTTTCGTAGTTTAGATCGAGTCTGTTCTTCATACCTACAGTCCAGGAAAAAGCCAAAAAAAAATTAGGGTTAGTTCATCATATCCGAACCAATCTGAGCCTTTGCATAATCTTTTTAGGGTTTTTGCTTTGTTGAATTTGCGGTTGCATCATCGTGTCAAGTTGCTGGTCTTAGCGTCTAGTTCTTTAGAGTTTCGAGTTCTGTTCACAAGTTGTCACGCCGCCGCCGCACCATCATCATCGCCCCTACCATATACCACCACAGCTTATCTGCTATTTCTCTGAGTCCATATACCACCACCGATCCGAGTCCATATACCACCACCAATCCGAGTCCACATATACTACCGTCATATACCATCACCAGTCCGAGTTCCACCATATTCATCTCTGCCACCAGTCCTAGTCCGAGTCCAGTATTTATTCCTTTATTTTAGAGTTCCAGATCACGCGATACTGCGAGTCGTGAACAAGTCGGATTCCCCAATTTTCGTGCTACCCGTAGAAGAAAAATAGTTCCAGTTTCAAAAAAAAAAAAAACTAAGTCTGGAAAATTCTGGCTAGGCAGTTTTTAGACCATTTGTAGACTTTTTCGAAAAAAAATTGTTGCGGAGCAAAAAAAAAGAAAAAAAGATGATGAGGACATCAATACCATTGTTACACCCACAGCTCCTGCTTCTATACATACTGGACCAATTACTAGAGCTCGCGCACGCCAATTAAAATATCAGGTACTTTCGTTTCTTGGTAATGATTCTAAAGTTCATGAGAATATGATGCTGCCTAAATTGGATACATTTGTTTTGCTTACAAATGAAGGGCCTAGCTTGGACAAGAAAGAGGAACCTTGGAGCAAGTTCAAGCATGGAGATGATGGCATGCACAAGGGGAACAAGAACGGAGTTACAAGTGATGATTTCAGGACTTTGAAGCCACCATAATGAGTGCAGGAAGCCTTGGACGAAATATACAAGATGTCACTTCATAAATTTCGTCCAGAGGCTATTATAGGTGCTGCGTCACCTTATTATTGGGCCAGGCCCATGTAATTTCGAAATACTTGAGTATAGGCTGTTTTTAGAGTCCGTATGTGTGGGGAAACAAGAGATAGGGTTGGTTTCGGACCCCTCCTTCATGGGCCACGAAATCCCCTCCTCTTCCTCCATATATACAGCCCTTAGAGCACCGTTTAGACTTTGGGTTTTGTTTAGATTAAAAGTTCGCCATAGCTGCAACTTCGCGTACTTCGTTTGTGTTCAACGACCAGACCAAGACGTCACAGAACCCCACCTTGATCAATAAAGCTTTCATCTTATATTCGCAATATCCAGATTGCAAACTTAGTTTCTTGCTTGTTCTTCGTTTGCTTGCAGGAGATAGACCCTCGTGGTCAGGTTGATTATGCTCCGGCGTGGTCAATAACCTCTCGGAGTTGGTTTAGCGATTGCTAAGGCGCGACGTCCTCGCACGTTCGTAGTCGGATCGTCAAAGTCTACTCCACCAAAAACGATAGCTATCATCTCATCGAAAGATCGGGACACCCTCGCCTCTATCAAGTGGTATCAGATTCCCAGGTTGCTCGGTGAGATTTACAGTTTTTCGTAGTTTAGATCGAGTCTGTTCTTCATACCTACAGTCCAGGAAAAAGCCAAAAAAAAAATTTAGGGTTAGTTCATCATATCCGAACCAATCTGAGCCTTTGCATAATCTTTTTAGGGTTTTTGCTTTGTTGAATTTGCGGTTGCATCGTCGTGTCAAGTTGCTGGTCTTAGCGTCTAGTTCTTTAGAGTTTCGAGTTCTGTTCACAAGTTGTCACGCCGCCGGCGCGCCATCATCATCGCCCCTACCATATACCACCACCGATCCGAGTCCAGATACCACCACCGATCCGAGTCCATATACCACCACCAATCCGAGCCCACATATACTACCGTCATATACCATCACCAGTCCGAGTTCCACCATATTCATCTCTGCCACCAGTCCTAGTCCGAGTGCAGTATTTATTCCTTTATTTTAGAGTTCCAGATCACGTGATACTACGAGTCGTGAACAAGTCGGATTCCCCAATTTTCGTGCTACCCGCAGAAGAAAAATAGTTCCAGTTTCAAAAAAAAACTAAGTCTGGAAAATTCTGGCTAGGCAGTTTTTAGACCATTTGTAGACTTTTTCGAAAAAAAATTGTTGCGGAGCAAAAAAAAAAAGAGGAAAAAAAAAGTGCAAAAAAAAAAAATTCAGAGTGTGCTCCTCCCTTGTTTACGTGCAGCGCCGTGATTTTTGTTAGTGTTCTAGGCTCGCGTCTCTAGCACGGTCTAGCCTAGGACCAGCACAGTACCGTCGTTGAGAGTTTATTCAACATTGCATCTCTGAATTGATTATTGCTGACCCTTTTTGCTACCATATCATAAGCCTTCCCAGCTCCACATACATCTACATCGTGCGTTTGACACCACCTGGCAATCGCTCTGTCCAAGCTCTGAGAGTTTTGACTACAAAGGTTGCCGATCACCACCTGCTGCTGGGTAAGAACTGGTAAGAATTTGAGATTTGCTTGACGGATTTGTGACACCACACCACACCACCACCACTTTCTAGTAGTATGTAGGATCATATTCTTGTGTGTTTCTATTGCTGCTAACCATGGCAGGATCACAAGCCGACGAGATTGACTGGGAGAACATGACGAACAAGGAGTTGCATGATAAATTTCAGCAAATGATGAGTGGCCAGGTGGGAGATGTGCTAAACAGATTTGAAGAGGCCATGGAGAAGATAGATGGCATGGAGAAGTCGTTCGAGACAAAGCTGGATAACAAGTTTAATGAATTGCTCACGCGTCTTCCCCAACCACCACCGGCTGCACCTGTCGCACCTCTGCAACGACAACAACAACGCCCCCTTCCAAATCAGTTCGGACGAGCGAAGCGTGTTCCTCTTGAGGATGGCCAAACTTCTGGTGCTGCTGTACCTACTGTTGATGCTTCTTTGGTTCCTGCTCCTGCTGCTGCTGGTGCCGAGGAGGAGGATGATTACGCGGGGGATTATGAGGATGAGGTTGATCAAAATCATAACTACGTGCAACCACCAGCACCAGGTCGTCCACATGCAAATAATCGCAATGGTAGGCCTGCACCACCACTTCAGGTACGAGATCATGACCATCTTCCTAAATTAAAATTGAATATTCCACCATTCGAGGGTAGATATGTTCCTGATATATATCTTACTTGGGAGTTAGAAACTGAACAACGTTTTACATGTTTACAATATCCCGAGGAACGACGTGTTGCTGCTGCTGTTTGTGCTTTCACTAGTTTTGCATGTGTATGGTGGTCTGAACATTGTAGATTATATCCTATTCCAGCTACGTGGGCTGCTTTGAAAACTGCTATGCGTACTCGTTGGGTTCCACCATATTATCAACGTGAATTACTTCAAAAATTACAGCGCTTAAGACAAGGAAAAAATTCTGTAGAAGAATATTATCAGGAATTACAAACTGGCATGATTAGATGTGGTATTGTTGAGGAGAATGAAGCTATGCTTGCACGTTTCATGGGTGGATTAAATAGAGAGATTCAGACCATTCTAGAGTATAAGGAGTATAATAATATCACTCGTTTATTCCATCTTGCTTGTAAAGCTGAACGTGAAGTGCAGGATCGACAGGCATTGGCGCGAACTAATTTTTCTGCAGGTCGATCTTCATCATGGACACCGCGTGCCTCCTCTACTCCCACACGTCCTACTGCGGCACCACTGACTTCAGCCGCCAATTCCAACCGAGATACAAGAAAACAGGCACCACCACCACCATCTGCCAAGAGTACACCTTCTGGGCCTGCCCAGAGCTCTTCTTCATCTATGGCATCAACAGGGCACACACATGATATTATTTGTCGACGTTGTAAGGGAAGAGGTCATTATGCGAGAGAATGCCAATCTCCGCGTGTTATGATTGCTACTGAGGATGGTGGGTATGAGTCCGCTAGTGACTATGATGAGGAGACTTTGGCTCTTATTACAAGTGAAGAACACGGTGGAGATGATTCTGATCATGAGACGCAATACATGGCTCCTGAAGACGCTGACAGGTATGAATGTTTAGTTGCTCAACGTGTTTTGAGTGTGCAGGTCACACAAGCTGAGCAAAATCAGAGGCATAATTTGTTCCATACAAAGGGAGTTGTGAAGGAACGTTCTGTTCGCGTCATCATAGATGGAGGGAGCTGCAACAACTTGGCTAGCATGGAGATGGTGGAGAAGCTATCTCTCACCACAAGACCACATCCACATCCTTACTATATCCAATGGTTCAACAACAACGGCAAGGTTAAGGTAACACGTACTGTTCGAGTGCATTTTAGTATCTCTACATATGCTGATTATGTTGATTGTGATGTGGTACCCATGCAAGCATGTTCATTATTACTTGGTAGACCATGGCAATTTGATAAAAATTCTGTACACCATGGTAGAAACAATCAGTATACTCTTGTTCATAAGGATAAACATATTACTTTGCTTGCTATGACTCCTGATTCTATTTTGAAAGATGATATTAATAGAGCTAGTAAAGCAAAACAGGAGAAAAATAAGAGTGAAAATCAGATTGTGGCAAAAGAATTTGAGCAACAAATGAAGCCTAATAATAAACCATCTAGTGTTGCTTCTGAAATTAAATTGAAAAGTGCATGCTTACTTGCCACCAAATCTGATATTGATGATCTAGATTTCAGCAATTCTGTTTGCTATGCTTTTGTGTGCAAAGAGGCGTTATTTTCATTCGAGGACGTGCCTTCCTCTTTGCCTCCTGCGGTCACTAACATTTTGCAGGAGTTCGCTGACGTCTTTCCACAAGACGTGCCACCGGGATTACCACCTATTCGCGGGATTGAGCATCAGATTGACTTAATTCCCGGTGCTTCGTTGCCAAACCGTGCGCCATACCGTACCAATCCAGAGGAGACGAAGGAGATTATGCGTCAAGTACCGGAGTTGCTCGACAAAGGTTATATACGCGAATCCCTTAGTCCTTGTGCTGTTCCTATTATTCTAGTGCCGAAAAAGGATGGTACATCGCGTATGTGTGTTGATTGTAGAGGCATTAATAATATTACTATTCGTTATCGTCATCCTATTCCTAGACTAGATGATATGCTTGATGAATTGAGTGGCTCTACAATATTCTCCAAAGTTGATTTGCGTAGTGGATACCATCAAATTCGTATGAAATTGGGGGATGAATGGAAAACAGCATTTAAAACAAAGTTTGGATTATATGAGTGGTTAGTCATGCCTTTTGGGTTAACTAATGCACCTAGTACTTTCATGAGATTAATGAACGAAGTTTTACGTGCTTTCATTGGACTATTTGTGGTAGTCTATTTTGATGATATACTGATTTATAGCAGATCTTTGGAGGAACATTTGGAACATTTACGTGTTGTTTTTATTGCTTTACGTGATGCACGTTTGTTTGGTAACCTTGGGAAGTGCACCTTTTGCACCGACCGAGTATCTTTTCTTGGCTATGTTGTTACTCCACAGGGAATTGAAGTTGATAAAGCCAAGATTGAAGCTATTGAGAGTTGGCCACAGCCCAAAACGGTCACTCAAGTGAGGAGTTTTCTTGGTCTCGCTGGTTTCTATAGGCGTTTTGTGAGAGATTTCAGCACCATTGCTGCACCTCTCAATGAGCTTACAAAGAAGGATGTGCCTTTTGTTTGGGGTACCTCACAGGAAGAAGCCTTCACGGTATTGAAAGATAAGTTGACACATGCTCCTTTACTCCAACTTCCTGATTTTAATAAGACTTTTGAGCTTGAATGTGATGCTAGTGGAATTGGATTAGGAGGTGTTTTATTACAAGATGGCAAACCTGTTGCATACTTTTCTGAAAAATTGAGTGGGCCTAGTCTGAACTATTCTACTTATGATAAAGAATTATATGCTCTTGTTCGGACCTTAGAAACATGGCAACATTATTTATGGCCCAAAGAATTTGTTATACATTCTGGTCATGAATCTTTGAAACACATTAAAAGTCAAGCAAAACTGAACCGTAGACATGCTAAATGGGTTGAATTTATTGAGACTTTCCCTTATGTCATTAAACACAAGAAGGGTAAAGAAAATATTATTGCTGATGCATTGTCTCGTCGTTATACTATGCTGTCACAACTTGACTTTAAAATATTTGGTTTGGAGACTATCAAAGATCAATATGTGCATGATGCTGAATTTAAAGATGTATTGCAGAATTGTAAGGAAGGGAGAACATGGAACAAGTTCGTCGTTAACGATGGATTTGTGTTTCGTGCTAACAAGCTATGCATTCCAGCTAGCTCCGTTCGTCTTTTGTTGTTGCAGGAGGCGCATGGAGGAGGATTAATGGGACACTTTGGCGTGAAGAAGACGGAGGATATACTTGCTACACATTTCTTTTGGCCAAAGATGAGACGGGATGTTGAGCGTTTTGTTGCTCGCTGCACTACATGTCAAAAAGCTAAGTCACGACTCAATCCTCATGGTTTATATATGCCTTTGCATGTACCTAGTGTTCCTTGGGAGGATATATCTATGGACTTTGTTTTAGGTTTACCTCGAACAAAGAAGGGGAGGGATAGCATATTTGTTGTCGTGGATAGGTTCTCGAAAATGGCACACTTTATACCATGTCATAAAAGCGATGATGCTGTTAATGTTGCTGATTTGTTCTTTCGTGAAATTATACGCTTGCACGGTGTGCCAAATACTATTGTTTCAGATCGTGATACTAAATTTCTTAGCCACTTTTGGAGATGTTTATGGGCTAAGTTGGGGACTAAACTGCTTTTTTGTACTACATGTCACCCCCAAACTGATGGACAAACTGAAGTAGTCAATAGAACATTGTCTACTATGCTTAGGGCTGTTTTGAAGAATAACAAGAAAATGTGGGAAGAATGCTTGCCTCATATTGAATTTGCTTATAATCGTTCATTGCATTCTACTACTAAGATGTGTCCTTTTGAAATTGTGTATGGTTTCCTTCCTCATGCACCAATTGATTTGTTGCCTCTTCCATCTGCGGAGAATGTTAATTTTGATGCTAAACAACGTGCTGAATTGATCTTAAAAATGCATGAGTTAACTAAGGAGAACATTGAGCGTACGAATGCTAAATATAAACTTGCTGGAGATAAGGGTAGAAAACATGTTGTGTTTGCACCTGGAGATCTTGTTTGGTTACATTTGCGTAAGGATAGATTTCCTGATTTGCGCAAATCAAAGCTAATGCCACGTGCTGATGGTCCTTTTAAGGTGTTAGAGAAAATAAATGATAATGCATATAAACTTGAGCTGCCTGCAGATTTTGGGGTTAGTCCCACTTTTAACATTGCAGATCTGAAGCCTTATTTGGGTGAGGAAGATGAGCTTCCGTCGAGGACGACTTCATTTCAAGAAGGGGAGGATGATGAGGACATCAATACCATTGTTACACCCACAACCCCTGCTTCTATACATACTGGACCAATTACTGGAGCTCGCGCACGCCAATTAAAATATCAGGTACTTTCGTTTCTTGGTAATGATTCTAAAGTTCATGAGAATATGATGCTGCCTAAATTGGATACATTTGTTTTGCTTACAAATGAAGGGCCTAGCTTGGACAAGAAAGAGGAACCTTGGAGCAAGTTCAAGCATGGAGATGATGGCATGCACAAGGGGAACAAGAACGGAGTTACAAGTGATGATTTCAGGACTTTGAAGCCACCATAATGAGTGCAGGAAGCCTTGGACGAAATATACAAGATGTCACTTCATAAATTTCGTCCAGAGGCTATTATAGGTGCTGCGTCACCTTATTATTGGGCCAGGCCCATGTAATTTCGAAATACTTGAGTATAGGCTGTTTTTAGAGTCCGTATGTGTGGGGAAACAAGATATAGGGTTGGTTTCGGACCCCTCCTTCAAGGGCCACGAAATCCCCTCCTCTTCCTCCATATATACAGCCCTTAGGGCACCGTTTAGACTTTGGGTTTTGTTTAGATTAAAAGTTCGCCATAGCTGCAACTTGCGTACTTCGTTTGTGTTCAACGACCAGACCAAGACGTCACAGAACCCCACCTTGATCAATGAAGCTTTCATCTTATATTCGCAATATCCAGATTGCAAATCTTAGTTTCTTGCTTGTTCTTCATTTGCTTGCAGGAGATAGACCCTCGTGGTCAGGTTGATTGTGCTCCGGCGTGGTCAATAACCTCTCGGAGTTGGTTTAGCGATTGCTAAGGCGCGACGTCCTCGCACGTTCGTAGTCGGATCGTCAAAGTCTACTCCACCAAAAACGATAGCTATCATCTCATCGAAAGATCGGGACACCCTCGCCTCTATCACATACCCACCATCCTCAGTAGCAATCATAACACGCGGAGATTGGCATTCTCTCGCATAATGACCTCTTCCCTTACAACGACGACAAATAATATCATGTGTGTGCCCTGTTGATGCCATAGATGAAGAAGAGCTCTGGGCAGGCCAGAAGGTGTACTCTTGGCAGATGGTGGTGGTGGTGCCTGTTTTCTTGTATCTCGGTCGGAATTGGCGGCTAAAGTCAGTGGTGCCGCAGTAGGACGTGTGGGAGTAGAGGAGGCACGCGGTGTCCATGATGAAGATCGACCTGCAGAAAAATTAGTTCGCGCCAATGCCTGTCGATCCTGCACTTCACGTTCAGCTTTACAAGCAAGATGGAATAAACGAGTGATATTATTATACTCCTTATACTCTAGAATGGTCTGAATCTCTCTATTTAATCCACCCATGAAACGTGCAAGCATAGCTTCATTCTCCGCAACAATACCACATCTAATCATGCCAGTTTGTAATTCCTGGTAATATTCTTCTACAGAATTTTTTCCTTGTCTTAAGCGCTGCAATTTTTGAAGTAATTCACGTTGATAATATGGTGGAACCCAACGAGTACGCATAGCAGTTTTCAAAGCAGCCCACGTAGCTGGAATAGGATATAATCTACAATGTTCAGACCACCATACACATGCAAAACTAGTAAAAGCACAAACAGCAGCAGCAACACGTCTCTCCTCGGGATATTGTAAACATGTAAAACGTTGTTCAGTTTCTAACTCCCAAGTAAGATATATACCAGGAACATATCTACCCTCAAATGGTGGAATATTCAATATTAGTTTAGGAAGATGGTCATGATCTCGTACCTGAGCTGGTAATGCAGCCCTACCATTGCGATTATTGGCATGTGGACGACCTGGTGCTGGTACGTAGTTCTGATTTTGATCAACCTCATCCTCGTAATCGCCCGCATAATCGTCCTCCTCAGCGGCAACAGGAGCCATAGAAGCATCAACAGTAGGTGCAGCGGCACCAGAAGTTTGACCAGGCTCAAGGGGAACGCGTTGTGCTCGTCCCACTTGATTTGGAAGGCGACGTTGTTGTTGTTGTAGAGGTGCGACAGGTGCAGCCGGCGGTGGTTGTGGAAGACGCGCGAGCAATTCATTAAACTTGTTATCGAGCTTTGTTTCGAACGTATTCTCAATTCCATCTATCTTCTCCATGGCCTCTTCAAATCTGTTTAGCACATCTTGCACCTGTCCACTCATCATTTGCTGAAATTTATCATGTAGCTGTTTGTTCGTCATGTTCTCCCAATCAGTCTCATCGGCTTGTGATCCTGCCATGGAACAGCAATAGAAACACACAAGAATATGCTCCTACAGACTACTAGGAAGTGGTGGTGGTGGTGTATCACAAAACCGTCAAGCGAATCTCAAATGCTTACCAGTTCTTACCCAGCAGCAGGTGGTGATCGGCAACCGTTGTAGTCAAAACTCTTAAAGATTGGATAGAGCGATTGCCAGGTGGTGTCAAACCCACGACGTAGATGTATGTGGTGCTGGGAAGGCTTATGATATGGTAGCAAAAATGTCAGCAATAATCAAATTCAGAGATGCAAAGTTGAATAAACGCTCAACGACGGTACTGTGCTGGTCCTAGGCTAGACCGTACTAGAGACGCGAGCCTAGAACACTAACAAAATCACGGCGCGGCACGTAAACAAGGGAAGAGCACACTCTAGAAAAAATTTCATTTTTTTTTGCGCTCCTCTTTTTTTTTTGCAACAAATCACTATAATGGCGAGTGTCTCAAAACTCTTCCCAAGTCAAACTAACAGGATTGGCACGAAATTTTTTTTGACAATTTTTTTTTCAGAAATCAGGGCAGCGACGATGAAAAAGTGCGACAAAAAATCACTATGATGGCAAGTGTCTCAAAACACTCCCTAGGACCTAAAAATACGATAGGGAAAAAATATTTTTGACTGCCAATATTTTTTTTTCCGAAACCTACTCAGGCAAGGAAACACGAATCGGAAACTATATGGATCTCGAAAACAAACCTAATATGAAAAGAACTTGGATTGGTGGTGGATATATGGTGGTGGATATATGGCAGCGGTGGTGGTATATGGATACGGATCGGTGGTGGTATATGGATACGGATCGGTGGTGGTATATGGATACAGATCGGTGATGGTATATGGATTCAGAGTGGTGGCGGATAAACGGTGGTGGTAGATGGCAGGGGTGATGAGGACATCAATACCATTGTTACACCCACAGCCCCTGCTTCTATACATACTGGACCAATTACTAGAGCTCGCGCACGTCAATTAAAATATCAGGTACTTTCGTTTCTTGGTAATGATTCTAAAGTTCATGAGAATATGATGCTGCCTAAATTGGATACATTTGTTTTGCTTACAAATGAAGGGCCTAGCTTGGACAAGAAAGAGGAACCTTGGAGCAAGTTCAAGCATGGAGATGATGGCATGCACAAGGGGAACAAGAACGGAGTTACAAGTGATGATTTCAGGACTTTGAAGCCACCATAATGAGTGCAGGAAGCCTTGGACGAAATATACAAGATGTCACTTCATAAATTTCGTCCAGAGGCTATTATAGGTGCTGCGTCACCTTATTATTGGGCCAGGCCCATGTAATTTCGAAATACTTGAGTATAGGCTGTTTTTAGAGTCCGTATGTGTGGGGAAACAAGAGATACGGTTAGTTTCGGACCCCTCCTTCAAGGGCCACGAAATCCCCTCCTCTTCCTCCATATATACAGCCCTTAGGGCACCGTTTAGACTTTGGGTTTTGTTTAGATTAAAAGTTCGCCATAGCTGCAACTTCGCGTACTTCGTTTGTGTTCAACGACCAGACCAAGACGTCACAGAACCCCACCTTGATCAATAAAGCTTTCATCTTATATTCGCAATATCCAGATTGCAAATCTTAGTTTCTTGCTTGTTCTTCGTTTGCTTGCAGGAGATAGACCCTCGTGGTCAGGTTGATTGTGCTCCGGCGTGGTCAATAACCTCTCGGAGTTGGTTTAGCGATTGCTAAGGCGCGACGTCCTCGCACGTTCGTAGTCGGATCGTCAAAGTCTACTCCACCAAAAACGATAGCTATCATCTTATCGAAAGATCGGGACACCCTCGCCTCTATCACGTTTGTTTGGTAACCTTGGGAAGTGCACCTTTTGCACCGACCGAGTATCTTTTCTTGGCTATGTTGTTACTCCACAGGGAATTGAAGTTGATAAAGCCAAGATTGAAGCTATTGAGAGTTGGCCGCAGCCCAAAACGGTCACACAAGTGAGGAGTTTCCTTGGCCTCGCTGGTTTCTATAGGCGTTTTGTGAGAGATTTCAGCACCATTGCTGCACCTCTCAATGAGCTTACAAAGAAGGATGTGCCTTTTGTTTGGGGTACCTCACAGGAAGAAGCCTTCACGGTATTGAAAGATAAGTTGACACATGCTCCTTTACTCCAACTTCCTGATTTTAATAAGACTTTTGAGCTTGAATGTGATGCTAGTGGAATTGGATTAGGAGGTGTTTTATTACAAGATGGCAAACCTGTTGCATACTTTGCTGAAAAATTGAGTGGGCCTAGTCTGAACTATTCTACTTATGATAAAGAATTATATGCTCTTGTTCGGACCTTAGAAACATGGCAACATTATTTATGGCCCAAAGAATTTGTTATACATTCTGATCATGAATCTTTGAAACACATTAAAAGTCAAGCAAAACTGAACCGTAGACATGCTAAATGGGTTGAATTTATTGAGACTTTCCCTTATGTCATTAAACACAAGAAGGGTAAAGAAAATGTTATTGCTGATGCATTGTCTCGTCGTTATACTATGCTTTCACAACGTGACTTTAAAATATTTGGTTTGGAGACCATCAAAGATCAATATGTGCATGATGCTGAATTTAAAGATGTATTGCAGAATTGTAAGGAAGGGAGAACATGGAACAAGTTCGTCGTTAACGATGGATTTGTGTTTCGTGCTAACAAGCTATGCATTCCAGCTAGCTCCGTTCGTCTTTTGTTGTTGCAGGAGGCGCATGGAGGAGGATTAATGGGACACTTTGGCGTGAAGAAGACGGAGGATATACTTGCTACACATTTCTTTTGGCCAAAGATGAGACGGGATGTTGAGCGTTTTGTTGCTCGCTGCACTACATGTCAAAAAGCTAAGTCACGACTCAATCCTCATGGTTTATATATGCCTTTGCCTGTACCTAGTGTTCTGATGAGGACATCAATACCATTGTTACACCCACAGCCCCTGCTTCTATACATACTGGACCAATTACTAGAGCTCGCGCACGCCAATTAAATTATCAGGTACTTTCGTTTCTTGGTAATGATTCTAAAGTTCATGAGAATATGATGCTGCCTAAATTGGATACATTTGTTTTGCTTACAAATGAAGGCCCTAGCTTGGACAAGAAAGAGGAACCTTGGAGCAAGTTCAAGCATGGAGATGATGGCATGCACAAGGGGAACAAGAACGGAGTTACAAGTGATGATTTCAGGACTTTGAAGCCACCATAATGAGTGCAGGAAGCCTTGGACGAAATATACAAGATGTCACTTCATAAATTTCGTCCAGAGGCTATTATAGGTGCTGCGTCACCTTATTATTGGGCCAGGCCCATGTAATTTCGAAATACTTTAGTATAGGCTGTTTTTAGAGTCCGTATGTGTGGGGAAACAAGAGATAGGGTTGGTTTCGGACCCCTCCTTCAAGGGCCACGAAATCCCCTCCTCTTCCTCCATATATACAGCCCTTAGGGCACCGTTTAGACTTTGGGATTTGTTTAGTTAAAAGTTAGCCATTGCAACTTCGTGTACTTCGTTTGTGTCCAACGACCAGACCAAGACCGCTTTCGGATCCCCACCATTATCAATACTTCATCTATATTCGCAATATTCAGATTGCATTATCATATTCTTGCTTGTTCTTCGATTGCGTGCAGGAATAAACCTTCGTGGTCAGGCTGATCGTGCTTCCAGCATCGTCAGTAACCTCAGGAGATTGGTTTAGCGATTGCTAAGGCGCAACGTCGTGCACGTTTGTAGTCGGATCGTCAAAGTCGGCTCCACCAAATCGATAGTTACCATCTCATCGAAAGATCGGGACACCCTCGCCTCTATCAAGGGGCGATGATGATGGTGCGGCGGCGGCGTGACAACTTATGACATGAACTCGAAACTCTAAAGGACTAGACGCTAAGACCAGCAACTAGACACGACGATGCAACCGCAAATTCAACAAAGCAAAAACCCTAAAAAGATTTTTGCAAAGGCTCAGATTGGTTCGGATATGATGAACTAACCCTAAATTTTTTTTTGGCTTTTTCGTGGACTGTAGGTATGAAGAACAGACTCGATCTAAACTACGAAAAACTGTAAAATCTCACCGAGCAACCTGAAAATCTGATACCACTTGATAGAGGCTAGGGTGTCCCGATCTTTCGATGAGATGATAGCTATCGTTTTTGGTGGAGTAGACTTTGACGATCCGAGTACGAACGTGCGAGGACGTCGCGCCTTAGCAATCGCTAAACCAACTCCGAGATGTTATTGACCACGCCGGAGCACAATCAACCTGACCACGAGGGTCTATCTCCTGCAAGCAAACGAAGAACAATCAAGAAACTAAGATTTGCAATCTGGATATTGCGAATATAAGATGAAAGCTTTATTGATCAAGGTGGGGTTCTATGACGTCTTGGTCTGGTCGTTGAACACAAACGAAGTACGCGAAGTTGCAGCTATGGCGAACTTTTAATCTAAACAAAACCCCAAAGTCTAAACGGTGCCCTAAGGGCTGTATATATGGAGGAAGAGGGGGGAATTTCGTGGCCCTTGAAGGAGGGGTCCGAAACCAACCCTATCTCTTGTTTCCCCACACATACGGACTCTAAAAACAGCCTATACTCAAGTATTTCGAAATTACATGGGCCTGGCCCAATAATAAGATGACGCAGCACCTATAATAGCCTCTGGACGAAATTTATGAAGTGGCATCTTGTATATTTCGTCCAAGGCTTCCTGCACTCATTATGGTGGCTTCAAAGTCCTGAAATCATCACTTGTAACTCCGTTCTTGTTCCCCTTGCGCATGCCATCATCTCCATGCTTGAACTTGCTCCAAGGTTCCTCTTTCTTGTCCAAGCTAGGCCCTTCTTTTGTAAGCAAAACAAATGTATCCAATTTAGGCAACATCATATTCTCATGAACATTAGAATCATTGCCAAGAAACGAAAGTACCTGATAATTTAATTGGCGTGCGCGAGCTCTAGTAATTGGTCCAGTATTTAATCCACCCATTGCTTCAACAGTAGGTGGAATAAACGAGTGATATTATTATACTCCTTATACTCTAGAATGGTCTGAATCTCTCTATTTAATCCACCCATGAAACGTGCAAGCATAGCTTCATTCTCCTCAACAATACCACATCTAATCATGCCAGTTTGTAATTCCTGATAATATTCTTCTACAGAATTTTTTCCTTGTCTTAAGCGCTGCAATTTTTGAAGTAATTCACGTTGATAATATGGTGGAACCCAACGAGTACGCATAGCAGTTTTCAAAGCAGCCCACGTAGCTGGAATAGGATATAATCTACAATGTTCAGACCACCATACACATGCAAAACTAGTGAAAGCACAAACAGCAGCAGCAACACGTCGTTCCTCGGGATATTGTAAACATGTAAAACGTTGTTCAGTTTCTAACTCCCAAGTAAGATATATATCAGGAACATATCTACCCTCGAATGGTGGAATATTCAATTTTAATTTAGGAAGATGGTCATGATCTCGTACCTGAAGTGGTGGTGCAGGCCTACCATTGCGATTATTTGCATGTGGACGACCTGGTGCTGGTGGTTGCACGTAGTTATGACTTTGATCAACCTCATCCTCATAATCGCCCGCGTAATCATCCTCCTCCTCGGCACCAGCAGCAGCAGGAGCAGGAGCCAAAGAAGCATCAACAGTAGGTACAGCAGCACCAGAAGTTTGGCCATCCTCAAGAGGAACACGCTTCGCTCGTCCGAACTGATTTGGAAGGGGGCGTTGTTGTTGTCGTTGCAGAGGTGCGACAGGTGCAGCCGGTGGTGGTTGGGGAAGACGCGTGAGCAATTCATTAAACTTGTTATCCAGCTTTGTCTCGAACGACTTCTCCATGCCATCTATCTTCTCCATTGATGAGGACATCAATACCATTGTTACACCCACAACCCCTGCTTCTATACATACTGGACCAATTACTAGAGCTCGCGCACGCCAATTAAAATATCAAGTACTTTCGTTTCTTGGTAATGATTCTAAAGTTCATCAGAATATGATGCTGCCTAAATTGGATACATTTGTTTTGCTTACAAATGAAGGGCCTAGCTTGGACAAGAAAGAGGAACCTTGGAGCAAGTTCAAGCATGGAGATGATGGCATGCACAAGGGGAACAAGAACGGAGTTACAAGTGATGATTTCAGGACTTTGAAGCCACCATAATGAGTGCAGGAAGCCTTGGACGAAATATACAAGATGTCACTTCATAAATTTCGTCCAGAGGCTATTATAGGTGCTGCGTCACCTTATTATTGGGCCAGGCCCATGTAATTTGGAAATACTTGAGTATAGGCTGTTTTTAGAGTCCGTATGTGTGGGGAAACAAGAGATAGGGTTGGTTTCGGACCCCTCCTTCAAGGGCCACGAAATCCCCTCCTCTTCCTCCATATATACAGCCCTTAGGGCACCGTTTAGACTTTGGGTTTTGTTTAGATTAAAAGTTCGCCATAGCTGCAACTTCGCGTACTTCGTTTGTGTTCAACGACCAGACCAAGACGTCACAGAACCCCACCTTGATCAATAAAGCTTTCATCTTATATTCGCAATATCCAGATTGCAAATCTTAGTTTCTTGCTTGTTCTTCATTTGCTTGCAGGAGATAGACCCTCGTGGTCAGGTTGATTGTGCTCCGGTGTGGTCAATAACCTCTCGGAGTTGGTTTAGCGATTGCTAAGGCGCGACGTCCTCGCACGTTCGTAGTCGGATCGTCAAAGTCTACTCCACCAAAAACGATAGCTATCATCTCATCGAAAGATCGGGACACCCTCGCCTCTATCAAGAATGGTCTGAATCTCTCTATTTAATCCACCCATGAAACGTGCAAGCATAGCTTCATTCTCCTCAACAATACCACATCTAATCATGCCAGTTTGTAATTCCTGATAATATTCTTCTACAGAATTTTTTCCTTGTCTTAAGCGCTGCAATTTTTGAAGTAATTCACGTTGATAATATGGTGGAACCCAACGAGTACGCATAGCAGTTTTCAAAGTAGCCCACGTAGCTGGAATAGGATATAATCTACAATGTTCAGACCACCATACACATGCAAAACTAGTGAAAGCACAAACAGCAGCAGCAACACGTCGTTCCTCGGGATATTGTAAACATGTAAAACGTTGTTCAGTTTCTAACTCCCAAGTAAGATATATATCAGGAACATATCTACCCTCGAATGGTGGAATATTCAATTTTGATTTAGGAAGATGGTCATGATCTCGTACCTGAAGTGGTGGTGCAGGCCTACCATTGCGATTATTTGCATGTGGACGACCTGGTGCTGGTGGTTGCACGTAGTTATGATTTTGATCAACCTCATCCTCATAATCGCCCGCGTAATCATCCTCCTCCTCGGCACCAGCAGCAGCAGGAGCAGGAGCCAAAGAAGCATCAACAGTAGGTACAGCAGCACCAGAAGTTTGGCCATCCTCAAGAGGAACACGCTTCGCTCGTCCGAACTGATTTGGAAGGGGGCATTGTTGTTGTCGTTGCAGAGGTGCGACAGGTGCAGCCGGTGGTGGTTGGGGAAGACGCGTGAGCAATTCATTAAACTTGTTATCCAGCTTTGTCTCGAACGACTTCTCCATGCCATCTATCTTCTCCATGGCCTCTTCAAATCTGTTTAGCACATCTCCCACCTGGCCACTCATCATTTGCTGAAATTTATCATGCAACTCCTTGTTCGTCATGTTCTCCCAGTCAATCTCGTCGGCTTGTGATCCTGCCATGGTTTCCTCCCTTGTTTACGTGCAGCGCCGTGATTTTTGTTAGTGTTCTAGGCTCGCGTCTCTAGCACGGTCTAGCCTAGGACCAGCACAGTACCGTCGTTGAGAGTTTATTCAACATTGCATCTCTGAATTGATTATTGCTGACCCTTTTTGCTACCATATCATAAGCCTTCCCAGCTCCACATACATCTACATCGTGCGTTTGACACCACCTGGCAATCGCTCTGTCCAAGCTCTGAGAGTTTTGACTACAAAGGTTGCCGATCACCACCTGCTGCTGGGTAAGAACTGGTAAGAATTTGAGATTTGCTTGACGGATTTGTGACACCACACCACACCACCACCACTTTCTAGTAGTCTGTAGGATCATATTCTTGTGTGTTTCTATTGCTGCTAACCATGGCAGGATCACAAGCCGACGAGATTGACTGGGAGAAC
Source organism: Thinopyrum elongatum (assembly GCA_011799875.1). Classification (NCBI taxonomy): domain Eukaryota; kingdom Viridiplantae; phylum Streptophyta; class Magnoliopsida; order Poales; family Poaceae; genus Thinopyrum; species Thinopyrum elongatum. The sequence continues at coordinate 38,197 of JAAAXO010000623.1, read as the reverse complement.
ATGACGAACAAGGAGTTGCATGATAAATTTCAGCAAATGATGAGTGGCCGGGTGGGAGATGTGCTAAACAGATTTGAAGAGGCCATGGAGAAGATAGATGGCATGGAGAAGTCGTTCGAGACAAAGCTGGATAACAAGTTTAATGAATTGCTCACGCGTCTTCCCCAACCACCACCGGCTGCACCTGTCGCACCTCTGCAACGACAACAACAACGCCCCCTTCCAAATCAGTTCGGACGAGCGAAGCGTGTTCCTCTTGAGGATGGCCAAACTTCTGGTGCTGCTGTACCTACTGTTGATGCTTCTTTGGCTTCTGCTCCTGCTGCTGCTGGTGCCGAGGAGGAGGATGATTACGCGGGCGATTATGAGGATGAGGTTGATCAAAATCATAACTACGTGCAACCACCAGCACCAGGTCGTCCACATGCAAATAATCGCAATGGTAGGTCTGCACCACCACTTCAGGTACGAGATCATGACCATCTTCCTATATTAAAATTGAATATTCCACCATTCGAGGGTAGATATGTTCCTGATATATATCTTACTTGGGAGTTAGAAACTGAACAACGTTTTACATGTTTACAATATCCCGAGGAACGACGTGTTGCTGCTGCTGTTTGTGCTTTCACTAGTTTTGCATGTGTATGGTGGTCTGAACATTGTAGATTATATCCTATTCCAGCTACGTGGGCTGCTTTGAAAACTGCTATGCGTACTCGTTGGGTTCCACCATATTATCAACGTGAATTACTTCAAAAATTGCAGCGCTTAAGACAAGGAAAAAATTCTGTAGAAGAATATTATCAGGAATTACAAACTGGCATGATTAGATGTGGTATTGTTGAGGAGAATGAAGCTATGCTTGCACGTTTCATGGGTGGATTAAATAGAGAGATTCAGACCATTCTAGAGTATAAGGAGTATAATAATATCACTCGTTTATTCCATCTTGCTTGTAAAGCTGAACGTGAAGTGCAGGATCGACAGGCATTGGCGCGAACTAATTTTTCTGCAGGTCGATCTTCATCATGGACACCGCGTGCCTCCTCTACTCCCACACGTCCTACTGCGGCACCACTGACTTCAGCCGCCAATTCCAACCGAGATACAAGAAAACAGGAGGCGCATGGAGGAGGATTAATGGGACACTTTGGCGTGAAGAAGACGGAGGATATACTTGCTACACATTTCTTTTGGCCAAAGATGAGACGGGATGTTGAGCGTTTTGTTGCTCGCTGCACTACATGTCAAAAAGCTAAGTCACGACTCAATCCTCATGGTTTATATATGCCTTTGCCTGTACCTAGGGTTCCTTGGGAGGATATATCTATGGACTTTGTTTTAGGTTTACCTCGAACAAAGAAGGGGAGGGATAGCATATTTGTTGTCGTGGATAGGTTCTCGAAAATGGCACACTTTATACCATGTCATAAAAGCGATGATGCTGTTAATGTTGCTGATTTGTTCTTTCGTGAAATTATACGCTTGCATGGTGTGCCAAATACTATTGTTTCAGATCGTGATACAAAATTTCTTAGCCACTTTTGGAGATGTTTATGGGCTAAGTTGGGGACTAAACTGCTTTTTAGTACTACATGTCACCCCCAAACTGATGGACAAACTGAAGTAGTCAATAGAACATTGTCTACTATGCTTAGGGCTGTTTTGAAGAATAACAAGAAAATGTGGGAAGAATGCTTGCCTCATATTGAATTTGCTTATAATCGTTCATTGCATTCTACTACTAAGATGTGTCCTTTTGAAATTGTGTATGGTTTCCTTCCTCGTGCACCAATTGATTTGTTGCCTCTTCCATCTTCGGAGAAGATTAATTTTGATGCTAAACAACGTGCTGAATTGATCTTAAAAATGCATGAGTTAACTAAGGAGAACATTGAGCGTATGAATGCTAAATATAAACTTGCTGGAGATAAGGGTAGAAAACATGTTGTGTTTGCACCTGGAGATCTTGTTTGGTTACATTTGCGTAAGGATAGATTTCCTGATTTGCGCAAATCAAAGCTAATGCCACGTGCTGATGGTCCTTTTAAGGTGTTAGAGAAAATAAATGATAATGCATATAAACTTGAGCTGCCTGCAGATTTTGGGGTTAGTCCCACTTTTAACATTGCAGATTTGAAGCCTTATTTGGGTGAGGAAGATGAGCTTCCGTCGAGGACGACTTCATTTCAAGAAGGGGAGGATGATGAGGACATCAATACCATTGTTACACCCACAGCCCCTACTGCTATACATACCGGACCAATTACTAGAGCTTGCGCACGCCAATTAAATTATCAGGGCCTGATAGAGGCGAGGGTGTCCCGATCTTTCGATGAGATGATATCTATCGTTTTTGGTGGAGTAGACTTTGATGATCCGACTACGAACGTGCGAGGACGTCGCGCCTTAGCAATCGCTAAACCAACTCCGAGAGGTTATTGACCACGCCGGAGCACAATCAACCTGACCACGAGGGTCTATCTCCTGCAAGCAAACGAAGAACAAGCAAGAAACTAAGATTTGCAATCTGGATATTGCGAATATAAGATGAAAGCTTTATTGATCAAGGTGGGGTTCTGTGACGTCTTGGTCTGGTCGTTGAACACAAACGAAGTACGCGAAGTTGCAGCTATGGCGAACTTTTAATCTAAACAAAACCCAAAGTCTAAACGGTGCCCTAAGGGCTGTATATATGGAGGAAGAGGAGGGGATTTCGTGGCCCTTGAAGGAGGGGTCCGAAACCAACCCTATCTCTTGTTTCCCCACACATACGGACTCTAAAAACAGCGTATACTCAAGTATTTCGAAATTACATGGGCCTGGCCCAATAATAAGGTGACGCAGCACCTATAATAGCCTCTGGACGAAATTTATGAAGTGACATCTTGTATATTTCGTCCAAGGCTTCCTGCACTCATTATGGTGGCTTCAAAGTCCTGAAATCATCACTTGTAACTCCGTTCTTGTTCCCCTTGTGCATGCCATCATCTCCATGCTTGAACTTGCTCCAAGGTTCCTCTTTCTTGTCCAAGCTAGGCCCTTCATTTGTAAGCAAAACAAATGTATCCAATTTAGGCAGCATCATATTCTCATGAACTTTAGAATCATTACGAAGAAACGAAAGTACCTGATATTTTAATTGACGTGCGCGAGCTCTAGTAATTGGTCCAGTATGTATAGAAGCAGGGGCTGTGGGTGTAACAATGGTATTGATGTCCTCATCACATTGCAACTTCGTGTACTTCGTTTGTGTCCAACGACCAGACCAAGACCGCTTTCGGATCCCCACCATTATCAATACTTCATCTATATTCGCAATATTCAGATTGCATTATCATATTCTTACTTGTTCTTCGATTGCGTGCAGGAATAGACCTTCGTGGTCAGGCTGATCGTGCTTCCAGCATCGTCAGTAACCTCAGGAGATTGGTTTAGCGCTTGCTAAGGCGCAACGTCGTGCACGTTTGTAGTCGGATCGTCAAAGTCGGCTCCACCAAATCGATAGTTACCATCTCATCGAAAGATCGGGACACCCTCGCCTCTATCAATCCTCCTCCTCGGCACCAGCAGCAGCAGGAGCAGGAGCCAAAGAAGCATCAACAGTAGGTACAGCAGCACCAGAAGTTTGGCCATCCTCAAGAGGAACACGCTTCGCTCGTCTGAACTGATTTGGAAGGGGTCGTTGTTGTTGTCGTTGCAGAGGTGCGACAGGTGCAGCCGGTGGTGGTTGGGGAAGACGCGTGAGCAATTCATTAAACTTGTTATCCAGCTTTGTCTCGAACGACTTCTCCATGCCATCTATCTTCTCCATGGCCTCTTCAAATCTGTTTAGCGCATCTCCCACCTGGCCACTCATCATTTGCTGAAATTTATCATGCAACTCCTTGTTCGTCATGTTCTCCCAGTCAATCTCGTCGGCTTGTGATCCTGCCATGGTTAGCAGCAATAGAAACACACAAGAATATGATCCTACAGACTACTAGAAAGTGGTGGTGGTATGGTGTGGTGTCACAAATCCGTCAAGCAAATCTCAAATTCTTACCAGTTCTTACCCAGCAGCAGGTGGTGATCGGCAACCTTTGTAGTCAAAACTCTCAGAGCTTGGACAGAGCGATTGCCAGGTGGTGTCAAACACACGATGTAGATGTATGTGGAGCTGGGAAGGCTTATGATATGGTAGCAAAAAGGGTCAGCAATAATCAATTCAGAGATGCAATGTTGAATAAACTCTCAACGACGGTACTGTGCTGGTCCTAGGCTAGACCGTGCTAGAGACGCGAGCCTAGAACACTAACAAAAATCACGGCGCTGCACGTAAACAAGGGAGGAGCACACTCTGAATTTTTTTTCTTTTTTTTTTGCACCGCAACAATTTTTTTTCGAAAAAGTCTACAAATGGTCTAAAAACTGCCTAGCCAGAATTTTCCAGACTTAGTTTTTTTTTTTTTTGAAACTGGAACTATTTTTCTTCTGCGGGTAGCACGAAAATTGGGGTATCCGACTTGTTCACGACTCGTAGTATCGCGTGATCTGGAACTCTAAAATAAAGGAATAAATACTGGACTCGGACTAGAACTGGTGGCAGAGATGAATCTGGTGGAACTCGGACTGGTGATGGTATATGACGGTAGTATATGTGGGCTCGGATTGGTGGTGGTATATGGACTCGGATCGGTGGTGGTATATGGTAGGGGCGATGATGATGGTGCGGCGGCGGAGTGACAACTTGTGAACAGAACTCGAAACTCTAAAGAACTAGACGCTAAGACCAGCAACTTGACACGACGATGCAACCGCAAATTAAACAAAGCAAAAACCCTAAAAAGATTATGCAAAGGCTTAGATTGGTTCGGATATGATGAACTAACCCTAAATTTTTTTTTTGGCTTTTTCCTGGACTGTAGGTATGAAGAACAGACTCGATCTAAACTACGAAAAACTGTAAATCTCACCGAGCAACCTGGGAATCTGATACCACTTGATAGAGGTGAGGGTGTCCCGATCTTTCGATGAGATGATATCTATCGTTTTTGGTGGAGTAGACTTTGACGATCCGACTACGAACGTGCGAGGACGTCGCGCCTTAGCAATCGCTAAACCAACTCCGAGAGGTTATTGACCACGCCGGAGCACAATCAACCTGACCCCGAGGGTCTATCTCCTGCAAGCAAACGAAGAACAAGCAAGAAACTAAGATTTGCAATCTGGATATTGCGAATATAAGATGAAAGCTTTATTGATCGAGGTGGGGTTCTGTGACGTCTTGGTCTGGTCGTTGAACACAAACGAAGTACGCGAAGTTGCAGCTATGGCGAACTTTTAATCTAAACAAAACCCAAAGTCTAAACGGTGCCCTAAGGGCTGTATATATGGAGGAGGAGGGTGGGATTTCGTGGCCCTTGAAAGAGGGGTCCGAAACCAACCCTATCTCTTGTTTCCCCACACATACGGACTCTAAAAACAGCCTATACTCAAGTATTTCGAAATTACATGGGCCTGGCCCAATAATAAGGTGACGCAGCACCTATAATAGCCTCTGGACGAAATTTATGAAGTGACATCTTGTATATTTCGTCCAAGGCTTCCTGCACTCATTATGGTGGCTTCAAAGTCCTGAAATCATCACTTGTAACTCCGTTCTTGTTCCCCTTGTGCATGCCATCATCTCCATGCTTGAACTTGCTCCAAGGTTCCTCTTTCTTGTCCAAGCTAGGGCCTTCATTTGTAAGCAAAACAAATGTATCCAATTTAGGCAGCATCATATTCTCATGAACTTTAGAATCATTACCAAGAAACGAAAGTACCTGATAATTTAATTGGCGTGCGCGAGCTCTAGTAACTGGTCCAGTATGTATAGAAGCAGGGGCTGTGGGTGTAACAATGGTATTGATGTCCTCATCAAACTCTAAAATAAAGGAATAAATACTGGACTCGGACTAGGACTGGTGGCAGAGATGAATCTGGTGGAACTCGGACTGGTGATGGTATATGACGGTAGTATATGTGGGCTCGGATTGGTGGTGGTATATGGACTCGGATCGGTGGTGGTATATGGACTCGGATCGGTGGTGGTATATGGACTCAGAGAAATAGCAGATAAGCTGTGGTGGTATATGGTAGGGGCGATGATGATGGTGCGGCGGCGGCGTGACAACTTGTGAACAGAACTCGAAACTCTAAAGAACTAGACGCTAAGACCAGCAACTTGACACGACGATGCAACCGCAAATTCAACAAAGCAAAAACCCTAAAAAGATTATGCAAAGGCTCAGATTGGTTCGGATATGATGAACTAACCCTAAATTTTTTTTTTGGCTTTTTCCTGGACTGTAGGTATGAAGAACAGACTCGATCTAAACTACGAAAAACTGTAAATCTCACCTGATGAGGACATGAATACCTTGGATACGACCAAAAATATTGCATACATGTATATTTGTGAGGTGATTTCTAATGCAAACTATGCAATAATTTATTTGTGTCATCCAGGACAAAAATACTTCACAAACTTTTGTGCCATGTCTAATTGCAGGTGTATGGGACATTTGTACAATTCACATATGAAGATAAGGGAAAACGAGAAGTTTAGGTGCTTTTCAAAAAGTCCTCTCACGTCACTTTTGGGCCAAGAGAAGATAGAGTCCAAGTCTCTCACGTTCTGGATTCAGATTCGGACTGCATAGACATACCTGACTCAAAACGCCAAGAACTTTTTCATACGGACTCCGAATTGGGTGATTCTTTTTTTGTTGGAAAGTAGATTTCGTGCTCTTTCCAACCCAATTGGATTCACCTTAAAATTCATCCGGAGCTATGAGTTATCGACGAAACAATCTGACGCTGTAGCAGAATCCGAGTCAAACTACAAGTTCAAAGGTGTTGCATCACCTCCACTTGGGCCCATGAGCCTTGTACGACCTAGGGTTAGTTTTAGGCTGCCTTGGGACGTCCTCCCACCTCCTTGGCCGCCACCCCTTACTCCTATATAAGTAGATCCATCTAGTAGCTTTTTCCTTGGGATTTGTTTAGTTAAAAGTTAGCCATTGCAACTTCGTGTACTTCGTTTGTGTCCAACGACCAGACCAAGACCGCTTTCGGGTCCCCACCTTTATCAATACTTCATCTATATTCGCAATATTCAGATTGCATTATCATATTCTTGCTTGTTCTTCGATTGCGTGCAGGAATAGACCTTCGTGGTCAGGCTGATCGTGCTTTCAGCATCGTCAGTAACCTCGGGAGATTGGTTTAGCGATTGCTAAGGCACAACGTCGTGCACGTTTGTAGTCGGATCGTCAAAGTCGACTCCACCAAATCGATAGTTATCATCTCATCAAAAGATCGGGACACCCCCTCCTCTATCAAGTGGTATCAGTTTTCAGGTTGCTCGGTGAGAATTTCCAGTTTTCCCTAGATTAGATTTATTTTCTTACCTATTGTTCAAGAAAAAGCCACAAAAAAAAGTTAGATCTATTCATCCTTTGCCCAAGCCAGTCTGAGCCTTTGCAATTTTCTTTTCATTGTTTGCATTATTGAATTATCGGTTGCATCGTCGTATTCAGTTGCTGGTCTTAGTGTCTAGTTCGTTTAGAGTTTCGAGTTCTGTTCACATTAGTCACGCCGCCGCTGCATCGTTATTCCTTCCGCTGTCCACCATCCCATCCATCAATTTCCACATCGTGCTACCCACTGTTCATTGTCATAATCATAGTTGAGATCGTTCACATCTGTGCTTGATCCAATCTACATCTTATCTAGTTTGTTTTGGAAAGAGGGAGAGAGAAAAAAGATAGAAAAAAAGTAAAAAAAAAGTCAGAGAAAAAAAGAGAGAAAGAAAAAGAAAAAAGTGTGAGAAAAAAAAAAAAAATTCGGATCTATCTAGACTCAATCTCGTAGCTGAATTCGGATTGGAATCTGTTTTGCGCAGTGTTCAGTAAAACAGGCGTATCTTCCTCATACGAATTCCGTTTTGGCTCCGTGAGTACTCAAATTAAAGCTAGCGATGAGCCGCATCTAAATAGTTGCAGAAGCAAGTTCAATATTTGACACCTCAAAATCGGCTTCTAAATAGGTCTTTTTGCCCTCCGAAGTTCATGAACACAGCTTGTTCCAGTTTTTCAGGCCAGTTTTAAAATTTTTTGACTCCTCATATCAACTCGGAATTGAGTGATTCTTTTTGCATTTGAAAGCTTGAGTCAGTGCCATTCTTGAGAAAAATTATCATAAAATTGGCACAAACTTTTATAGAGTAAAGTTGGAGAGAGAATTGTTGGTATATGCTACTTGGTAGTTGTTTCTCATCATTATCTTTACTGCCATTGTGATCTTCACTTATATCTTGCTATCCAGAGCTACTTCATATCCTTTATTGATGCTAGTTGTGCTACGCCGTGACCTCATTAGTGTTCTAGGCTCGCGTCTCTAGTCCGGTCTAGCCTAGGACCAGCACAGTATCGTCGTTGAGCGTTTATTCAACATTGCATCTCTGAATTGATTATTGCTAATCTTTTGCTACCATATATAGCCAACCCAGCTCCACATATTTCTACACCGTGTATACGTACATTCGCCTGGCAATCGCTTTACTCAATCTTCGGAGTTATTTGACACCGCTGGTTGCTCGTCACCACCTGCTGCATGGTAAGAACTTGTAAGATATTGATATTTGCTTTACTGTGAGCGCTTTACCACCACATCCTAGTAGTTCATAGGAACATTATTCTTGATTTTTTTTTGTTTCTACTAATCATGGCAGGTTTCGGAGTTGTTAGTTCTTGGGCTTCATCGATCGTGGGAGATTTGCCATCACCTAAGAAAATACAACAACCGTCACAAGAGGAGCAACAACATCAGAATGCACATAATCAGGTTAATGTTTCCATGCCACCATTTACTGGTCGTTTTAGGCCTGATTTATATATTGAATGGGAGTACGAAATTAATGCTATATTTGCTTCCCATAATTTTGATGAGCGTGGAAAATTTCAAGCCGCGGTTAGTACTTTCAGTAGCTTTGCTTTAGTTTGGTGGAGTGAATACTGTCGGTTAAACCCTGATTATATACCTACTACTTGGGATGGTTTAAAACATGTCATGAGAGATAGATTCGTAGATGTTCATTATACTCGTGGCATGATTAAAAAACTACAACATTTAAAACAAGGTAGTGACACCGTAACAAAATATTATGATGATTTACAAACTACATTATTGCACTCATTTTTAGAAGAAAGTGAAGAAGATTTTATGGATAGATTTTGGGGAGGATTAAACTACGAAATTCAAGAGATTCTAATTCATGAAGAGTGTTATCCTATGGACCATTTGTTTCGTCTTGCTTGCAAAGCTGAACAGGAAATAAAACGACGTGTTGGCCACAAGGAGAACAAGTTTTAGGCTGCCTTGGGACGTCCTCCCACCTCCTTGGCCGCCACCCCTTACTCCTATATAAGTAGATCCATCTAGTAGCTTTTTCCTTGGGTTTTGTTTAGATTAAAAGTTCGCCATAGCTGCAACTTCGCGTACTTCGTTTGTGTTCAACAACCAGACCAAGACGTCACAGAACCCCACCTCGATCAATAAAGCTTTCATCTTATATTCGCAATATCCGGATTGCAAATCTTAGTTTCTTGCTTGTTCTTCGTTTGCTTGCAGGAGATAGACCCTCGGGGTCAGGTTGATTGTGCTCCGGCGTGGTCAATAACCTCTCGGAGTTGGTTTAGCGATTGCTAAGGCGCGACGTCCTCACACGTTCGTAGTCGGATCGTCAAAGTCTACTCCACCAAAAACGATAGATATCATCTCATCGAAAGATCGGGACACCTTCGCCTCTATCAAGTGGTATCAGTTTTCAGGTTGCTCGGTGAGAATTTCCAGTTTTCCCTAGATTAGATTTATTTTCTTACCTATTGTTCAAGAAAAAGCCACAAAAAAAAGTTAGATCTATTCATCCTTTGTCCAAGCCAGTCTGAGCCTTTGCAATTTTCTTTTCATTGTTTGCATTATTGAATTATCGGTTGCATCGTCGTGTTCAGTTGCTGGTCTTAGTGTCTAGTTCGTTTAGAGTTTCGAGTTCTGTTCACATTAGTCACGCCGCCGCTGCATCGTTATTCCTTCCGCTGTCCACCATCCCATCCATCAATTTCCACATCGTGCTACCCACTGTTCATTGTCATAATCATAGTTGAGGTCGTTCACATCTGTGCTTGATCCAATCTACATCTTATCTAGTTTGTTTTGGAAAGAGGGAGAGAGAAAAAAGAGAGAAAAAAAAGTAAAAAAAAAGTTAGAGAAAAAAAAGAGAGAAAGAAAAAGAAAAAAGTGTGAAAAAAAAGAGAGAAGAAAAAAAAACAAAATTCGGATCTATCTAGACTCAATCTCGTAGCTGAATTCGGATTGGAATCTATTTTGCTCAGTGTTCAGTAAAACAGGCATATCTTTTTCATACGAAGTCTGTTTTGGCTCCGTGAGTACTCAAATTAAAGCTAGCGACGAGCCGCATCTAAATAGTTGCGGAAGCTAGTTCAATATTTGACACCTCAAATCGGCTTCTAAATAGGTCTTTTTGCCCTCCGAAGTTCGCGAACACAGCTTGTTCCAGTTTTTCAGGCCAGTTTTAAATTTTTTTGACTCCTCATATCAACTCGGAATTGAGTGATTCTTTTGCATTTGAAAGCTTGAGTCAATGCCATTCTTGAGAAAAATTATCATAAAATTGGCACAAACTTTTATAGAGTAAAGTTGGAGAGAGAATTGTTGGTATATGCTACTTGGTAGTTGTTTCTCATCATTATCTTTACTGCCATTGTGATCTTCACTTATATCTTGCTATCCAGAGCTACTTCATATCCTTTATTGATGCTAGTTGTGCTACGCCGTGACCTCATTAGTGTTCTAGGCTCGCGTCTCTAGTCCGGTCTAGCCTAGGACCAGCACAGTATCGTCGTTGAGCGTTTATTCAACATTGCATCTCTGAATTGATTATTGCTAATCTTTTGCTACCAAATATTTAAGCCTTCCAAGCTCCACATATTTCTACACCGTGTATATGTACGTTCCCCTGGCAATCGTTTTACTCAATCTTCGGAGTTATTTGACACCGCTGGTTGCCTGTCACCACCTGCTGCATGGTAAGAACTTGTAAGATATTGATATTTGCTACACTGTGAGCGTTTTACCACCACATCCTAGTAGTTCATAGGAACATTATTCTTGGATTTTGTTTCTTGTTTTCTACTAACTATGGCAGGTTCCGGAGTTGTTAGTTCTTGGGCTTCATCGATCGTGGGAGATTTGCCATCACCTAAGAAAATGCAACAACCGCCACAAGAGGAGCAATTACATCAGAATGCACATAATCAGGTTAATGTTTCCATGCCACCATTTACTGGTCGTTCCGATCTGATACCACTTGATAGAGGCGGGGGTGTCCCGATCTTTCGATGAGATGATAGCTATCGATTTGGTGGAGTCGACTTTGATGATCCGACTACAAACGTGCACGACGTTGCGCCTTAGCAATCGCTAAACCAATCTCCCGAGGTTACTGACGATGCTGAAAGCACGATCAGCCTGACCACGAAGGTCTATTCCTGCACGCAATCGAAGAACAAGCAAGAATATGATAATGCAATCTGAATATTGCGAATATAGATGAAGTATTGATAAAGGTGGGGATCCGAAAGCGGTCTTGGTCTGGTCGTTGGACACAAACGAAGTACACGAAGTTGCAATGGCTAACTTTTAACTAAACAAATCCCAAGCAAAAAGCTACTAGATGGATCTACTGATATAGGAGCAAGGGGTGGCGGCCAAGGAGGTGGGAGGACGTCCCAAGGCAGCCTAAAACTAACCCTAGGTCGTACAAGGCCAATGGGCCCAAGTGGAGGTGATGCAACACCTTTGGACTTGTAGTTTGACTCGGATTCTGCTACAGCGTCAGATTGTTTCGACGACAACTCAACGCTCTGGATGAATTTGAAGGTGAAACCAATTGGGTTAGAAAGAGCACGAAATCTACTTTCCAACAAAAAAAGAATCACCCAATTCGGAGTCCGTATGAAATAGTTCTTGGCGTTTTGAGTCAGGTATGTCTGTGCAGTCCGAATCTGAATCCAGAACGTGAGAGACTTGGACTCTATCTTCTCTTGGCCCAAAAGTGACGTGAGATGACTTTTTGAACAGCACATAAACTTCTCTTTTTCCCTTATGTTCATATGTGGATTGTACAAATCTCCCATACACCTGCAATTAGACATGGCACAAAAGTTTGTGAAGTATTTTTGTCTTGGATGACATAAATAAATTATTGCATAGTTTGCATTAGAAATCACCTCACAAATATACATGTATGCAATATTTTTGGTCATATCCAAGGTAGTCATGTCCTCATCAGAAGCAGGGGTTGTGGGTGTAACAATGGTATTGATGTCCTCATCACTTCATTTGTTGCTCAAATTCTTTTGCCACAATCTGATTTTCACTCTTATTTTTCTCCTGCTTTGCTTTACTAGCTCTATTAACATCATCTTTCAAAATAGAATCAGGAGTCATAGGAAGCAAAGTAATATGTTTATCCTTATGAACAAGAGTATACTGATTGTTTCTACCATGGTGTACAGAATTTTTATCAAATTGCCATGGTCTACCAAGTAATAATGAACATGCTTGCATGGGTACCACATCACAATCAACATAATCAGCATATGTAGAGATACTAAAATGCACACGAACAGTACGTGTTACCTTAACCTTGCCGCTGTTGTTGAACCATTGGATATAGTAAGGATGTGGATGTGGTCTTGTGGTGAGAGATAGCTTCTCCACCATCTCCATGCTAGCCAAGTTGTTGCAGCTCCCTCCATCTATGATGACGCGAACAGAACGTTCCTTCACAACTCCCTTTGTATGGAACAAATTATGCCTCTGATTTTGCTCAGCTTGTGTGACCTGCACACTCAAAACACGTTGAGCATCTAAACATTCATACCTGTCAGCGTCTTCAGGAGCCATGTATTGCGTCTCATGATCAGAATCATCTCCACCGTGTTCTTCACTTGTAATAAGAGCCAAAGTCTCCTCATCATAGTCACTAGCGGACTCATACCCACCATCCTCAGTAGCAATCATAACACGCGGAGATTGGCATTCTCTCGCATAATGACCTCTTCCCTTACAACGACGACAAATAATATCATGTGTGTGCCCTGTTGATGCCATAGATGAAGAAGAGCTCTGGGCAGGCCCAGAAGGTGTACTCTTGGCAGATGGTGGTGGTGGTGCCTGTTTTCTTATATCTCGGTTGGAATTGGCGGCTGAAGTCAGTGGTGCCGCAGTTGGACGTGTGGGAGTAGAGGAGGCACGCGGTGTCCATGATGAAGATCGACCTGCAGAAAAATTAGTTCGCACCAATGCCTGTCGATCCTGCACTTCACGTTCAGCTTTACAAGCAAGATGGAATAAACGAGTGATATTATTATACTCCTTATACTCTAGAATGGTCTGAATCTCTCTATTTAATCCACCCATGAAACGTGCAAGCATAGGTTCATTCTCCTCAACAATACCACATCTAATCATGCCAGTTTGTAATTCCTGATAATATTCTTCTACAGAATTTTTTCCTTGTCTTAAGCGCTGCAATTTTTGAAGTAATTCACGTTGATAATATGGTGGAACCCAACGAGTACGCATAGCAGTTTTCAAAGCAGCCCACGTAGCTGGAATAGGATATAATCTACAATGTTCAGACCACCATACACATGCAAAACTAGTGAAAGCACAAACAGCAGCAGCAACACGTCGTTCCTCGGGATATTGTAAACATGTAAAACGTTGTTCAGTTTCTAACTCCCAAGTAAGATATATATGAGGAACATATCTACCCTCGAATGGTGGAATATTCAATTTTAATTTAGGAAGATGGTCATGATCTCGTACCTGAAGTGGTGGTGCAGACCTACCATTGCGATTATTTGCATGTGGACGACCTGGTGCTGGTGGTTGCACGTAGTTATGATTTTGATCAACCTCATCCTCATAATCGCCCGCGTAATCATCCTCCTCCTCGGCACCAGCAGCAGCAGGAGCAGGAGCCAAAGAAGCATCAACAGTAGGTACAGCAGCACCAGAAGTTTGGCCATCCTCAAGAGGAACACGCTTCGCTCGTCCGAACTGATTTGGAAGGGGGCGTTGTTGTTGTCGTTGCAGAGGTGCGACAGGTGCAGCCGGTGGTGGTTGGGGAAGACGCGTGAGCAATTCATTAAACTTGTTATCCAGCTTTGTCTCGAACGACTTCTCCATGCCATCTATCTTCTCCATGGCCTCTTCAAATCTGTTTAGCACATCTCCCACCTGGCCACTCATGATTTGCTGAAATTTATCATGCAACTCCTTGTTCGTCATGTTCTCCCAGTCAATCTCGTCGGCTTGTGATCCTGCCATGGTTAGCAGCAATAGAAACACACAAGAATATGATCCTACAGACTACTAGAAAGTGGTGGTGGTGTGGTGTCACAAATCCGTCAAGCAAATCTCAAATTCTTACCAGTTCTTACCCAGCAGCAGGTGGTGATCGGCAACCTTTGTAGTCAAAACTCTCAGAGCTTGGACAGAGCGATTGCCAGGTGGTGTCAAACACACGATGTAGATGTATGTCGAGCTGGGAAGGCTTATGATATGGTAGCAAAAAGGGTCAGCAATAATCAATTCAGAGATGCAATGTTGAATAAACTCTCAACGACGGTACTGTGCTGGTCCTAGGCTAGACCGTGCTAGAGACGCGAGCCTAGAACACTAACAAAAATCACGGCGCTGCACGTAAACAAGGGAGGAGCACACTCTGAATTTTTTTCTTTTTTTTTTTGCACTTTTTTTTCCTCTTTTTTTTTTGCTCCGCAACAATTTTTTTTTCGAAAAAGTCTACAAATGATCTAAAAACTGCCTAGCCAGAATTTTCCAGACTTAGTTTTTTTTTTGAAACTGGAACTATTTTTCTTCTGCGGGTAGCACGAAAATTGGGGAATCCGACTTGTTCACGACTCGTAGTATTGCGTGATCTGGAACTCTAAAATAAAGGAATAAATACTGGACTCGGACTAGGACTGGTGGCAGAGATGAATCTGGTGGAACTCGGACTGGTGATGGTATATGACGGTAGTATATGTGGGCTCGGATTGGTGGTGGTATATGGACTCGGATCGGTGGTGGTATATGGACTCGGATCGGTGGTGGTATATGGACTCAGAGAAATAGCAGATAAGCTGTGGTGGTATATGGTAGGGGCGATGATGATGGTGCGGCGGCGGCGTGACAACTTGTGAACAGAACTCAAAACTCTAAAGAACTAGACGCTAAGACCAGCAACTTGACACGACGATGCAACCGCAAATTCAACAAAGCAAAAACCCTAAAAAGATTATGCAAAGGCTCAGATTGGTTCGGATATGATGAACTAACCCTAAATTTTTTTTTTGGCTTTTTCCTGGACTGTAGGTATGAAGAACAGACTCGATCTAAACTACGAAAAACTGTAAATCTCACCGAGCAACCTGGGAATCTGATACCACTTGATAGAGGCGAGGGTGTCCCGATCTTTCGATGAGATGATAGCTATCGTTTTTGGTGGAGTAGACTTTGACGATCCGACTACGAACGTGCAAGGACGTCGCGCCTTAGCAATCGCTAAACCAACTCCGAGAGGTTATTGACCACGCCGGAGCACAATCAACCTGACCACGAGGGTCTATCTCCTGCAAGCAAACAAAGAACAAGCAAGAAACTAAGATTTGCAATCTGGATATTGCGAATATAAGATGAAAGCTTTATTGATCAAGGTGGGGTTCTGTGACGTCTTGGTCTGGTCGTTGAACACAAACGAAGTACGCGAAGTTGCAGCTATGGCGAACTTTTAATCTAAACAAAACCCAAAGTCTAAACGGTGCCCTAAGGGCTGTATATATGGAGGAAGAGGAGGGGATTTCGTGGCCCTTGAAGGAGGGGTCCGAAACCAACCCTATCTCTTGTTTCCCCACACATACGGACTCTAAAAATAGCCTATGCTCAAGTATTTCGAAATTACATGGGCCTGGCCCAATAATAAGGTGACGCAGCACCTATAATAGCCTCTGGACGAAATTTATGAAGTGACATCTTGTATATTTCGTCCAAGGCTTCCTGCACTCATTATGGTGGCTTCAAAGTCCTGAAATCATCACTTGTAACTCCGTTCTTGTTCCCCTTGTGCATGCCATCATCTCCATGCTTGAACTTGCTCCAAGGTTCCTCTTTCTTGTCCAAGCTAGGCCCTTCATTTGTAAGCAAAACAAATGTATCCAATTTAGGCAGCATCATATTCTCATGAACTTTAGAATCATTACCAAGAAACGAAAGTACCTGATATTTTAATTGACGTGCGCGAGCTCTAGTAATTGGTCCAGTATGTATAGAAGCAGGGGCTGTGGGTGTAACAATGGTATTGATGTCCTCATCACATTGCAACTTCGTGTACTTCGTTTGTGTCCAACGACCAGACCAAGACCGCTTTCGAATCCCCACCATTATCAATACTTCATCTATATTCGCAATATTCAGATTGCATTATCATATTCTTACTTGTTCTTCGATTGCGTGCAGGAATAGACCTTCGTGGTCAGGCTGATCGTGCTTCCAGCATCGTCAGTAACCTCAGGAGATTGGTTTAGCGATTGCTAAGGCGCAACGTCGTGCACGTTTGTAGTCGGATCGTCAAAGTCGGCTCCACCAAATCGATAGTTACCATCTCATCGAAAGATCGGGACACCCTCGCCTCTATCAATCCTCCTCCTCGGCACCAGCAGCAGCAGGAGCAGGAGCCAAAGAAGCATCAACAGTAGGTACAGCAGCACCAGAAGTTTGGCCATCCTCAAGAGGAACACGCTTCGCTCGTCCGAACTGATTTGGAAGGGGTCGTTGTTGTTGTCGTTGCAGAGGTGCGACAGGTGCAGCCGGTGGTGGTTGGGGAAGACGCGTGAGCAATTCATTAAACTTGTTATCCAGCTTTGTCTCGAACGACTTCTCCATGCCATCTATCTTCTCCATGGCCTCTTCAAATCTGTTTAGCGCATCTCCCACCTGGCCACTCATCATTTGCTGAAATTTATCATGCAACTCCTTGTTCGTCATGTTCTCCCAGTCAATCTCGTCGGCTTGTGATCCTGCCATGGTTAGCAGCAATAGAAACACACAAGAATATGATCCTACAGACTACTAGAAAGTGGTGGTGGTGTGGTGTGGTGTCACAAATCCGTCAAGCAAATCTCAAATTCTTACCAGTTCTTACCCAGCAGCAGGTGGTGATCGGCAACCTTTATAGTCAAAACTCTCAGAGCTTGGACAGAGCGATTGCCAGGTGGTGTCAAACACACGATGTAGATGTATGTGGAGCTGGGAAGGCTTATGATATGGTAGCAAAAAGGGTCAGCAATAATCAATTCAGAGATGCAATGTTGAATAAACTCTCAACGACGGTACTGTGCTGGTCCTAGGCTAGACCGTGCTAGAGACGCGAGCCTAGAACACTAACAAAAATCACGGCGCTGCACGTAAACAAGGGAGGAGCACACTCTGAAATTTTTTTCTTTTCTTTTTTTTGCACTTTTTTTTTCCTCTTTTTTTTTTTTGCTCCACAACAATTTTTTTTTGAAAAAGTCTACAAATGGTCTAAAAACTGCCTAGCCAGAATTTTCCAGACTTAGTTTTTTTTTTGAAACTGGAACTATTTTTCTTCTGCGGGTAGCACGAAAATTGGGGAATCCGACTTGTTCACGACTCGTAGTATTGCGTGATCTGGAACTCTAAAATAAAGGAATAAATACTGGACTCGGACTAGGACTGGTGGCAGAGATGAATCTGGTGGAACTCGGACTTGTGATGGTATATGACGGTAGTATATGTGGGCTCGGATTGGTGGTGGTATATGGACTCTGATCGGTGGTGGCATATGGACTCGGATCGGTGGTGGTATATGGACTCAGAGAAATAGCAGATAAGCTGTGGTGGTATATGGTAGGGGCGATGATGATGGTGCGGCGGCGGCGTGACAACTTGTGAACAGAACTCGAAACTCTAAAGAACTAGACGCTAAGACCAGCAACTTGACACGACGATGCAACCGCAAATTCAACAAAGCAAAAACCCTAAAAAGATTATGCAAAGGCTCAGATTGGTTCGGATATGATGAACTAACTCTAATTTTTTTTTGTGGCTTTTTTTTTGGACAATACGTAAGAAAATAAATCTAATCTAGGGAAAACTGGAAATTCTCACCGAGCAACCTGAAAACTGATACCACTTGATAGAGGCGAGGGTGTCCCGATCTTTCGATGAGATGGTAACTATCGATTTGGTGGAGCCGACTTTGACGATCCGACTACAAACGTGCACGACGTTGCGCCTTAGCAATCGCTAAACCAATCTCCTGAGGTTACTGACGATGCTGGAAGCACGATCAACCTGACCACGAAGGTCTATTCCTGCACGCAATCGAAGAACAAGCAAGAATATGATAATGCAATCTGAATATTGCGAATATAGATGAAGTATTGATAATGGTGGGGATCCGAAAGCGGTCTTGGTCTGGTCGTTGGACACAAACGAAGTACACGAAGTTGCAATGGCTAACTTTTAACTAAACAAAGCCCAAAGTCTAAACGGTGCCCTAAGGGCTGTATATATGGAGGAAGAGGAGGGGATTTCGTGGCCCTTGAAGGAGGGGTCCGAAACCAACCCTATCTCTTGTTTCCCCACACATACGGACTCTAAAAACAGCCTATACTCAAGTATTTCGAAATTACATGGGCCTGGCCCAATAATAAGGTGACGCAGCACCTATAATAGCCTCTGGACGAAATTTATGAAGTGGCATCTTGTATATTTCGTCCAAGGCTTCCTGCACTCCTTATGGTGGCTTCAAAGTCCTGAAATCATCACTTGTAACTCCGTTCTTGTTCCCCTTGCGCATGCCATCATCTCCATGCTTGAACTTGCTCCAAGGTTCCTCTTTCTTGTCCAAGCTAGGCCCTTCATTTGTAAGCAAAACAAATGTATCCAATTTAGGGAGCATCATATTCTCATGAACATTAGAATCATTACCAAGAAACGAAAGTACCTGATAATTTAATTGGCTTGCGCGAGCTCTAGTAATTGGTCCAGTATGTATAGCAGCAGGGGCTGTGGGTGTAACAATGCTATTGATGTCCTCATCATCCTCCCCTTCTTGAAATGAAGTCGTCCTCGACGGAAGCTCATCTTCCTCACCCAAATAAGGCTTCAAATCTGCAATGTTAAAAGTGGGACTAACCCCAAAATCTGCAGGTAGCTCAAGTTTATATGCATTATCATTTATTTTCTCTAACACCTTAAAAGGACCATCAGCACGTGGCATTAGCTTTGATTTGCGCAAATCAGGAAATCTATCCTTACGCAAATGTAACCAAACAAGATCTCCAGGTGCAAACACAACATGTTTTCTACCCTTAACTCCAGCAAGTTTATATTTAGCATTCATACGCTCAATGTTCTCCTTAGTTAACTCATGCATTTTTACGATCAATTCAGCACGTTGTTTAGCATCAAAATTAACCTTCTCCGAAGATGGAAGAGGCAACAAATCAATAGGTGCACGAGGTAGGAAACCATATACAATTTCAAAAGGGCACATCTTAGTAGTAGAATGCAACGAACGATTATAAGCAAATTCAATATGAGGCAAGCATTCTTCCCACATTTTCTTGTTATTCTTCAAAACAGCCCTAAGCAAGTAGACAAAGTTCTATTGACTACTTCAGTTTGTCCATCAGTTTGGGGGTGACAAGTAGTACTAAAAAGCAGTTTAGTCCCCAACTTAGCCCATAAACATCTCCAAAAGTGGCTTAGAAATTTAGTATCACGATCTGAAACAATAGTATTTGGCACACCATGCAAGCGTATAATTTCACGAAAGAACAAATCAGCAACATTAACACCATCATCGCTTTTATGACATGGTATAAAGTGTGCCATTTTCGAGAACCTATCCACGACAACAAATATGCTATCCCTCCCCTTCTTTGTTCGAGGTAAACCTAAAACAAAGTCCATAGATATATCCTCCCAAGGAACACTAGGTACAGGCAAAGGCATATATAAACCATGAGGATTGAGTCGTGACTTAGATTTTTGACATGTAGTGCAGCGAGCAACAAAACGCTCAACATCCCGTCTCATCTTTGGCCAAAAGAAATGTGTAGCAAGTATATCCTCCGTCTTCTTCACGCCAAAGTGTCCCATTAATCCTCCTCCATGCGCCTCCTGCAACAACAAAGACGAACGGAGCTAGCTGGAATGCATAGCTTGTTAGCACGAAACACAAATCCATCGTTAACGACGAACTTGTTCCATGTTCTCCCTTCCTTACAATTCTGCAATACATCTTTAAATTCAGCATCATGCACATATTGATCTTTGATGGTCTCCAAACCAAATATTTTAAAGTCAAGTTGTGAAAGCATAGTATAACGACGAGACAATGCATCAGCAATAACATTTTCTTTACCCTTCTTGTGTTTAATGACATAAGGGAAAGTCTCAATAAATTCAACCTATTTAGCATGTCTACGGTTCAGTTTTGCTTGACTTTTAATGTGTTTCAAAGATTCATGATCAGAATGTATAACAAATTCTTTGGGCCATAAATAATGTTGCCATGTTTCTAAGGTCCGAACAAGAGCATATAATTCTTTATCATAAGTAGAATAGTTCAGACTAGGCCCACTCAATTTTTCAGAAAAGTATGCAACAGGTTTGCCATCTTGTAATAAAACAGCTCCTAATCCAATTCCACTAGCATCACATTCAAGCTCAAAAGTCTTATTAAAATCAGGAAGTTGGAGTAAAGGAGCATGTGTCAACTTATCTTTCAATACCGTGAAGGCTTCTTCCTGTGAGGTACCCCAAACAAAAGGCACATCCTTCTTTGTAAGCTCATTGAGAGGTGCAGCAATGGTGCTGAAATCTCTCACAAAACGCCTATAGAAACCAGCGAGTCCAAGAAAACTCCTCACTTGAGTGACCGTTTTGGGCTGTGGCCAACTTTCAATAGCTTCAATCTTGGCTTTATCAACTTCAATTCCCTGTGGAGTAACAACATAGCCAAGAAAAGATACTCGGTCGGTGCAAAAGGTGCACTTCCCAAGGTTACCAAACAAACGTGCATCACGTAAAGCAATAAAAACAGCACGTAAATGTTCCAAATGTTCCTCCAAAGATCTGCTATAAATCAGTATATCATCAAAATAGACTACCACAAATCGTCCAATCAAAGCACGTAAAACTTCGTTCATTAATCTCAAGAAAGTACTAGGTGCATTATGATGAGGACATCAATACCATTGTTACACCCACAACCCCTGCTTCTATACATACTGGACCAATTACTAGAGCTCGCGCACGCCAATTAAAAAATCAGGTACTTTCGTTTCTTGGTAATGATTCTAAAGTTCATGAGAATATGATGCTGCCTAAATTGGATACATTTGTTTTGCTTACAAATGAAGGGCCTAGCTTGGACAAGAAAGAGGAACCTTGGAGCAAGTTCAAGCATGGAGATGATGGCATGCACAAGGGGAACAAGAACGGAGTTACAAGTGATGATTTCAGGACTTTGAAGCCACCATAATGAGTGCAGGAAGCCTTGGACGAAATATACAAGATGTCACTTCATAAATTTCGTCCAGAGGCTATTATAGGTGCTGCGTCACCTTATTATTGGGCCAGGCCCATGTAATTTCGAAATACTTGAGTATAGGCTGTTTTTAGAGCCCGTATGTGTGGGGAAACAAGAGATAGGGTTGGTTTCGGACCCCTCCTTCAAGGGCCACGAAATCCCCTCCTCTTCCTCCATATATACAGCCCTTAGGGCACCGTTTAGACTTTGGGTTTTGTTTAGATTAAAAGTTCACCATAGCTGCAACTTCGCGTACTTCGTTTGTGTTCAACGACCAGACCAAGACGTCACAGAACCCCACCTTGATCAATAAAGCTTTCATCTTATATTCGCAATATCCAGATTGCAAATCTTAGTTTCTTGCTTGTTCTTCGTTTGCTTGCAGGAGATAGACCCTCGTGGTCAGGTTGATTGTGCTCCGGCGTGGTCAATAACCTCTCGGAGTTGGTTTAGCGATTGCTAAGGCGCGACGTCCTCGCACGTTCGTAGTCGGATCGTCAAAGTCTACTCCACCAAAAACGATAGCTATCATCTCATCGAAAGATCGGGACACCCTCGCCTCTATCACTATCCCTCCCCTTCTTTGTTCGAGGTAAACCTAAAACAAAGTCCATAGATATATCCTCCCAAGGAACACTAGGTACAGGCAAAGGCATATATAAACCATGAGGATTGAGTCGTGACTTAGCTTTTTGACATGTAGTGCAGCGAGCAACAAAACGCTCAACATCCCGTCTCATCTTTGGCCAAAAGAAATGTGTAGCAAGTATATCCTCCGTCTTCTTCACGCCAAAGTGTCCCATTAATCCTCCTCCATGCGCCTCCTGCAACAACAAAAGACGAACGGAGCTAGCTGGAATGCATAGCTTGTTAGCACGAAACACCAATCCATCGTTAACGACGAACTTGTTCCATGTTCTCCCTTCCTTACAATTCTGCAATACATCTTTAAATTCAGCATCATGCACATATTGATCTTTGATGGTCTCCAAACCAAATATTTTAAAGTCAAGTTGTGAAAGCATAGTATAACGACGAGACAATGCATCAGCAATAACATTTTCTTTACCCTTCTTGTGTTTAATGACATAAGGGAAAGTCTCAATAAATTCAACCCATTTAGCATGTCTACGGTTCAGTTTTGCTTGACTTTTAATGTGTTTCAAAGATTCATGATCAGAATGTATAACAAATTCTTTGGGCCATAAATAATGTTGCCATGTTTCTAAGGTCCGAACAAGCGCATATAATTCTTTATCATAAGTAGAATAGTTCAGACTAGGCCCACTCAATTTTTCAGAAAAGTATGCAACAGGTTTGCCATCTTGTAATAAAACACCTCCTAATCCAATTCCACTAGCATCACATTCAAGCTCAAAAGTCTTATTAAAATCAGGAAGTTGGAGTAAAGGAGCATGTGTCAACTTATCTTTCAATACCGTGAAGGCTTCTTCCTGTGAGGTACCCCAAACAAAAGGCACATCCTTCTTTGTAAGCTCATTGAGAGGTGCAGCAATGGTGCTGAAATCTCTCACAAAACGCCTATAGAAACCAGCAAGTCCAAGAAAACTCCTCACTTGAGTGACCGTTTTGGGCTGTGGCCAACTCTCAATAGCTTCAATCTTGGCTTTATCAACTTCAATTCCCTGTGGAGTAACAACATAGGCAAGAAAAGATACTCGGTCGGTGCAAAAGGTGCACTTCCCAAGGTTACCAAACAAACGTGCATCACGTAAAGCAATAAAAACAGCACGTAAATGTTCCAAATGTTCCTCCAAAGATCTGCTATAAATCAGTATATCATCAAAATAGACTACCACAAATCGTCCAATGAAAGCACGTAAAACTTCGTTCATTAATCTCATGAAAGTACTAGGTGCATTAGTTAACCCAAAAGGCATGACTAACCACTCATATAATCCAAACTTTGTTTTAAATGCTGTTTTCCATTCATCCCCCAATTTCATACGAATTTGATGGTATCCACTACGCAAATCAACTTTGGAGAATATTGTAGAGCCACTCAATTCATCAAGCATATCATCTAGTCTAGGAATAGGATGACGATAACGAATAGTAATATTATTAATGCCTCTACAATCAACACACATACGCGATGTACCATCATTTTTCGGCACTAGAATAATAGGAACAGCACAAGGACTAAGGGATTCGCGTATATAACCTTTGTCGAGCAACTCCTGTACTTGACGCATAATCTCCTTCGTCTCCTCTGGATTGGTACGGTATGGCGCACGGTTTGGCAACGAAGCACCGGGAATTAAGTCAATCTGATGCTCAATCCCGCGAATAGGTGGTAATCCCGGTGGCACGTCTTGTGGAAAGACGTCAGCGAACTCCTGCAAAATGTTAGTGACCGCAGGAGGCAAAGAGGAAGGCACGTCCTCGAATGAAAATAACGCCTCTTTGCACACAAAAGCATAGCAAACAGAATTGCTGAAATCTAGATCATCAATATCAGATTTGGTGGCAAGTAAGCATGCACTTTTCAATTTAATTTCAGAAGCAACACTAGATAGTTTATTATTAGGCTTCATTTGTTGCTCAAATTCTTTTGCCACAATCTGATTTTCACTCTTATTTTTCTCCTGTTTTGCTTTACTAGCTCTATTAATATCATCTTTCAAAATAGAATCAGGAGTCATAGGAAGCAAAGTAATATGTTTATCCTTATGAACAAGAGTATACTGATTGTTTCTACCATGGTGTACAGAATTTTTATCAAATTGCCATGGTCTACCAAGTAATAATGAACATGCTTGCATGGGTACCACATCACAATCAACATAATCAGCATATGTAGAGATACTAAAATGCACACGAACAGTACGTGTTACCTTAACCTTGCCGCTGTTGTTGAACCATTGGATATAGTAAGGATGTGGATGTGGTCTTGTGGTGAGAGATAGCTTCTCCACCATCTCCATGCTAGCCAAGTTGTTGCAGCTCCCTCCATCTATGATGACGCGAACAGAACGTTCCTTCACAACTGATGAGGACATCAATACCATTGTTACACCCACAGCCCCTGCTTCTATACATACTGGACCAATTACTGGAGCTCGCGCACGTCAATTAAAATATCAGGTACTTTCGTTTCTTGGTAATGATTCTAAAGTTCATGAGAATATGATGCTGCCTAAATTGGATACATTTGTTTTGCTTACAAATGAAGGGCCTAGCTTGGACAAGAAAGAGGAACCTTGGAGCAAGTTCAAGCATGGAGATGATGGCATGCACAAGGGGAACAAGAACGGAGTTACAAGTGATGATTTCAGGACTTTGAAGCCACCGTAATGAGTGCAGGAAGCCTTGGACGAAATATACAAGATGTCACTTCATAAATTTCGTCCAGAGGCTATTATAGGTGCTGCGTCACCTTATTATTGGGCCAGGCCCATGTAATTTCGAAATACTTGAGTATAGGCTGTTTTTAGAGTCCGTATGTGTGGGGAAACAAGAGATAGGGTTGGTTTCGGACCCCTCCTTCAAGGGCCACGAAATCCCCTCCTCTTCCTCCATATATACAGCCCTTAGGGCACCGTTTAGACTTTGGGCTTTGTTTAGTTAAAAGTTAGCCATTGCAACTTCGTGTACTTCGTTTGTGTCCAACGACCAGACCAAGACCGCTTTCGGATCCCCACCATTATCAATACTTCATCTATATTCGCAATATTCAGATTGCATTATCATATTCTTGCTTGTTCTTCGATTGCGTGCAGGAATAGACCTTCGTGGTCAGGTTGATCGTGCTTCCAGCATCGTCAGTAACCTCAGGAGATTGGTTTAGCGATTGCTAAGGCGCAACGTCGTGCACGTTTGTAGTCGGATCGTCAAAGTCGGCTCCACCAAATCGATAGTTACCATCTCATCGAAAGATCGGGACACCCTCGCCTCTATCAAGTGGTATCAGTTTTCAGGTTGCTCGGTGAGAATTTCCAGTTTTCCCTAGATTAGATTTATTTTCTTACGTATTGTCCAAAAAAAAAGCCACAAAAAAAATTAATGTTAGTTCATCATATCCAAACCAATCTGAGCCTTTGCATAATCTTTTTAGGGTTTTTGCTTTGTTGAATTTGCGGTTGCATCGTCGTGTCAAGTTGCTGGTCTTAGCGTCTAGTTCTTTAGAGTTTCGAGTTCTGTTCACAAGTTGTCACGCCGCCGCCGCACCATCATCATCGCCCCTACCATATACCACCACAGCTTATCTGCTATTTCTCTGAGTCCATATACCACCACCGATCCGAGTCCATATACCACCACCAATCCGAGTCCACATATACTACCGTCATATACCATCACCAGTCCGAGTTCCACCATATTCATCTCTGCCACCAGTCCTAGTCCGAGTCCAGTATTTATTCCTTTATTTTAGAGTTCCAGATCACGCGATACTGCGAGTCGTGAACAAGTCGGATTCCCCAATTTTCGTGCTACCCGTAGAAGAAAAATAGTTCCAGTTTCAAAAAAAAAAAACTAAGTCTGGAAAATTCTGGCTAGGCAGTTTTTAGACCATTTGTAGACTTTTTCGAAAAAAAATTGTTGCGGAGCAAAAAAAAAAGTGCAAAAAAAGAAAAGAAAAAAAGATGATGAGGACATCAATACCATTGTTACACCCACAGCCCCTGCTTCTATACATACTGGACCGATTACTAGAGCTCGCGCATGCCAATTAAAATATCAGGTACTTTCGTTTCTTGGTAATGATTCTAAAGTTCATGAGAATATGATGCTGCCTAAATTGGATACATTTGTTTTGCTTACAAATGAAGGGCCTAGCTTGGACAAGAAAGAGGAACCTTGGAGCAAGTTCAAGCATGGAGATGATGGCATGCACAAGGGGAACAAGAACGGAGTTACAAGTGATGATTTCAGGACTTTGAAGCCACCATAAGGAGTGCAGGAAGCCTTGGACGAAATATACAAGATGTCACTTCATAAATTTCGTCCAGAGGCTATTATAGGTGCTGCGTCACCTTATTATTGGGCCAGGCCCATGTAATTTCGAAATACTTGAGTATAGGCTGTTTTTAGAGTCCGTATGTGTGGGGAAACAAGAGATAGGGTTGGTTTCGGACCCCTCCTTCAAGGGCCACGAAATCCCCTCCTCTTCCTCCATATATACAGCCCTTAGGGCACCGTTTAGACTTTGGGTTTTGTTTAGATTAAAAGTTCGCCATATCTGCAACTTCGCGTACTTCGTTTGTGTTCAACGACCAGACCAAGACGTCACAGAACCCCACCTTGATCAATAAAGCTTTCATCTTATATTCGCAATATCCAGATTGCAAATCTTAGTTTCTTGCTTGTTCTTCGTTTGCTTGCAGGAGATAGACCCTCGTGGTCAGGTTGATTGTGCTCCGGCGTGGTCAATAACCTCTCGGAGTTGGTTTAGCGATTGCTAAGGCACGACGTCCTCGCACGTTCGTAGTCGGATCGTCAAAGTCTACTCCACCAAAAATGATAGCTATCACCTCATCGAAAGATCGGGACACCCTCGCCTCTATCACAAGGACTAAGGGATTCGCGTATATAACCTTTGTCGAGCAACTCCTGTACTTGACGCATAATCTCCTTCGTCTCCTCTGGATTGGTACGGTATGGCGCACGGTTTGGCAACGAAGCACCGGGAATTAAGTCAATCTGATGCTCAATCCCGCGAATAGGTGGTAATCCCGGTGGCACGTCTTGTGGAAAGACGTCAGCGAACTCCTGCAAAATGTTAGTGACCGCAGGAGGCAAAGAGGAAGGCACGTCCACGAATGAAAATAACGCCTCTTTGCACACAAAAGCATAGCAAACAGAATTGCTGAAATCTAGATCATCAATATCAGATTTGGTGGCAAGTAAGCATGCACTTTTCAATTTAATTTCAGAAGCAACACTAGATGGTTTATTATTAGGCTTCATTTGTTGCTCAAATTCTTTTGCCACAATCTGATTTTCACTCTTATTTTTCTCCTGTTTTGCTTTACTAGCTCTATTAATATCATCTTTCAAAATAAAATCAGGAGTCATAGGAAGCAAAGTAATATGTTTATCCTTATGAACAAGAGTATACTGATTGTTTCTACCATGGTGTACAGAATTTTTATCAAATTGCCATGGTCTACCAAGTAATAATGAACATGCTTGCATGGGTACCACATCACAATCAACATAATCAGCATATGTAGAGATACTAAAATGCACACGAACAGTACGTGTTACCTTAACCTTGCCGCTGTTGTTGAACCATTGGATATAGTAAGGATGTGGATGTGGTCTTGTGGTGAGAGATAGCTTCTCCACCATCTCCATGCTAGCCAAGTTGTTGCAGCTCCCTCCATCTATGATGACGCGAACAGAACGTTCCTTCACAACTCCCTTTGTATGGAACAAATTATGCCTCTGATTTTGCTCAGCTTGTGTGACCTGCACACTCAAAACACGTTGAGCAACTAAACATTGATACATGTCAGCGTCTTCAGGAGCCATGTATTGCGTCTCATGATCAGAATCATCTCCACCGTGTTCTTCACTTGTAATAAGAGCCAAAGTCTCCTCATCATAATCACTAGCGGACTCATACCGACCATCCTCAGTAGCAATCATAACACGCGGAGATTGGCATTCTCTCGCATAATGACCTCTTCCCTTACAACGACGACAAATAATATCATGTGTGTGCCCTGTTGATGCCATAGATGAAGAAGAGCTCTGGGTAGGCCCAGAAGGTGTACTCTTGGCAGATGGTGGTGGTGGTGCCTGTTTTCTTGTATCTCGATTGGAATTGGCGGCTGAAGTCAGTGGTGCCGCAGTAGGACGTGTGGGAGTAGAGGAGGCACGCGGTGTCCATGATGAAGATCGACCTGCAGAAAAATTAGTTCGCGCCAATGCCTGTCGATCCTGCACTTCACGTTCAGCTTTACAAGCAAGATGGAATAAACGAGTGATATTATTATACTCCTTATACTCTAGAATGGTCTGAATCTCTCTATTTAATCCACCCATGAAACGTGCAAGCATAGCTTCGTTCTCCTCAACAATACCACATCTAATCATGCCAGTTTGTAATTCCTGATAATATTCTTCTACAGAATTTTTTCCTTGTCTTAAGCGCTGCAATTTTTGAAGTAATTCACGTTGATAATATGGTGGAACCCAACGAGTACGCATAGCAGTTTTCAAAGCAGCCCACGTAGCTGGAATAGGATATAATCTACAATGTTCAGACCACCATACACATGCAAAACTAGTGAAAGCACAAACAGCAGCAGCAACACGTCGTTCCTCGGTATATTGTAAACATGTAAAACGTTGTTCAGTTTCTAACTCCCAAGTAAGATATATATCAGGAACATATCTACCCTCGAATGGTGGAATATTCAATTTTAATTTAGGAAGATGGTCATGATCTCGTACCTGAAGTGGTGGTGCAGACCTACCATTGCGATTATTTGCATGTGGACGACCTGGTGCTGGTGGTTGCACGTAGTTATGATTTTGATCAACCTCATCCTCATAATCGCCCGCGTAATCATCCTCAACCATATGATTTTGATCAACCTTATGATTTTGAATCTGGAACTATTTTTCTTCTACGGGTAGCACGAAAATTGGCGAATCCGACTTGTTCACGACTCGTAGTATCGCGTGATCTGGAACTCTAAAATAAAGGAATAAATACTGGACTCGGACTAGGACTGGTGGCAGAGATGAATCTGGTGGAACTCGGACTGGTGATGGTATATGACGGTAGTATATGTGGGCTCGGATTGGTGGTGGTATATGGACTCGGATCGGTGGTGGTATATGGACTCAGATCGGTGGTGGTATATGGACTCAGAGAAATAGCAGATAAGCTGTGGTGGTATATGGTAGGGGCGATGATGATGGTGCGGCGGCGGCGTGACAACTTGTGAACAGAACTCGAAACTCTAAAGAACTAGACGCTAAGACCAGCAACTTGACACGACGATGCAACCGCAAATTCAACAAAGCAAAAACCCTAAAAAGATTATGCAAAGTCTCAGATTGGTTCGGATATGATGAACTAACCCTAATTTTTTTTTGTGGCTTTTTTTTTGGACAATACGTAAGAAAATAAATCTAATCTAGGGAAAACTGGAAATTCTCACCGAGCAACCTGAAAACTGATACCACTTGATAGAGGCGAGGGTGTCCCGATCTTTCGATGAGATGGTAACTATCGATTTGGTGGAGCCGACTTTGACGATCCGACTACAAACGTGCACGACGTTGCGCCTTAGCAATCGCTAAACCAATCTCCTGAGGTTACTGACGATGCTGGAAGCACGATCAACCTGACCACGAAGGTCTATTCCTGCACGCAATCGAAGAACAAGCAAGAATATGATAATGCAATCTGAATATTGCGAATATAGATGAAGTATTGATAATGGTGGGGATCCGAAAGCGGTCTTGGTCTGGTCGTTGGACACAAACGAAGTACACGAAGTTGCAATGGCTAACTTTTAACTAAACAAATCCCAAAGTCTAAACGGTGCCCTAAGGGCTGTATATATGGAGGAAGAGGAGGGGATTTCTTGGCCCTTGAAGGAGGGGTCCGAAACCAACCCTATCTCTTGTTTCCCCACACATACGGACTCTAAAAACAGCCTATACTCAAGTATTTCGAAATTACATGGGCCTGGCCCAATAATAAGGTGACGCAGCACCTATAATAGCCTCTGGACGAAATTTATGAAGTGACATCTTGTATATTTCGTCCAAGGCTTCCTGCACTCATTATGGTGGCTTCAAAGTCCTGAAATCATCACTTGTAACTCCGTTCTTGTTCCCCTTGTGCATGCCATCATCTCCATGCTTGAACTTGCTCCAAGGTTCCTCTTTCTTGTCCAAGCTAGGCCCTTCATTTGTAAGCAAAACAAATGTATCCAATTTAGGCAGCATCATATTCTCATGAACTTTAGAATCATTACCAAGAAACGAAAGTACCTGATATTTTAATTGGCGTGCGCGAGCTCTAGTAATTGGTCCAGTATGTATAGAAGCAGGGGCTGTGGGTGTAACAATGGTATTGATGTCCTCATCATCTTTTTTTCTTTTTCTTTTTTTGCACTTTTTTTTTTGCGCCGCAACAATTTTTTTTCGAAAAAGTCTACAAATGGTCTAAAAACTGCCTAGCCAGAATTTTCCAGACTTAGTTTTTTGTTTTTTGAAACTGGAACTATTTTTCTTCTACGGGTAGCACGAAAATTGGGGAATCCGACTTGTTCACGACTCGCAGTATCGCGTGATCTGGAACTCTAAAATAAAGGAATAAATACTGGACTCGGACTAGGACTGGTGGCAGAGATGAATATGGTGGAACTCGGACTGGTGATGGTATATGACGGTAGTATATGTGGACTCGGATTGGTGGTGGTATATGGACTCGGATCGGTGGTGGTATATGGACTCAGAGAAATAGCAGATAAGCTGTGGTGGTATATGGTAGGGGCGATGATGATGGTGCGGCGGCGGCGTGACAACTTGTGAACAGAACTCGAAACTCTAAAGAACTAGACGCTAAGACCAGCAACTTGACACGACGATGCAACAGCAAATTCAACAAAGCAAAAACCCTAAAAAGATTATGCAAAGGCTCAGATTGGTTCGGATATGATGAACTAACCCTAATTTTTTTTTGTGGCTTTTTTTTTGGACAATACGTAAGAAAATAAATCTAATCTAGGGAAAACTGGAAATTCTCACCGAGCAACCTGAAAACTGATACCACTTGATAGAGGCGAGGGTGTCCCGATCTTTCGATGAGATGGTAACTATCGATTTGGTGGAGCCGACTTTGACGATCCGACTACAAACGTGCACGACGTTGCGCCTTAGCAATCGCTAAACCAATCTCCTGAGGTTACTGACGATGCTGGAAGCACGATCAACCTGACCATGAAGGTCTATTCCTGCACGCAATCGAAGAACAAGCAAGAATATGATAATGCAATCTGAATATTGCGAATATAGATGAAGTATTGATAATGGTGGGGATCCGAAAGCGGTCTTGGTCTGGTCGTTGGACACAAACGACGTACACGAAGTTGCAATGGCTAACTTTTAACTAAACAAATCCCAAAGTCTAAACGGTGCCCTAAGGGCTGTATATATGGAGGAAGAGGAGGGGATTTCGTGGCCCTTGAAGGAGGGGTCCGAAACCAACCCTATCTCTTGTTTCCCCACACATACGGACTCTAAAAACAGCCTATACTCAAGTATTTCGAAATTACATGGGCCTGGCCCAATAATAAGGTGACGCAGCACCTATAATAGCCTCTGGACGAAATTTATGAAGTGACATCTTGTATATTTCGTCCAAGGCTTCCTGCACTCATTATGGTGGCTTCAAAGTCCTGAAATCTTCACTTGTAACTCCGTTCTTGTTCCCCTTGTGCATGCCATCATCTCCATGCTTGAACTTGCTCCAAGGTTCCTCTTTCTTGTCCAAGCTAGGCCCTTCATTTGTAAGCAAAACAAATGTATCCAATTTAGGCAGCATCATATTCTCATGAACTTTAGAATCATTACCAAGAAACGAAAGTACCTGATATTTTAATTGGCGTGCGCGAGCTCTAGTAATTGGTCCAGTATGTATAGAAGCAGGGGCTGTGGGTGTAACAATGGTATTGATGTCCTCATCATCTTTTTTTCTTTTTTTTTTGCACTTTTTTTTTTGCTCCGCAACAATTTTTTTCGAAAAAGTCTACAAATGGTCTAAAAACTGCCTAGCCAGAATTTTCCAGACTTAGTTTTTTTTTTGAAACTGGAACTATTTTTCTTCTACGGGTAGCACGAAAATTGGGGAATCCGACTTGTTCACGACTCGCAGTATCGCGTGATCTGGAACTCTAAAATAAAGGAATAAATACTGGACTCGGACTAGGACTGGTGGCAGAGATGAATATGGTGGAACTCGGACTGGTGATGGTATATGACGGTAGTATATGTGGACTCGGATTGGTGGTGGTATATGGACTCGGATCGGTGGTGGTATATGGACTCAGAGAAATAGCAGATAAGCTGTGGTGGTATATGGTAGGGGCGATGATGATGGTGCGGCGGCGGCGTGACAACTTGTGAACAGAACTCGAAAATCTAAAGAACTAGACGCTAAGACCAGCAACTTGACACGACGATGCAACCGCAAATTCAACAAAGCAAAAACCCTAAAAAGATTATGCAAAGGCTCAGATTGGTTCGGATATGATGAACTAACCCTAATTTTTTTTTTGGCTTTTTCCTGGACTGTAGGTATGAAGAACAGACTCGATCTAAACTACGAAAAACTGTAAATCTCACCGAGCAACCTGGGAATCTGATACCACTTGATAGAGGCGAGGGTGTCCCGATCTTTCGATGAGATGATATCTATCGTTTTTGGTGGAGTAGACTTTGACGATCCGACTACGAACGTGCGAGGACGTCGCGCCTTAGCAATCGCTAAACCAACTCCGAGAGGTTATTGACCACGCCGGAGCACAATCAACCTGACCCCGAGGGTCTAGCTCCTGCAAGCAAACGAAGAACAAGCAAGAAACTAAGATTTGCAATCTGGATATTGCGAATATAAGATGAAAGCTTTATTGATCGAGGTGGGGTTCTGTGACGTCTTGGTCTGGTCGTTGAACACAAACGAAGTACGCGAAGTTGCAGCTATGGCGAACTTTTAATCTAAACAAAACCCAAAGTCTAAACGGTGCCCTAAGGGCTGTATATATGGAGGAAGAGGAGGGGATTTCGTGGCCCTTGAAGGAGGTGTCCGAAACCAACCCTATCTCTTGTTTCCCTACACATACGGACTCTAAAAACAGCCTATACTCAAGTATTTCGAAATTACATGGGCCTGGCCCAATAATAAGGTGACGCAGCACCTATAATAGCCTCTGGACGAAATTTATGAAGTGACATCTTGTATATTTCGTCCAAGGCTTCCTGCACACATTATGGTGGCTTCAAAGTCCTGAAATCATCACTTGTAACTCCGTTCTTGTTCCCCTTGTGCATGCCATCATCTCCATGCTTGAACTTGCTCCAAGGTTCCTCTTTCTTGTCCAAGCTAGGGCCTTCATTTGTAAGCAAAACAAATGTATCCAATTTAGGCAGCATCATATTCTCATGAACTTTAGAATCATTACCAAGAAACGAAAGTACCTGATAATTTAATTGGCGTGCGCGAGCTCTAGTAATTGGTCCAGTATGTATAGAAGCAGGGGCTGTGGGTGTAACAATGGTATTGATGTCCTCATCACTCAGTGCCTGATAACATGTCTGCTCCCTCTCCACTGCGTATTTCACTCAACACTATGAAAATAACTTCACATGTTGATCCGTCTACTGTAAAATCAGTTTCTGCGCATCATTCAAACTCTGTAATTTATGGCAATGAAGTGATTTCCATTGAAGATGAGCTCAAATATCCACATCCTCACGAGCAACTACCTTTATTCTCTATATGCGTTGGCGTCAAAGGGCCACTTTTCAATCAGAACACTCATCCTCTTTTATTTCAAGAGAATCCGTACAGCAAGCCTCGCACCTCTTAATCTCCTCGGTTCTGGATTCAAGAACAGGCTATATATTATTTTCGGATTCTATATGAGAGCCGAAAGATATTTCCTCATGAGTTCCCGGACATCGCGGCTATGAAGAACATTGGCTGCTTTAACCAAGTGCTGCAAGATATCGAAGATTTTGGCCTCACTCATGTCTTTGCATTTCAACATCCATGGAACAGAGAAATAATACTTCAATTCTATGCCACACTGTACATCTCTGGTGATGAATCTGATAGTACCAAATGGATCATGGAATGGATGACCGAAGGGAAACGTATAAAATGCTTTGCAATAGACTTTGTCTCTGACTTTCATTTCCCACGGTTCGAGCATGGCAAGACTGAAATTCGAGTTCACAATATTGATGCCATCTCCGATGAAGATTTCCGTTGCACCATGGACCAAGAGAAAATTAGTGACTACAATGGTCCTCCCCTGCCCGAGCATTTGACTTTTGACAATCAGACTCTATACCACATGCTTACCTATACCACCTGTCCTCTGGCCGGGATGAACACTAACAATGCTATATCTGATGTTTTTCGAAACACCATTCATGCCATCTCCCAAGGATATATCTTTGATGTCGAAGACATTTTTCTGCGCATACTGATGGACTCTGCTCAACATCCGAAAACCATCAAAGTCTTTGCGCCTTGGATTCAGAAAGTGGTTGATTATGCAATGCACACCATATTTGGCAAAAGTCAGTCACAACAGCTTCATTCCTCCTCTACGTGATACGTTGCGAGTCATGGAAGATTTTTCTTCGGGAAAAGCACCAGTGTCAAGCCCTCCAGATTATCACAATTCATTCGATGGGCCACGACTGCCTCAGCGTGATCAACAACCTACTACCCAACCTCCTTCACACCTTGAAGTGAGTTTGCATACTCAACAGCTGCTGTTGCAGCATATGGCTGAGGATCACCGAGAAAAAGAACATCTGGCTGCCGAACTGAATGCCATCAATAACTGAACGAAAGTTGTGCACATGATCACGGCTGAAAATAAGAAGCGCCTATGGAAATTGCTTCGAAAGTTCTTCTCCAAGAAACAACTTAGCAACTCAGATCTTAAAGAACTCTATGAGTACATTGATCAAGGTTTCTCTGCCGAAGACTTTCAAGATTGTATCACTCCACCTCTGCAGCTCGTGAGCCAACAACTGATTTACTTCGGTTTCAGCTGCGCAAGTTGCGCGACGAATCAGAACCTACCTCACCAACTAAGAAACCAGCTGAAGGAAATGTGCTGTCTCGCAAGAATCAACAAGCTGATCCCAATGTGCACTCATCCTCTCAGCCTCAAGCTAGTCTCGAAGGAACATCTGCTGCTGCTGACGATGAAGATATTCCAGCTA
Organism: Thinopyrum elongatum; assembly: GCA_011799875.1. Lineage (NCBI taxonomy): Eukaryota > Viridiplantae > Streptophyta > Magnoliopsida > Poales > Poaceae > Thinopyrum > Thinopyrum elongatum. The sequence continues at coordinate 2,496 of JAAAXO010000623.1, read as the reverse complement.
CTTCCGAATCAGAAACCTCTTCGGCCAGTTCCTCTGGAGATGCCTCAGAGTGAATCAAGTTCACCTCTTTTGCACTCATGTTCTTCGTCACCTTTTTGACACTAGTTGACAAAAAGGGGGAGAATTACATCGAGTTTCGATAGATATGCTCTGTGTTTATTTGGTCTGGTTTTATGAGACTTTTGAGCTCTATGCCTTAAAGAGTATCTTTGCTCTGATGTAAAACTTCTATGATCTATATTAATAACCCCGCCTGCTGCACTATTTCTCTCAAAGCATTTGTTTTGCAAGTGGAGTTATTATCAGAAGCTATGAATGATTGCACTACATTCTCGATGGATTATATATCATCAGTGCGAATCATTACCTCGAATGTTTGAAAAATCCTCCACATACTTCAATGAATTGCAGAAAAATTTCATATCTTATTTCTGACCCTGCATACATCTAGGGGGAGTATATTTCATCATCGAGCTAAGTAATGCAAATTCACTTTTGTCTGATTTACATTTCCCTTATCTATCTTCACTTATATGATTATCTGTTTTGTCAACAACCATCCAAAAAGGGTGAGATTGTTGGTGCAATGATAGGCCCCTTATGATTTGGAGTTTGTTGACATAAACAAAATGGAACTTATCTGTCTGCTAGTGCACACAGAGTAACAGGTCCCTGAAATATAGAGAAGTTTGATGCAAACGACAAAGATAATCTCCCTGCGTTGTAGCGAAGGTTATCACCGAAGATGATGTTAAACAAGAGTGACCCCTAAAAATTGCTAAAGTGAAGCAGTTGGTTCGGTGTATGTCCGAAGAAAAATGACTGCGTCCGAGGGTGATGAGGACATCAATACCATTGTTACACCCACAACCCCTGCTGCTATACATACTGGATCAATTACTCGAGCTCGCGCACGCCAATTAAATTACCAGGTACTTTCATTTCTTGGTAATGATTCTAATGTTCATGAGAATATGATGCTGCCTAAATTGGATACATTTGTCTTGCTTACAAATGAAGGGCCTAGCTTGGGCAAGAAGGATGAACATTGGAGCAAGATCAAGCATGGAGATGATGGCATGCGCAAGGGGAACAAGAACGGAGTTACAAGTGATTATTTCAGGACTTTGAAGCCACCATAATGAGTGCAGGAAGCCTTGGACGAAATATACAAGAAGCCACTTCATAAATTCTGTGCAGAGGCCATTCTAGGTGCTGCGTCACCTTATTATTGGGCCAGGCCCATGTAATTTCGAAATACTTGAGTATAGGCTATTTTTAGAGTCCGTATGTGTGGGGAACAAGAGTTAGGGTTGGTTTCGGACCCCTCCTCCAAGGGCCACGAAATTCCCCCCTCTTCCTCCATATATACAGCCCTTAGGGCATCGTTTAGACTTTGGGTTTTGTTTAGATTAAAAGTTCGCCATAGCTGCAACTTCTCGTACTTCGTTTGTGTTTAACGACTAGACCAAAGCTTTATTAATGAAGGTGGGGTTCTGTGACGTCTTGGTCTGGTCGTTGAACACAAACGAAGTACGCGAAGTTGCAGCTATGGCGAACTTTTAATCTAAACAAAACCCAAAGTCTAAACGGTGCCCTAAGGGCTGTATATATGGAGGAAGAGGGGGGGATTTCGTGGCCCTTGAAGGAGGGGTCCGAAACCAACCCTATCTCTTGTTTCCCCACACATACGGACTCTAAAAACAGCCTAAACTCAAGTATTTCGAAATTACATGGGCCTGGCCCAATAATAAGGTGACGCAGCACCTATAATAGCCTCTGGACCAAATTTATGAAGTGGCATCTTGTATATTTCGTCCAAGGCTTCCTGCACTCATTATGGTGGCTTCAAAGTCCTGAAATCATCACTTGTAACTCCGTTCTTGTTCCCCTTGCGCATGCCATCATCTCCATGCTTGAACTTGCTCCAAGGTTCCTCTTTCTTGTCCAAGCTAGGCCCTTCATTTGTAAGCAAAACAAATGTATCCAATTTAGGCAGCATCATATTCTCATGAACATTAGAATCATTACCAAGAAACGAAAGTACCTGATAATTTAATTGGCGTGCGCGAGCTCTAGTAATTGGTCCAGTATGTATAGCAGCAGGGGCTGTGGGTGTAACAATGGTATTGATGTCCTCATCACCATGTTCTACAAAAATCGTTTTGAGGACTAACAATTTACTAAACAGGAGATATGAATAAATAAAAAGAAAAAGACAAAAGAAAACAAAACAAAAATAAAAAAAGAAAAAGAAAAGCCCCCCCGACTAGGCCTCGGCCCAGCAGGCCACCAGGCCGGCCCAGCCGGCGCCCCTTACTAACCCCCACCCCGGTCGAACCCTAAACCGCTACCCCCCCACACGTTCCCCCCTCCTCTTGTTCCCCCTGGATCTGGATCGGGGCGACGACCCTGACCCCGTCGCCGCGCCGTTGCAGCCGCCTCGCCGGCGCTGCCCCACCGCCGCCGCCCTGCGCCGGATCGACCTCGCCGTCG